>CAMZMU010000094.1:30218017-30411163 GCA_947311845.1 Poa pratensis | reverse complement strand
AGAGACGCCTAGGCCGCTAATCTAAGCCATGCATTATTCATGGTGAAATTTACTTACATGCTATGGTGAATTACTATGACACACCTTACAATAAAAGTTATTCCAATGGTAAATAAAAAAGGTGTTGAGGTTTTTCATCTTGTTTGTTTGTCTTGTCATTTTGATATGGCTTGTTCCATATCGTGGGACAAGAGGTACCCCAGTTGACGCTCATTGATGATACTATTATTAACTTACAATGATATATATAACTTGAACTTGCTTTGTTTCCTAAGTTGAGTAATCATGTGTAGGTACTTGTATTCAAGGGCATGAGACATCCAACCTTTACTTTGTCAAGCACACTACTCATATTTGCTTTCACTTTAACCTAATCATTCAAGATGCTATGATAGGGGCAATGAGAGCTTGACACCAATGAATACCTTATTGCAATCATTAACTTAAGTAGAAGAGTTTGGAAGTTGGATGAAATTATGCATGCTTTACCCCTACTCACATATACATATTTCCAAAGTGTACACCTATCATATTCAGATTTTCATCTACACTCTATGACCATTGTAGGATGTTCTACTTATCATTATGCATACATGTGTTCCATATTACTGCTACTAGTTACACTTGTGAACTACCAATGAACATCCTTGTCTTGAATACTTGATATCACTCATAAAACTATTTACATATTGCTACTCCTTTGAAGAATGAATCATTTGACTATATTAGAAAATAGTAATCATCTTTGATATCCATTGTTAACTATTAAATTGCAAAGTCCATGTTAGTTTTATCATCTTCATACTCGGGGACGAGCATGGATTAAGCTTGGGATGTTGATGCATGAAAATGCATACATGAACTTTGCACTTTAATTGCTTATATTCCAATCATATTTGCATCATATAAGTGTTATATCAATGTTTATCATGATTTTGGGAATACTTCATAGTTTTCCCATTTATTTGGAATTAACCCTGCACAGCAGAAAACCCAATTTTGTATTTTAATGTTTCAGGACCCAAACGTCAACGAAATCACCTGGAAATTTACGGGCGTCAATATTTGGAAGGAAAGAAGGACTACGAAAAAAAGGAAGCAAGCAAACGAGACCCGAGGGCCAAACGAGCATGGCCCACGCGCCACAGTACCAGGCCACGTGGGACCCACCCGTTCGGGCCTCGTGCTCCGTTGCCGTCGATCTTCGCTCTCCGCCATTCGTCTTGACCTAAAAACGCCTATAAAAAGGTCCCCCGACGTTCTCTGGAAGGAGCGCCGCACAAACACAGAAACAACCGAAACGGAGATCAGGAGTGCAGATTGGAGGGGGAAAACTCCGCGGGCGCTGCCGGTGTGGTCTCCATCTTCTCCATCGACTTCTCCACCGTCTCCATGATGAAGAGGGAGTAGTCCACCTCTGGACTATGGGTTGTGGAAGTAACTTATGTATCTCTCCTCTCTGAGCTTCACTAATTAGCACCGTATGAGCTGCTGAAACATTTACGGTCACCGTTGTAATACCTTTGTGGTGATCTTTATGAGTTAATATATGTTTGAGATTGCAATGTTTGTTTCAGTTATGAGTATAGATTGCATATTATGTACCCCCGTTCTTGTCTACTTGTTTTGATCAAGCATGTTTATGAGAGCGTGTGTGGGGAACGTGTGCATTAGTTGGAGTAACGGGGGGTGGCTAGTGCAGTGAACGTGAGAGAAAGTTTGCGATCCACTTTGGTATCTTTACCTTACTTTGTTGCCTCACTAGGGATAAACTAAAATACCATGCTACCGGGGATGTGGGCGTGACCATTGCCACTACTCCATGACTAGATCTACATGTTCTTATTTCACTTCATGTCATGATAACTTAATGCTATAATCTGAGTTATCTTAATTACTGAGGTGTTATGATTTAGTTCGCATCTTGGTGGAGTATAAGAGGTTAATAACCAAAAGATCTATATGTTATGACGTGATGCCCATATATCTAAGTAACTTGTTATCAAACCCTGTGTTATAACTCATATGTTAACTTTGTGTGTTCCATTGTCTACCACTTTATAAGAGAGAGTGCATTTGTGAAACCATGAACCCCAGTCCATTTTTTTAATCATAAGAAACACCTTTCCACACCATATACCACTTTTCTATTTTCAGCCATCATTAAATCCGAAAATACAAAAATAACTTTTCATCTTGCATACATCATTTAAAAACCCAAAAATATCATTTATCATTGCATCCACCACCATTGCATATTTATTTCTTGTTTGCATTGCATAACTATCCTGATATCATTCTTACACCTTGTGCTTGACAACCACAGTGAGGTTGATGACCAAAACATATAACCTTGTTTTGTTGGTAACCAAAAGAAGGATAAGAAGATAAATCTACCACTGCAGATTCCCTGAGAGTTCGATATTAAACCCTCGAGTCACCCCTCGTGGGGAAAACTGTCTTCCACTTACTATACACTCTGCACTTGGAGTCTCAACCTAATCCCGTTTATTTTGTGCAGGCATCAAGACTTGCTCATCGGGTATCAAACTCTATTCAAATTGCCATTGATCTAAAAGTAAAAATGAGGAACTTGTAGAGAGTCATAACAAACTCTTTGAGGTTTTGAGCAACTTAGGGAAACCCAACAAGGTGACCTCAATGAGCTCACTACACTCAAGGAGTCTATGCCAAACTACAAGCTCAATTTATCTATGCTAGCTTCACCACTTCTCATAATGATAAAGATGCAAATTCTTGTACCACTAACCCTTTATGTGTCAAGGCATCTCTTATTGAGTAAAACACTAGTTGAAGGGCCAACTTGAGAAGGGCCTAGCCACTTTTTTTTTGAAACTTTCTACTGTGAGGCAAAAGCCCCACAGCCCATTTTCCAACCTTTATTCCAGAACCGAAAGTAATGCAATACAAAAGGAGCTATGTACAAAGATAGGGAGGGAGAAAGGGAGAGAGGGAGAGTAGGCTCTACCTATTTATCTACCTACAGAATGAGAGAGTGTGTGGTATGAACAAAAGAATGTATGTGTACAACTCAGGGAAGGGAGGCTATCCAATCTATGAGCTTGGTCTTATGTGCAGCTTTGAATCGGTGAGCCTGAAGGGAGATGTCATGTACAAAGCGGTTCTTCCATGCATAGAATCTCGGTCTAGTTCCTTCAAAATCTTTGCATTACGAACTTTCCAAATGCTCCAGCTCGCAAGAAGCACTACCTCCACAAAGAAAGGCTGCTGGAATCTTTTCTGGCGGTTGAAAGGATCTGCAGCATATTATCCCCTGGTGCCCAATGAATTTGCAGATAGTTCCACACACGGTGCTGAAATTACAGTTGAAGAACAGATGATCTCTATCCTCGTGGGCATGCGCAGAACACAAAACACAGTTGTAGTCATCAGTAACCTGCCAGTGCCTCCTCTGGAGCATGTCTTTCGTTTCAGCCGGTCACTCAACATGAGCCACGCAAAGGTTTTAATGTTCAATGTACATTTGCTCTGCCAAATCCATTTATAAAGCGGGCACACTTGAATACTGGCATATAGGTTCAGATAATATTTTCCAGCTGTATAGGCTCCCCAAGAACACTTCCACACATCAGTCATCTCATCATCGAGCTGTACCTGATCAGCCAACTGGACAGCAGAAACGAATTCATCATAAGCTCTGCCTGACATTGGGAGATGAAACTCGGCTGTTCTGTCCTCAAGAAGCACCATGTCTCTCACAGAATCTTGGCATCTTTGGAAATGAGAACAATCGTGCAAACGCTGGCTCAGTTCAACGGTGGAATTGCCAACTTCCCAATTATCTGACCATAACATCACAGAGTCGTCCACAAAAAACCTCAGGTGAAGCAACGCCTCTGTACTTGTCCATGAGCTTTGCCAAATCTCGCCACCAGTAAGAGCCGCATGCTTTAGCTGCGTGTGGAACCTCAGCTTGGTAGTATGTGTCCCAGATGAGTTTTACCCAAGGGATGGTTTCCGTTTTATTGTAAAACTTGTGCAGAAATTTGATCAGCAGTGCTTCATTTTTGTTCTGAAAATCCACTATCCCCAGTCCTCCTTTCTGCTTCGGCTTGCAAATCATCTCCCATGAAGCTAAGGACTGCTTAGGTGTGTCGGTATGTCCCTCCAAAGGCACTGCCTAATGATTCTGTTGAGCTGCTTAATTATTCCAGGGGAATGTGTATGGTGGTCAGAAAATGCAGAGGCATAGAGGCAAGTGCCGAGGTAATAAGCTGTAGGCAAGGGCCTAGCCACTTGTATCCAAGGGGAAAAGAACCTCAATGATCTTTTGAGCAATCAAAAGGGAGTGGTTGGCAAAGAAGGAATTGGGTTCACACCCAACTCTAAGAAGGTCAACAACAAAAAGAAGAAGCGACTCCCCCTTCCAAAGATATTTTTTGTGAAGGAGGGGGAGTTAGCCAAAGCAAATGACAACTCTATTGGGAGTGGTAATGTCACTAGGGGCAATGCCACTCACAATAACTTTGCGGGAAAATACAACCCCTCATATGTTCTTTTGAAATCTACAAATGGTTGTGTTTTTGCTAAATATGTTGGCTCTTCATATGGAGATGATTATCACTATGCTATTTGGGTTCCAAAGACCCTTGTGACTAACAAAAGAGGACCCATTCCAAAATGGGTACCTAAATCAAAGACTTGATTATTGTAGGGTTTCTCTTCCGGTGGATCTTCATGGCTCATTGATAGTGGATGCTCATCCCATATGACCGGAAGCAAAGAACTAGTAAAGGACTTATTGAAACAACTACTCTCATTCTCTCATGTCACCGTTGGCAACAATGCAAGACTCAAGGTAGTGGGAGTTGGTAAGGTGGTGATCACTCCGGAGTTATCCATTGAGAAGGTCCTTCTTGTTGAATCTCTTTCATACAATTTACTTTCCGTTGGTCAATTATGCAATGCCGGTTACACCGTTATTTTTAATAAATACCACGTGACCATCCTTTTCACTCAAACACTCAATGTCGCCTTTGTTGGATTTCGTGAAAACGGTTTGTATGTTTGATTTCTCAAAAGAGACCACTCAAATCGCTACATGTTTAATGGCTAAAGGCGACAAGGGGTGGCTTTGGCATCGCCGACTTGGCCATGTCGGTATGAGAAATTTACAAACTCTTGTAAAGGGTGGACACGTGGTAGGACTAACCGATGTTAATTTTTCCAAAGATCGTCCTTGTAGTGCTTGCATAGCCGGAAAGATGCATGAGAAGAATCACCCCAAGAAGACCATTATCTCCACTAAGAGGCCTTTGGAGCTCCTTCATATGGATCTTTTTGGGCCTCCCACATATGATAGTCTTGGTGGCAAGAAATATTGTTTGGTGATTGTGGATGATTATTCAAGATATTGTTGGACTTTCTACATCAAGAAGAAGAGTGAAACTCAAAAGATATTCATTGACTTTGCAACCCTAGTTCAACGCCAATATGACTCCAAGATTTTGGCAATTAGAAGTGACAATGGTACGGAGTTCAAGAATTACACTATGGATGATTTCCTAAGTGGGGAGGGCATTCAACACCAATATTCCGCTGCATATACTCCCCAACAAAATGGTGTTGCCGAAAGGAAGAACCGCACTCTTATTGATATGGCAAGAACTATGATGGCCGATTTAATTCCCCATACAACTTTTGGGCCGAAGCCATCAACACCGCTTGTCATTACTCAAACCGGCTCTTCTTCCGTCCTCTCAAGGACATGACACCATATGAACTCCTCACCGGTAAAAAGCCAAATGTATCTTACTTTCGAGTCTTTGGATGCAAATGCCATGTTTACATTAAAGGTTGCAAAATTGCTAAATTTGAATCTAGATCTTTTGATGGTATATTTGTTGGATATGCCGCAAAGTCTCATGCTTATAGGGTCTACAACATATCCACCGGGTGTGTTGAAGAATCTATGAACGTGGAGTTTGTCGAGGATAATGGCTCCCAAGCGGAGCATATTGATCATGATGATGTAGGTGATGATGCTCCATCTCAAGCCATAAGAACTATGGGGATTGGAGAACTAATTCCTATTGAAGGACCTATTGATGATACTCAAGAAGAAGGAACAAGTTCTACTCAAGTTGAGCCATCCACCTCAAAATTGATCAAGAAGATGGTCAAGACCCACCCAACTCTAGTGGTGAACAAGAACATAATGAACCCACAACTCCAAGAACTCCACTTCGGTTGACCATGAGCAAGATAAAGGCAATGATGAAGATATTTGTGTTGGTGAAACAATTGGTCAAGCCTGGAACGCCGGGTCATCCGGCGTGCATCAAAATTGGATTACCAACAACACTTCAAAGAAAATATCCTTGGGAGTATCCGTAGGTGTGTCCACACGCAATCAATTATCTAACTTTTGTGGTCATGTCTCTTGTTTGTCTAGCTTAGAACCTCTCAAGGTATATGATGCTCTTGAAGATATGGATTGGGTTGCGGCTATGCATGAAGAGTTGAACAACTTCGAGCGCAACAAAGTATGGTCATTAGTGAAAGACCCAATGACTCCCATAATGTCATTGGAACCAAGTGGATATTTAAGAACAAGCAAGACTCACATGGTCAAGTCATCGCAACAAAGCAAGATTGGTTGCACAAGGCTACACCCAAATCGAAGGAGTCGACTACGGTGAAACCTATGCCCCCGTTGCTAGACTTGAATCCATTCGCTTACTAATTGCTTATGCATCTACTCATAATATTGTCTTATATCAAATGGATGTTAAAAGTGCTTTCTAAATGGTCCACTAAATGAATTGGTGTATGTTAAACAACCACCGGGTTTCGAAGACCCTAAATTTCCTAACCACGTCTACTTACTACATAAGGCTCTTTATGGGCTCAAGCAAGCTCCACGTGCTTGGTATGATCATCTCAAGGAGTTCTTAGTAGACCGTGGCTTTGAAATTGGGGTAATAGATCCCACTCTTTTTACAAAAAGGGTAAATGGAGATTTTTTCGTATGCCAAATATATGTTGATGATATTATCTTTGGTTCCACTAACCGTGAATTTAGTGATCAATTTGGCAAGCTAATGACCAAGGAATTTGAGATGTCCATGATGGGAAAATTGAATTATTTTCTTGGCTTTGAAATCCACCAATTTCGAGAAGGAACATTCTTATGTCAAGCCAAGTATATTAAGGACATGCTCAAGAAATTTGATATGAACAATGCCAAGCCATATAAGTTTCCCATGGACTCCAAGGCGGATCTTCACTTAGATCCGGATGGTAAGGAAGTTGATCAAAAGCTTTATCGTTCTATGATTGGATCTTGCTTTACCTTTGTGCATCTAGACCGGATATTATGTTTAGTGTGGGTATGTGTGCAAGATTCCAATCAAGTCCTAGGGAAAGTCATGAAACCGCGGTCAAAAGGATTCTAAGATATTTGTTGGATACTCCCAACTATGGTCTTTGGTATCCCCATGGTACAAGCTTTGATCTTGTTGGTTATTCGGATGCGGATTGGGCGGGTTGCAAAATGGATAGAAAATCAACTTCGGGTACATGCCAATTCCTTGGTAGGTCCCTTGTGAGTTGGTCTTCCAAGAAGCAAAATTGTGTGGCCTCGTCATCCACCGAAGCCGAATACATCGCCGCCGGTAGTTGTTGTGCACAATTATTATGGATGAGGCAAACTTTAAAGGATTATGGTGTCATTTGTGACAAAGTGCCTCTTTTATGTGACAATGAAAGTGCTATTAAAATTGCACACAACCCGGTTCTTCATGGCAAGACCAAGCACATTGAGATTCGGTATCATTTTATTCGAGACCATGTTGAGAAGGGTGATATTGCAATCAAGTATGTCAACACCAAGCATCAACTCGCCGATATGTTCACGAAGCCTCTTGGTGAAGCAAGATTCAAGGAGTTGAGAGGAGAACTAATGTGGTGGACATATCCAATTGGATTTAGTGGATTTCTTGCATACCTACCCATATTAGACGATACTTATTTGGTTTAGATGTAGGCATGGACATAGGGGGAGTGCGGTCCTAATCCATTGGGCTATCCCTCCCCCCATTATGCCGATAGTAAGAACTCATTTTGTCTCTATATTTTCATTTCATGAATTGTGAGCTTAAATGACGAGTAGTGGCCGTGAACCCGAGATACATCTTCGCGGTGTCACACCACAAACTCATACATGGTGGCCTTGGCCACCGCCCTCTTCTTTATGAAGAGTTGGTTCTTTTCGGTCTTAATTGAAAATCATTTGGAATTTTGGTCCTATTGTTGGTTTTATGGGAAACCCACTCATCTTGGCATTTCCGTGTTCGATTTTTGCAAGTTTGAGTGTGGAGTACCAATGTCAGTTTGACAATCTTATCCCAAGCCTATCTTCCTAAAAACACTTCATCTTATGCACACAAGTCCTATTTTGAAACTGAGGAGAAAGGGTTAGCAGGCCAGAATTTCTAACGAAATCCTGAAAATCGGATTATCCGATTCTGACTTGCTCGGATTATCCGACTATCGGAATATCCGATCCAAGTCAAAATCGGATTATCCGATTTGGCGGTTTGTCTCCAAATAGAGCAGGGGTCGGGGTGAAGGGCTCATTCGAGCTTTCTCCACCCCCGACCCTCTCTCTCCACCACGCCGTCCTGCTCTCCCGCGCCTCCCCGGCATCTCCGGCCGCCCCAACTCCGGCATTTGGCCGGATTTGGTGCTCCTCCTCCCCGGGAACCATTCACCGAAGCTTTTTCCTCAATGGACGAGGGTAACTTCTTCTCTCTCATCTCCTAGGTGTTCCTCACCTAAATCTTTGGAAGAAGTTGTTTTGGCTGGTGGTTGTGGTTCCCCTTGGTACTTAGAACACTAGGCTAGCCCCCCTTATTGTCGATCTACTGCTAGACCTAGGACTTGAATCACTTTGTTGCTGCCAGATCAGATCGGATTTTCCGATTCAGTCTGAACCGGATATTCCGACCAGTCGGATTATCCGATTCATACTGAATCGGATTATCCGAAATTGCTCAGTGCTATTTTTCAGCCACATCTTGATTTGTCCAGGACTTAGTAGACTCAACTTAGGGATGCTCTTCTAGTGTACATTGTACCATTCCTTGCTCTGTGACTTGTGTGTACTCATCTATGCTATCCATCTATTATTCTATCTCACAGGTGGTTCCGGTAGTCGTGATTCGGGTAGTCCTCCACAGAAACATGCTAGAAAAGACAAGCAACCCATGAAGAAGAAGCAAGTTGCTCATAGAACCAAGAAGCTCAAGGAAACTCGCCCCAACTATTTGACCATGAACCCAATTGACTATGCCCGAGTCCGTCAGTCCAACTGGTATACGAGTATGCCAAGAGATGAGATATTGAAGATCCCAACTTCTGGTGCATGGAGCAGATATATATATACAATGACATCTATAAGCACTATAACCACCCTATTCGCCCGATGCAGCCCTACAGAATGCGAGATATCAAGGCCAAGGCCAGTTATGCTCAAGCTGCAGATGTGATTGAACAGATGGGCTTGGTTTCACTCATTGAAAGCAATGCCCCTACAATGTGGCAATGTTCTGCAGTTTTTCTCCACCTTGGTGATCGAGACTGACCACAAAAGACCATGAAGTGGATGACGGGTCGCACTCAGTGCACATCCTCCTTTGCTCGGTTGTCTACTCTTCTTGGCTATGCACCCTACCAGAGCAACCTTCCTCCCATGGTTACACTATGCACACTGTTGAGAAGTTCAACAAAAACATAATGAAGGATATGTATGGGGCTGGTGCAATTATTGGTGAAAAAAAGGGCCTCCTGCCCCTCTATGACCAGCTTGCGATCATCTTCCGCTCAACTATTGCTCCCAGTGGAGGTAACAATGACAATATAGTTGCTCCTCTTGCAAATCTGCTTTGCCTTGCTAAGAAAATTGTTGAGAATGAAAACCCTGAAGAGGATTTTACAGTGGATGTGATGCATTTTATCTTTCGTGAGTTGTATGACTCTATGGTCAGTGGGCTCACTATTCCGTATGCTCCTTACATCATGATGCTCATCAAGGACACTCTGAAGAACCACAACTTCAGCCGGTATGATATGGAGCCCCATCCGTACAAGAAGGTTTATCAGAAGAGGAAAGAGGTCATTCCATCTTCTGCTGCTGCAGCTCCTGCCCGTGGTTCCTTCATGGGTGATGCTCGTCGTGGTGCCACTCGTCCGTCTCGGTTCCTTCCTTTGATCCGCCCAAGAAACTCAACTGGTTCCAGCGGAACATCCTGTGCATGAATGCTGACATCCGGAGGGGACAATATGACACTTATCTTAGGCAGGAGAACATTCTCAAGCACCTTCCTCGCCTCCCAAATGATCCTCCAGAGTCTGCTCCTCTCTCTTTTGCTCAGTGGAACGAGGGCTCTCAGTTTCCATGGACTCAGCTTGAGTCTCATCTGCTAGAGACAGCGTCTGCCGGCCCTTCCCGCCATCCTACACTCGTGCCCGTACTTATGAGTCTTCAGAAGAGGATGGTGATGACATGATGATGATGATGCCTCTGCGACGGAGTGATCTACTTGGGTCGTAGCATCGCTCTTTTCCCTTTTTGGCGTTTCGATGCCAAAGGGGGAGAAGTAGTTCTATTAGGTCTCCGTGTGGGATTTGCATGGGTTTCGGGCACAAGCATATGCTTTTACCATTCTTGTTGCGCTTGTGTCCATTTATGTCGAACTTATTCGTGAACTTATTTGTGTTGTGTTTTCATGTGGAACTTATGTGTGTGAACCTTTAAGTTATGAGACATATGGATTTCTAATATGGTTATGAGTTGTATTCTTGTGCTAAGGCTTATTTCTACTCTATTATGCACAAGGTATAGTCCACTATCGAAACCAACCTATTTTGATATGTCTCCATCTAGTTTCCTTACTATTTGGAAGTGCCCTCCTCCTATATGTATTGCATTTGTATTCCAATGCAATTTAATTATATGCACACATTCAGGGGGAGCTTCTCATGACTTAAGCTCGGGAATCTAGATAATATATAACTATGCTTTCCTTGCAAATCCTAGTGTTGTCATCTAACACCAAAAAGGGGGAGATTGAAAGGACATTTATTAATCCCTTGTGTTTTGTGTGTTAGGCAACAACACTAGTGACGATTTAACATGTGAATCAAGTGATGCAGGTTTTAAGTGTGTAAAACATCTTTGCATCGAAACCAAAAAGGGAGTTGAAAAGAGCCAGTTTTGTTGCTGAAGTAAATCGGATTATCCGATGTTGGAAGATTCGGATTATCGATTTGCAGTCGCTGAATTCTGCTAAGGACTAGAAGAAATTCACACTGAAGATGTTCGGATTATCCGAGTTGGAAAGTATCGGATTATCCGATGTCAGATTTGCTGGAACTGCTAAGGACTAGAAGAAACTTCACACTGAAATGTTCGGATTATCCGAGTTGGAAAGTATCGGATTATCCGATGTCAGATTTGCTGGAACTGCTAAGGACTAGAAGAAACTTCACACTGAAGATGTTCGGATTATCCGAGTTGGAAGTATCGGATTATCCGATATTCAGGATTTGCTCGAAGGCTGCTAAGGACTAAAGAAAACTTCTCACTGAGGATCTTCGGATTATCCGATGATAGACTGATCGGATTATCCGATGGAATCGGATAATCCGATGTTGACTTGAATCGGATTATCCGATTTACCTGTCTGCAACGGCTAGAATCTGGGGGCAGTATATAAAGGCCTTCTCCTACATTGGAGAGGGCACCACGACCAGAAATATCTTCCCCACCATTGTTGCAAGCTTAAACTTGGTAGATCTCTCTCCCTAGCCACTCAAACACCTTGTCCTTCTAGGACTTGGGAGAGTTGACCTAGATCTACCCTTCCACCAAAGCGATTTGATTTCCATATCCATTCCTTAGAGGAACTTGTGCATCTTGGGTTCATTGGAACCCTAGACGGTCGTTGGTCGTTCTTGTGGCTTTGGGAGCCGCGGGGACTAGCCGGGAGCCTCCAATTCGGTTGTGGAGACGTGCCCCGGCCTTGTGATTCTTGCGGCTTTGGAAGCCGTGGGAATTGGTGAGAGCCTCCAATTCGGTTGTGGAGTGTGCCTCATCCTTGTAAAGGTTTGTTGCCGACCTCGAGGGCATCATATAGTGGAGGAGATACGGTGTGCCATATCACGGCTATTCGGGGATCACTTGTGACCCCGCACCGCTCCAACGAAGACGTAGCTTCCATTGGGAAGTGAACTTCGGGAATCATCTCCGTGTCACCGTGTGCTTATCCTTTTTATATATACCTTTACTTGTATTGCTAGCTTACCTTGTTTAGTATATCTTGTTAGCTAGCTTCTTGCTCATCATATAGGATTGTTCACCTAGTTGCATATCTAGAGAACTTATATTTGAGCAATTCCTTAACTTGTTGACAAGAAAATTAAATTGGTAGTTGCCTATTCACCCCCCCCCCTCTAGTCAACCTACTCGATCCTTTCAGTCTCTCTACATAAGTTTGCACATCCTTTGGTCCAACTAAGAAGAGAATAAACGAATCTACTTCACAAGCCTTCGTCCTCCTTGCCTTTGTGGTGTCGTTGCAGCCAAGGAGTTGTGTCGCATCTCGAGTGCGGAGTCAAGTTGAGAATGCCTTAGGTACAAACTAATTAAGGATCAACATAAAAAAGAACATAAGATATTGGTTATATTTGACCTTTGTCTATTTCGGTCCATAATGACAGCGAATAGTAGAATCTCAAAATTTGGCATATGAAATTTAAAAGAAAATGACCAGAGAGCACTACATGGAATATGTAAAAAACCACTTTGGCTCCCGAGTTCCAGTGATTTTATTATGTTACTATAAATCCTCTCTTATGCGAAACTGCTACTAGTAGTAGACTTTACAGTAGAGCCAAGAACCGATTATATATCCGCATAAATGTACTATTGGAGCCGCCAATATGCGAAAATCCTCTCTCGTTATAATCTTTAAATAAAGGAAGCAAAGGTGTTATCAAACCCTCTCGGTGTATTATCTGACAAAGGAGCTAGTTACCAGGACAGATGCTTCGATGATTAAGTGAAAGGATCCGCCAATATGTGCTACTCAATTTTTAGCTCTTTTTCAAATTTAGGCTTGACACAAAGGTAAATTCTCTAGATATGCAACTACGGTGAATTTACCTATATGACAAGTTAACACTAGACTAAGCAAGATACAAGAAGGAGCTAACGAGTAAGGAATAACCGAACGGGAAGCACGCGGAGACAAGGATGTATTCCCGAGTTCCTCCTTTTTAGGGGAGTACATCTCGTTGGAGGGGTGTGAGTTTCAAACTCAAACGCCACAAATGGCCTCACCCTATTCTCCGATGAACCTTGCCCAAAAGCTCGGTTCACCTTCCACTATCGGAATCCTTCAAGTCGGAAACCGGAGCCCTTACAACAAACTTGAGGCTCAACCCACAAAAGGATTGGGGGCTCCCAAGCACCACAACACCTGCTACACAAAAGTAACAAGCAAGTAAGTACAACAAGATGCCTAGGTTTTCCTAGTGGAAACCCTAGTCTCAAATACCTCAAGTGAACGAGGGGGAAATGAAGAATGCTTTGGTGAAGTAGTAGATCCGGGCCTTCTCCTTCAATCCTCCAAAGATCAACGAGTTTGGGTGGAGGGATTGGGAGATCTAGTGATTCTTGAGCTTGCAATAATGGTGGACTTCAATTTGGGGCGAGCTCCTTGGCTGGAGGTAGGTTGAGGGGTATAAATACCCCTCCTAGAATTGTAGCCGTTGCAGTCCACTTAGACCGAAGACTCCGGTCCTGGAGGGCTGGAGACTCCGGACCCAAAGGTGCGGAGACTCCGCCCCCAACCGGAGACTCCGGGGTCACTCCGGACTTACTCCGGCCTCAAGGCAGAGAGCGCCGTCGTGTTGCTTGCTTCGCAGCAAAACCTGATGGGCCGGAGACTTTGGCCCCTGAGCACCCCTGAGGCCGGAGACTCCGGCCTTGCCAGACATATTGGAATCTCCTTTTTCTTGACAAATGTTTCGATGCAAAGTATAAATATTTCTTTTCATTCCTGTACCACTTAACATGATATTAGATATTTCCTAGTGTTGTTGCCTAACACACAAAATCATGGGGGACATAAAATATTGTCTTTCAATCTCCCCCTTTTTGGTGTTAGATGACAACACTAGGATTTGCAACATAGCACAACAAATATCGACAAGTTCCACAAAAGAAATTGAGAAACTCCCCTACATGTGTGCATACAAGTAGTTTGCATTGGAATACAAATGCTCAACATGTAGAAAAGAGACAACTCACAAGCAATAGTTGGAACAAGATAAATTTGCATAAACATGAGACATAATCATGAGAAAAGGGTTGAGATGAAAGGAACCATACCTTGTGCATAATAATGTAGAATATAGACCAATGCACAAAAATACATCATAATAAGCGATATCATCTCAACCATAGATAATAAGAAATCCACATAGTCTCATACCACAAATAGTAACATAGTCTCACACAATAAGAACCAAATCAAATAAGTTCAAACGACATAAGATAAATGGACACAAGCGCAAGGAAAAGATAAAAGGGCATGCTTGTGTCCGACCCATGCAAATCTCCGATGATAACCTGATAGAACTACTTCTCCCCCTTTGGCATCGAAATGTCAAAAAGGGAAAAAACGATGTTAACGCGTCCCAAGAAGATCACTCATCCTCTTCATCTTCGTCGCCATCATCACCACTTGCTTCTTGGGTCTCCTCCTCATTGAACTCTTCATCATCATCATCATCCTCTTCATAGTGCACAAGAGCCTTGCCGGTGTTGCGAGAGGACGAGGGCATGGAGGTAACATCTGCAAAGTCTCCCCAAGGAAATTCATCCACCTTCCATTCCTCAATAGGAAGAGTAGTATCGGACTCCGGTGATACGGGGGCACCTACGGGGCGAGGAGGTGTCTTTCCACCATTGTTGATCTTGCGCAGCTCGTTGAACATCTTGTGTTGGTTGGGAAGGATGTGCTTCCTCTCAACATAGCCCTCATAATTTTCTTTGTGAATGGCAATCCCCATACAAAGCTTTATCTTTTGCACCCAAGTGAGATGCTTAACTTCATTGTTGACCCTCTCTTTGCCACCACTATTCCATGAGGGAGGAGTGGCATTCTTCCTTCTTGCCCTTGGAGCTTCTTCCACCTAGCTCTATCACTTGATAAGTAGCTTGGGTGTTTTATGAATGCCTAGCACTTGGAGGTTTCCATACTTGTGTTGCTTGAAGCGAGATTGATTGAGTTGGGGAACCTTGTTGAGGATAAGCATCATGAAATAGGGAGCATACGTGGGATTCTTCTTCTCATGAATAGCAATGTTGATCCCACATTTGATATAATCCATCACATCAATCTCATACCCTTGGCAAGTTGGTCCGGCAAGATATGTCTTGTGAGCATGATGCATAAGGCTGACAAGAGCTCCACGGATAGCATCTGTATTACCCGTGACGGGGACGTACCCTTCGGGTGATCCATCATGAGTATATCTGGTGCATGAACAAGCTAAGGCCCATGGGCAGGCCTGCCAGCATATATCAACCAAAGCCCACGAAGGGAGCCCAAAAGATTGGCGTACATCCCAAGCTTAGTAAACCCTACGTCGGTAGAAACCTTCATTACCTGTAAACCTAGTCGGTTGCGAATCCCCGAGACCCAGCCTCCTATATAAAGGCTGGGAGGGCCGCCGATCGAGGGTAAGCAATACTCGAACCACCATAGCCCTCGTGAGATCACCATCTCGCCAGGACGCCATTGTAGCTCCATTGTACACCTCATACATCAATAATCATACAAGCAGGAAGTAGGGTGTTACCCTCCGGGGCCTGAACCTGGGTAAACCTTGCTTGTCAGCCGACGATTCTACCAACGCTACCACGTCTCTCCCCCTCAATCTCAACCCTAGGCATCGAACCATGGGATTTGATGTGTTAACACCACGTCAATTGGCGCCGTCTGTGGGAAAGACTGGCGTTGGATCTGCAGTTTCGGCGGCTCCATCGGCAAACGGCAACTCGCCGCTACTTGGGGGGGCAATGCTCCAACGAAACATGCGAATCAAGATGTTGTAGGGGCTTGAGTCCTCGGTGGTAGCAATGTCACCCTTTTTGGCAACAAGAGGGGCAAGAAGCTTCTTATCATAATCAACCCCTTCAACATGCATCCTTCGACCAACGGAAACGGTTGCTCCTTTGAACTCATAACCCAAAATCTGCCCAAACTCTTCAAAGGTTGCATTACATTGGAGAGGCCTCGTCATCCAAGTCATCTTGGTGTTCTCCTCCGGTCCTAGCACAAGAGTGGCAAAGAATTGTTGGACCAACTCAATATCATAGTTTTGTTGGGTGGAAATGAGCTTCTCAAGGCCTAGCTTCCTCGCAACCCAAATTGCTTCCACAATGTATTTCTTCTTGGCCAACATTTCAAACTTCAACGGTTTTTGAGGACACACAAGGACTTTTGGGTCCAAATTTGCATAGATTTCCTTCATGATGAGCTCTTGCTCCTTCCTCCAAAAGTGAGCATCGGTGGTGTTCTTGGGCATATCATAGAACCTTTGCGCCCGCATGGTTCAAAAATCCTCCTTGTTCAAGTCCTTCACGATGGTTATGTTGTCAAACTTTGCCTTCTTGGCCTTTACTTCTCGATGAAGGGCAGCCTCTTGCCTAACCCTTCGTGCATCGACTCCTTTTGCTGCTTAGCAACACCACGCTGCACATAACGGTCATTCTCTTCATCATAGTCCATGTAGTTTCTTCCCGACCTCTTTGGTGCTTTGGGTTTGGATGATGATGAGCCCGAATAGTACCTCTTGTCATCTGTGAATAAGGAGTAGATAGGTAGCATTGGGGTAAGCATACATGTCCAAGGAAGCAAAAAAAGAAACTAATTGGAAGAAATTTCCTAGAATTTTGATCTAGACCGAGTCTCCGGTCTCGGGGGGGGGGGGGGGGGGCAGAGTCTCCGGCCACACCGGAGTCTCCGGTCAGGGAGACCAGAGTCTCCGGCCCTGGGACAAGAGAGGTCGATCTAGGTAAATTGGAGGGGAATTTGCTGCAATTAATTTCTAGAGAGTGCATTTGCAAACATGAATGCTCTACACCACGAAAAACTAAGAAAACTACTCTCTAAAACAGATCTAGGATGAAATTCTAGAAGAGAGAGAGAGAGTGGTGACCTTTGCCCTTCATGGTGAGATCCAACGGAGGGGAGGAAGTTCCCAAGCATTGGAGAGGTGGAGGATGCGGTGGCACGGCGGAATCCGGCGTGGAGACGGCCGGAGCAGCAGTTCGAAGAGGAGGCGGCGGCAGAAGGAGGTTTGGGGGTCGGGGGTGAGTGGTGAGTTGTGGAATCAACTCCCACCCCGACTCCCTATAGGCTCCTGCGAATTTGTCGAGACCGGAGTCTCTGGGGTAAACAGGCCGGAGTTTCCGGTGTTTACCGCGGAGACTCTGTCCAGACCGGAGTCTCCGATGTTTCACACCGGAGTCTCCGGCCCCTCCAACCAAAAATGCCAGATTTTTGTGTGGGACACGTATGTTGCAAGAGGAGGATGTTTTTAAGATGAGATAGGCTTGGGTTTAGAAAAAGATACACAAGGGATGGTACTACACACTCAAAATTTGAAGAAGTATATAAAACACCAAAAACCAACATTTGAGTGTGTTTTCCATAAAAGACAAAGGAAAGGCAATGAAATCCAAATAAGCTCCAATAAGATCAACTCTTCACAAAGAAGAGGGCGGTGGCCTAGGCCACCATGTATGAGATTATGGCGTGACACCGCGAAGATGTATCTTGGGTTCACAACCAATACTCGTCATTTAAGCTCACATTTTCATGAATTTGAAAATAGAAAAGCAAATGAAATCTTACTATCGGCATAATGGGGGGAGGGATAGTCCAATGGACTAGGACCGCACTCCCCCTATGTCATGCCTACACCTAAACACAATAGATAGTTAAGACATAGTGTGTATGCAAGATAGTCAAGCCAAGCTCCTAGAATCCACGATATTTAGTTCATTCCTCAAATAGGTGAATCTTGCTTCATCAAGAGGCTTCGTGAAAATATCGGCAAGTTGATCTCTTGTGGGAACATGGTCTAGCTCAATATCACCCCGCCAACATGGTCTCGAATGAAATGATGACGAATCTCAATATGCTTGGTTCTTGAATGTTGCACTGGTTGTGGGCAATCTTGATAGCACTTGTATTGTCACATAAAAGAGGCACTTTGTCACAGTTGACATCGTATTCCTTTAAAGTTTGCCTCATCCATAACAATTGGGTGCATGCACTTGCGGCCGCCACATACTCGGCTTCGGCGGTGGAGAGAGATATACAATTTTGCTTCTTGGAAGACCAACTCACCAAGGAAGCACCAAGAAATTGGCAAGCCCCAGAAGTTGACTTCCTATCATCTTGATCATCGGCCCAATCCGAGTCCGTGTACCCATGAAGATAGAAAACCTTGTCCTTTGGGTACCACAAACCAAACTTTCGGGTATGAATCAAATATCGTAAGATTCTTTTGACCGCCACCATGTGGCTTTCTTTAGGAGCGGCTTGGTACCTTGCACACACCCCTACACTCAACATAATATCGGGTCTAGATGCACAAAGATAGAGCAAAGAACCAATCATGGAACGGTATACCTTTTGATCGACATCTATACCCTTTGGGTTAAGTTGTAGATGAACCTTGGTGTCCATTGGTATGCGCTTCTCCTTGACACCGATCATATCAAACCTCTTGAGCATGTCTTGGATATATTTAGTTTGAGTGATGAAAGTCCCTCCCTTCAATTGCTTGATATCAAAACCAAGGAAGAACTTCAACTCTCCCATCATGGACATCTGAAACCTATCGGTCATAAGCTTTGAAAATTCATCATTGAAAGCTTTGTTAGTTGAGCCAAAGATAATGTCGTCCACATAGACTTGGCATATGAAAAGCTCCCATTTTACTCTCTTGGTAAAGAGAGTGGGATCGATTTGCCCAACCTCAAATCCACGGTCTACTAGAAGCTCTCTAAGGTGCTCATACCATGCACGTGGAGCTTGCTTAAGTCCATAGAGTGCCTTATCGAGCTTGTAGACATGGTTAGGGAGTTTGGGATCCTCAAAACCTGGTGGTTGCTTAACATACACTAATTCTTTAAGTGGACCATTTAGAAAATCACTTTTCACATCCATTTGTTGCAAGATAAAATTATGATGAGATGCATATGCAAGGAGGATATGGATGGACTCAAGGCGAGCCACGGGAGCATAGGTCTCTCCAAAATCAATGCCTTCAACTTGAGAGTACCCTTGAGCCACCAATCTTGTCTTGTTCCTCACCACCACGCCATGTTCATCTTGCTTATTCTTGAATATCCACTTAGTGCCTATAACATTGCGGCACTCCTTTGGCTTCTCAACTAGCTTCCACACTTTGTTGCGCTTGAAGTTATTGAGCTCTTCATGCATTGCATTCAACCAATCCGGATCTTCAATAGCTTCAAAGATTTCTTTGGTTCCACAAAGGATATGTGCGCTTGATGTTCACTAAAGTTTGCACATTGTCTTCTAGTCACAACCTTGCTCTTCAAGTCACCAATAAAATTTTCCAACAAGTGTTGTCTTCTTTCCATGGTCTTGACATTTCTTGCATGACGGCGGTTGTCGATCTCCTCACGAGAGGTTGGAGGAATCTCTTTATCATCTTGATCATTTGTGTCCCCGTCTTGACCGGAATGATGACCTTGGTCTTCAATGTGCACACCTTCATCACTAGAAGGAGAAGATGGACCTTGGTCTTGATCATGGCTAGCATCAATAATTGGAGAACTTGGTTCTTGCGTAGCAACTTGATCAACTTGAGGAGGGTCTTGAACTTGTTCTTGGCTTGGTGCATCATTTGCTCCATCGGATGTGCGGTTTCCACTTGTGATGATGAATGCTCCACATGAGTGGAGCTTGGTCCTTCTTGAGGCGCCTCACGGTGTATCTCGATTGGACGAAAGAATCCCACGCCCATTCCCCTTATTGCATCTTGAGGTTCCTCATCATCTACATCACGAACATGAAATTGCGCCACTTGGGAGCCGTCATTCTCATCGAACTCCACACTACAAGATTGTACAACGGTCCCGAAGGACTTGTCGTAGATACTATAAGTGTGGGATTCGGCACCGTAACCAACAAAAGTACCCTCTAAAGCCTTAGACTCAAATTTAGATAAACGATAACATTTGATCTTATAAAAACACTTACAACCGAACACCCGGTAGTAGGAAATATTGGGCTTGTTGCTGGTAAGCATTTCATATGGAGTGAGTTTCTTGCCCGTGTGGAAGTAGAGGCGGTTTGATGAGTGACATGCCGTGGAGATGACCTCGGCCCACAAGAAGAGTGGGGTCTTGAACTCCGCCAACATAGACATTGCCATATCCATAAGGGTCCGGTTCTTCCTCTCGGCTACACCATTTTGTTGAGGGGTATACGCAGCGGAATATTGATGACGAATTCCCTCTTCACTAAGAAACTCATTTAGGGTGTAGTTCTTGAACTCGGAGCCATTGTCACTTCTAATGGCCAATATAGGGACATTGTGTTGACGTTGAACTTCATTGGAGAAGTCGATGACGGCTTGTTGGGTCTCACTCTTCGACTTGAAGAAATAAACCCATGTGAATCTTGAATACTCATCGACAATCACCAAGCAATACTTCTTCGATACATTTGCTCATGGTCTTCTCCATCTTCCATGAAGAACCCTTCGGCCTTGTTGCTCATTTCCTCAAACCGGTTTCTCTTCATGCTTTCATTTCCAACGAACACCTCAATGAGGCACGTCCAAGCTTCTTTGCGGTGGTGCAATACTCGATATGAGACATATCATCATCTCCCACGGCATCTCGATCAAATCAAGAGCGGTGGCATTTAGTTGACAATCAACCACCTCTCTTCTTGTCTTGTTGGATTCATCCACGGCTTGGTATCCTTGCTCAATGATCCTCCAAAGCTCGATAGATGCACTGTTCACGTAAGATCTCATAGAAGATTGCCATTTAGTAAACAAAGATGCATTTAGCTTAGGTGGGTTTCCCCTTAGGTGAATAGGAGGATGAGGGATAGGTAGGTCGGGAGAGTATGAGAAAGGAACGACACCATATACTCCCGAACCATTAGGTTGTTTAGTTGGGTTGTCAATTTTATCTTGTTCAACCCCCTTCTTCTTCCCATCAACCTCTTCCTCCTCGGGTTTCTTAGGAGGCCCTGAAGGAAGAAGGGTGGGTGGAGGTGAGATATCCTTAGCTTCCATGAGTTTCAAGATCATCTCTTGCAACTTGTCCATTTTTGTTTCCATAGAGGACTTCAAGGTATTGAAGTCCTCCACGGAAACCGAAGTGGACTCGGTGGGAAGCTCGGGAATCTCAACTCCATGCTCATCGATGGTCATATTTCTCTTAGGCGGTTAAGCCCGAATAAAGAGCCAAGGCTCTGATACCAATTGAAAGGATCGGTATGGCCACCTAGAGGGGGGGGGGGTGAATAGGTGCTACTCAATTTTTAGCTTTTTTTCGAATTTAGGCTTGACACAAAGGTAAATTCTCTAGATATGCAACTACGGGTGAATTTACCTATATGACAAGTTAACACTAGACTAAGCAAGATACAAGAAGGAGCTAACGAGTAAGGAATAACCGAACGGAAAGTACGCGGAGACAAGGATGTATTCCCGAGTCCCTCCTTTTAGGGAGTACGTCTCGTTGGAGGGGTGTGAGTTTCAAACTCAAATGCCACAAATGGCCTCACCCTATTCTCCGATGAATCTTGCCCAAAAGCTCGGTTCACCTTCCATTATCGGAATCTTTCAAGGCGGAAACCGATCCCTTACAACAAACTTGAGGCTCAACCCACAAAAGGATTGGGGGCTCCCAAGCACCACAACACCAGCTACACAAAAGTAACAAGCAAGTAAGTACAACAAGATGCCTAGGTTTTCCTAGTGGAAACCCTAGGCTCAAATCCCTCAAGTGAATGAGGGGGAAATAAAGAACGCTTTGGTGAAGTAGTAGATCCGGGCCTTCTCCTTCAATCCTCCAAGGATCAACGAGTTTGAGTGGAGGGATTGGGAGATCTAGTGATTCTTGAGCTTGCAATAATGGTGGACTTCAATTTGGGGCGAGCTCCTTGGCTAGAGGTAGGTGGAGGGGTATAAATACCCCTCCCAGAATTGTAGCTGTTGCAGTCCACTTAGACCGGAGACTCCGGTCCCGAAGGGCCGGAGACTCCGGACCCAAAGGTGCGGAGACTCCGGCCCCAACCGGAGACTCCGGGGTCACTCCGAACTTACTCCGGCCTCAAGGCAGAGAGCGCCGTCGTGTTGCTTGCTTCGCAGCAAAACCTGATGGGCCGGAGACTCCGGCCCCTGAGCACCCCTGAGGCCGGAGACTCCGGCCTTGCCAGACATATTGCAATCTCCTTTTTCTTGACAAATGTTTCGATGCAAAGTATAAATATTTCTTTTCATTCCTGCACCACTTAACATGATATTAGATATTTCCTAGTGTCGTTAACTAACACACAAAATTATAGGGGACATAAAATATGTCCTTTCATTAAGGCCCAGTTCTTTTGCTAGCTTTAAAATAAGTTGCGCCCTCCCAGCTTCTCCCATAAGCCGTCCAACTATTATTCGGGTTTCCAGTTTAGTTATGGCATAATTAGTTTATAAGCTCCAAGTAATAAACTTGGTGGCTTGTGGAGGTATCTGGGAGGGGTCAACTTATTTTTTATCTGGCAAAATAACTGGGCCTCCTTGTTTCAAAAGACATGGATTTTGTAAGAATTGTTTATGCTACTTGTAAAAGCCCGAGTTAGTAGCCCCATGAACTGTGTACCCACGACTATGTCAACAAATGTTGCACCCAGCTACATCGAAATCATCTCAAAGGTTATCACATTGCCTGAGTACCTCATCATGTTCCTTTACAGGCCAAGCGCCTGCGCCGCATCACCGACCATGACATTCCCGCTACTACTGCAGGGATGTCAGGTTTCTACTTTGGTTTCTCTCTAATTTGACTGTATGCGACATTCCTGTTGTTTATGATGCTGTTGCTACTGCGGGGATGTTAGATTATGGTATATTCAGTTATGAAAAGTTAGGATAGAGATAAGATTTTTTCTTAAATTGTCTTGTACACCAAGTATATACTTGGTTGAAATGCTCAATAATACATCCAATGATTACGACCAATATTCATCCTTTTTCACTCTTGAAACACACAATTACTTTGATTGCATGCTCCAAGAATTGGTCAACCATGCATGGCTCACACATAAGTCTATCATGATATTGACTTGAGTCATATCTTGAACTTTTGGCTTGTAATTATCTTATCAAGATTTTGATTTTCCATGGCTTAACTTTTAAGTTAGAGCAAGACAACCTTTAAATTCCACGCCAGAGCTCAATCTTCTTTCACTTTCTTATTCTTTCAACTTTAAATCGCCTATGAAAAAACCTTTCAAATAGAGAATCAACGTGTGGTTGAATGGCTAACCACATATTTCACACTGATGTTTCTCATTAATACGGAATATTCTTTAAGTCGGATGTGATGTTCTCATCGATAGCGAGACGACTGCTCGCTGACTCAATCTTTCAGAGGTGCTCATATGGGTAGGAGTGTGCTTCATAGATGATAGAGTGAGTATCTGCGTGTGTATACGAGCGTCTGTCTGCGTGTACTGTGTTTCAAAAAAAACTTAAAAAGTATAACTCAATGTTAGATTGAGGAGGGCGTTTTGGTGCCCGAGCACACATGCTCCTGATATCTGTACCGACCATGCAACATTATGATTTGTGCAGCCAGTGTTTGTCTGCACGTGGGTGGGAGGGTAAAGTGACGAAGCGCGCGGTAATTTTCCGGGAATTAATGTACTCCCTCCGTCCCAAAATAAGTGTCTCAAAGTTGTCCAAAAGTGAATGTATCTATACTTGTTTCATGTCTAGATACATCCACTTTTTGACAAATTTAAGACAGTTATTTTGGGACGGAGGGAGTACTACGGAGTAGGAACGAAATAGAGGTGCAGTTTCACAGAGCTACCCTGGCTAGCTTTAAATACAGTCTACAGAGATTACATCAAGAGGACACCAACCATGGCAGCACAACCAAGCCATCGATCGGATTTCAACAAGACGGCGCTGCTAACAACATGTACAGCCTAGAATTAAAGTACACCGAGGGACAAAATTACCGACCGGATTACCTAGTACTAGGAATTGTTACTCGCTGAATGCAGCTCCTGCTGAACCTGCTGGTTACTACTTACTGTAACAAGGGAGCAATTACCTGGTGGTTTGCTAGTGTTACAGGAAGATGAAGCATTCCATGGACACCAACGGGTTCTCCAAGGACTCCTTTCCCTCGCCGTCGCCCTCGCCGGCACCGGCTGCGCCACCGCTGGAAGCAGTGTCCTCCTGCACCGGTGCCTCCGGTGTCGGTGGCGACGACGAGTGCGTAGGCTGAGAAGACACATCTTGAGCACGCCGCGGCGTCGGCGCGCGCCTCGCGGGCACAGGCGGCTTCCGCTGCGCGCAAGAGGCGGCCGTGTCGCGGCGCTGGTCCTGCGACCGCTTCGCCGCCGGCGACGGCGACCTCCGGCCGGGGTCGCGCCGTGGCGAGGGTGACGCGCGCCCGCCAGGACCGGCGGCGGGGCGGTCCCGCCTGGCGAGCCTGGGCTCGCCGGGCGCGGCACCCTGCCTGCACCTGGGCGGCTTCGACGGGGACCGCTCGGGCCCGGCCACCGTGGTGGCGGCCGACGACTCGGACGCGGCCTCCGACTTCTCCTCGAGGGAACGCGCGGGCCGCGCCGCCATGTGGACCCTGCCAGCGCCACCTTCCTTCGCCTGGGCACCGCCGTGCTTCGCATTGTTGGGCTTCTCCGCCGCCGGCGCCACTAGGGCGCCAGCGGGTCGCCTGGGCTTGGGGCGCGGCTTGACGCGCGGCGTCTCCGAGAGCACCTCCTTGACCTTCTCCTCCTCCGGCGGCGGCAGGTCGCGGGCCTCCACGACCTTCCTTCGGTGAGCTTCCCCGGCCGTGCCCGGCGGCTCGCTGCGCTTCTTGCTGACGCAGCAACCCATGCCTCCACTATCCTCCCTGCTTCTTGCGAGCTGGTGGTGGAGCAGTGGGAGAGGGGCAGGAGTGGCTTTGGGTTTCCCTCCATCGCGTCGATGGTGGCTCCAGCCTTGGCGTCCTCCCGGTCCATTAATTCCGTTCTTCACCATCTGTACCGGGATGGATTATCTGCATCATTTAATAACTGGACAGTAGTGGCCTAGTGGGCCCGAGTCTGATTTTACCACGGTAGAAACGATGTGAAGGGAATCGTGGATACAGATCTTGATGAGATTGTGGGGATAGGATATCAGGTGCATGTGCCAAGGTGGATTTTCGTGTTAGATTGTTGAAATTATTTTAATGAAGAAGCATTCCAGATGTCTCCCTTTGTCTTTCGCACCGTTCCATCGCTCGCTCCACTCACTTCCTCCCTTCCTATTCCGTCCTCCTCCTTCCCTCCCTTCTCGCCGAGCCACCCGACCAATTCCCTTCCCCTCTCTCCCTCCCTCTCTCCCCACCCAAATCGCCGCCATTACGCCAATCCCGGCGACTCTCGCGGCGCACATACTCCTCTCTCATCCTCATCCCCCCTCCCCCGGGCGGCGACGCGGCGGCAGCTAGCACCCGGCGGTGGCCAGGCGTGCGCGGCGACGAGGACGAAGGCAAGGCGGACCTCCGGAGGCTAGGGCTCGAGGCGGCGGCATTGGCAGAGTGGATGCGGAGCTAGGAGGTGCGCGGACGGTGGTGGCAGCGGCAGCGGCGGTTGCATGCAGGCAGGTGGTCGGCAGCCATGTATTTCGCCAGGCTCGATGACTCGCCCATGTTCCGGACGCAGGTGAGCGCGGCGGATCTCGTCTTCTGGGGTCTCGGGGATTTCGGGTGGTGCGTGTCACGGCTGTTGCTCGGCAGTTGGCAGCTCGGCGTTGCTGCCGATTTTTCTTCTTCAGTTTTTGGCGAATGCGTGAGGAAAACCTGTTCTCCTACCTGTGATTTGGCTACCGCATGTCTGAATTGTGGCATGGCATTGTCACTGATTTTAATACGAAGGAGCATGAGATGTGTCTGGCGTGGTTATTAAATAATTCCGTGGGGGCGTGGTCTTTAACATCATCGTGATGATATGGGACAAACATTTTTGTTTTGTTTGACGTAAGGGACGAGCAAATTTGCTTGTTTGGGTTATCAGGTTGGAGCATGCGTGTCCTGATTTCGCTGTTGTGTGTCTGAATTTTCCATGTCATTTGTCACCTTTTCGTTTTTCCTGCGGTGAATGGGGCCACCTTGACTTTTAGAGGACAGATTTTCTTTGTATTGAGGTGCAGATTGTTCAGTACAGATGGTTCTATTTTCTGTCGGAGTCTGATTTTGTCCGACTTCACGTTGGTGATTTTATTGCTGGAGCTGAGGCTCCTATGTAGACAATTGTATTTCATAATTGGTCTCGTCACATGATCAACTTTAATTGTAGTATATGGTTTAATTCCACGTTTGTCAACCCAAATAGTTTGTAGTTTGACTATAACACTTCCTAGACTAGAATTGTTTGAAGCCATTTGAAGAATAAACTGATCTCCCATTTAGCTGGTGGATTAGGTACATCCAAATACTTGTGAATATGCTGACCATTAAAAAAAATGCCCTGCTTCTTTTTTTTGACCGTCCTCCAACTCAACTGATATATTTTTGATAGAAACTGCTTATATATTTTATATTAGGTTGAGATGGTTCATAGGAAAGGTAGAATGCCTCGATGCCCTAATGTTTGTTTCACTGGTCGCGTTCGTGAATGAAACCTTGTTTCTTTCTTACATCCTTTGATTCACGACTAACTGTTTACCTTTTCTTGACCTCTTGATAAACAGATACAATCACTTGAAGAAAGTGCTGAAATACTGAGAGAGAGGAGTTTGAAGTTTCATAAAGGTTGCCGCAAGTATACGTGAGTGTTCATCTGTTGCTCATTCATTTTTCTTTTGTTCAATCTGCCTGAAACATGATATAGTTGAACACTTCCTTCTTATGTGCCGGCTTTCGATAAATTAGTCTACGCGTCCTTCTTGGCGTTTCAGTTTTGGTTTGTACAGTTTTGCGTCTTCTTGGGATTCTTCTTATAACACAAATGACATGCATTTTGGTGTGTGTTTGGGAGAAAGAAAATTTTATATATACATCATCGTTTTGTTTCAGTGAAGGACTAGGGGAAGCATATGATGGAGACATTGCATTTGCAAGCTCACTTGAAACATTTGGAGGAGGCCACAATGACCCAATCAGCGTTGCTTTCGGTGGTTAGTCAGATTACTCTCTCGACATGTTTAATCGTGGTGCATGGAGGTCTTTCCATTTTACCATGTATTTTCTTAGTTCTGAAAAACATGTTTGTATTAGTGAAAGAACTAAATCATTAGCATAGCACTACTCACTTATGGTTCGTTTTCCTTATTGCCTTTTCAGTTTCTCCGTATGCTCTCAGTTCCTTACCATGCCATTCTCTTTTATATACGTGGTATTTTTTTACTTAAGCCGTGGTTGAATGTTGGACATGTTTTGAACTTTACAAAGAAAAAGTGCCAAAGCAGCTGTGTTCTGACTAAGCCCTTTCGCTTAATCGAACAACAGTTGAGTAAAGAAGCCACTAAACTAGCTTACTTTGCTCATTTGGCATTCTGTGGTTGCATTTTTTTCTCAAAAGGAATTGAGTTTGGTCACTTGACTAAGAACACATAATTCATGTCATTTTCAGGGCCTGTTATGAACAAATTTACAATTGCACTGAGAGAAATAGGAACATATAAGGAAGTCCTGCGCTCCCAGGTACTGCATTTGTGTGTGTTGTATACATCATGTGAGGTTTTCTAACAAATTTTATGTCTACTCTAGTCTTAATTCTTCATGTAGTGCTTAGCATTTTGACTAGGATTTTGGTTGACATTGCTGCTTTTTTGTTGTATATAACATTGCGGGCCTTTTGTCTTTCTCGCGATATCTTTTGTTCAGTGGACAGCATGAACTGCGCTTATAATACATTTTAATTGAGAGTTTCTATTTCTGCTACAAAATAATACTCCCTCCAATCGGAAATGGTTGACACAAATTTGTCTAAATACGGATGTATCTACACACTAAAATACGTCTAGATACATTCATATTTAGACAAATCTATGCCAATCATTCCTGATCGGAGGGAGTATCACTTGGTCAGCATGCACTTGATGTTGTTCATGGACAAGAACTACTTTATTACTTATCTGATTATTAGAATTACTACATGATTCTTCTCTGCTCCTTTTTTTACTTTTCTTAATGCATTTGATGATAGACTAGAACTAGGTCTCCTAAGCACCATCACATTCACAAGTTTCAGTATCGTCCTTTATCTGGAACTCCATATCATATTCAATCTCATCACTGAAATACAGCTGTTCTCATTCATGGTGCATCCTAAGGTGGTATATTTTCTGATTCAGTTTCCTGGCAGGTTGAGCATATGCTAAATGACAGATTGCTAAATTTTGTAGACGTTGATTTGCATGACGTTAAGGTACCAGTATTTTTTGAACGAATCTTGAAAGTTTATAGCAAGAATATCTTTTTTAAATCGTGTCCTTCATATATTTACCCAGGATGCCCGGAAGCGTTTTGACAAGGCTAGCCTCGTGTATGACCAGGTAAGTTCATTCACGTATATTCAAATATATGAAAAAAAGAGGGAAAATGGTGTGTGTTTCTAAAGCTAATGTTTGACACTTGTTTTAATATAATTATGATGCCTCCATGTTTGTAAGGCAATTTCAATTCTCTTTGCCTCCCAGTGGTCAGATGATGAAGGGTTTTCTTTCTATTTTTCTTGGGGCATATTTGTGCTGGGATATACCAAGTTTCCAGTTTCCACCCGCCAATAATATCTGCTTGCTGTTTCTGTTTTGATTTGTTCTAGTTTATAATCAATGCTGGAATGGTTTATACACACTTCTCTTATTTTACCGCTGTTTTCTATTTTCTTGATTTTTCTGCCACACTTGTACCTTTACACTAGTTGCTACTTTTATTTGGGAGAGAATATGTTATTGACTTGCTAACTATCTTGTTAGGTTCGCGAGAAATACTTATCTTTGAAGAAAGGTACAAGAGCAGACATAACAATTGCCATTGAAGAAGTAAAAACCTTTCCTTTCATTTGCTAAGCTTGTATGTTAATAGGCAATTCAGCGTTTCCCCTCAAACTGACTTACACTTGGCCTGTCCAGGAGCTCCACAGTGCGAGATCTTCATTTGAGCAAGCTCGTTTCAACCTGGTATGTGAACCGTTTGCCCTAACTTGATTTGTCATTTCCTGTGTATGTTTATATGGGTGTCATGGCATCTCTTACTGTACCTGTGAATTTTCAGGTCACTGCAATTTCACATATTGAGGCAAAGAAGAGATTTGAATTTTTGGAGGCTGTTAGTGCGACGATGGATTCACATCTCCGATATTTCAAACAAGTAATGCTTGTATAGTTTATCTCTTGGTGATGTTATATTATGCCACAGAATGAGATTAAGCTTATTTATTGTCATTCATTCAGGGATATGAACTATTGCATCAGATGGAACCATATATTAATCAGGTTACTCTTGAACCATAGCCTCTTCATACAATCTGCCTAGTCTTTTTTGGTAATAATTTCTGGCCGTAGGTACTGTTAAAGTATATGTGGGTTGCCCACTTTCTCTCCATCAGTTTGGACTTTTGGTTCTACTGCTTGGTGCATGAAACTTAATATGGTGTCAGAGCAGAGGTCTTGGGTTCAAGTCTCGGCTTTCGCAGTTTAATTGTTTTGCCTTCTTTCTATCACGTGTAGGCCTTATTGAGTCACATGTGAGAGAGGGTGTTAAAGTATATGTCGATTAGACTTAATTTTAACGTAATCCTGGCACACAAAAAGTGCTACACCATTTGCTACTCTTTTAGGTCTGTGAGCTACATCCACACATGTAGTATTCTAGTGTATATGCAGGATTTTCTTTTGGAGTCCTTGAAACTTGCTCCATATTATACCTTTTATTTGGAGGCACATGCTACCAGATGAACTCAGTGTTTTGAATGGTCGCACATCCATAAATGCATTCCGTATCCAGCCCCCGCTGTTTTCTCCACACAAACATTTTCAAGCACTTTCAACATCGTGAGGTGTTGTAGGTAGACTGGTAGAGGCTCATGTATATGTAGTGCTGCATTGTCGCTGCAGATAATTCTGTTTTGAATTCACCTGATCGACACTGGGCCAATTCGTAGTTAATCAATATGCCAAGAAGTGACTTGTGCTCTATATGGGGCACATGTGCTGTCACATTCATCTTTGTGATGCAATTTTGCAGTCCCCTTTTTTTGTTCTCTGTGTACCTTTTTGGTAAATTTTCTAGATTTTAGTCCTGCTGGTTCTGAGAATCGTGATGACTGCTGAATCTAAGTTGGATATGTCCCAACTCCGGAGTAGTTAAAACCAGTATCTTATCTCAAGGGAAATGTTCTTCGTCAGTAGAAACATTATTTTGTGCGGATCAATTTTATCGCTAAAACATCAGCAGAGCTGCCAATGTTTTTTTTGCTAAAGTCACCGATCTATTAATAATCATCACAACAGTATAAAGAATCAATGCTTGTGTTATCTAAGAGGCTTCATTGGCTAGCGGTCTACAGCCTACTTAATGTGGAACTCTTTTCCCTTGAAATGCTTAAGTTGTTTTTATCTTCTCCCTTTTTGTCAATTATTTATATTAGAACAGTAATGTAGGACTTTCATCTTATCTAATTAATTTGAGTATCTTAATTTGCTTACTTGGTTATTCAATTCTTTTGCAAACTGGTCATATTATGAAGTCAACAAACTGTTTTATATTTTAACTTGCGGTCGGATAGTCCTGCAGGTTCTTGCCTATTCGCAGCAATCGAGAGAAAGGGCAAATAAGGAGCAAGCTTCTCTTGTAGAGAGGATGCATGAGTACAAAAAGCAGATAGATCGTGAAAGTCGGTCATCTGCAAATGGTTTGAATGATTCCCATAATGTTGATGGCATACAAACAATCGGTAGAAGTTCACATAAAATGATTGAGGCAGTGATGCAGTCATCCTCAAAAGGCAAGGTAACACTTTTTGCTCGACTATAAATATAAGCTTCATGCATACATGCAGGTCCTATAGTCCTAGAAGGGGTTTATAAATGATGTACTATTTTCAGGTTCAGACCATTCGTCAAGGTTATCTCTCAAAGAGATCATCGAACTTGAGAGGCGACTGGAAAAGAAGGTTTTTTGTTCTTGATAGTCGTGGAATGCTTTACTATTATCGCAAGCAAATTACTAAGCCACCAGTAGTCCCCCTCGTAACATTTTCCATTTAAATCCTATACGGCCAGCACGATTTTGTACGTATGATACACTTCAGTCCGTCTCATTTCTTTGATCTTTCACTTTGATCTTATAGGGTGTTTGTCCAGTCCAAAGAACCAACAACACCCCTGAACATGGTTCTGGGCTGCTGAGCAGATTGTTCTCTTCTCATTACCATGGTATTGTACATGATGAGAAATCTGTTGCACGGCATACTGTAAATTTGCTGACATCAACCATTAAAGTCGATGCGGAACAATCAGATCTGAGGTTCTGCTTCAGAATTATTTCACCCATGAAGATCTACACATTGCAGGTAGGACCACAAGATTGCCGACTATGATCTTCATGTTGTATATACGCGTTTGCTACTTTATTGACATCATCTGATATTTATACAGGCAGAGAGTGCTATAGATCAGATGGATTGGATCGAAAAAATTACTGGTGTCATTGCATCTTTGCTGAGTTCACAATCCCCAGAACAGGTTTATAATGGTCTAGGCTAGATGATTCTTGTTGGATTATTTATGCATTTCAATTCAGTTTATTCTGATATTCTGTTTCAGTGTATGCAAAGCCCTAGGAGTGTGGCCATGATCGGAGCGCCAGTGAGAGTAGCTCCTATACTAGTTCAGTAGAACTTGAAACTTCCACAAGCGAAGATTTAACACTGGAAAAGAACACCGGAAATGGGCAACATGATGTCAGAAGCACACATCATCACAGGACCAGTATCAAACCTGAAAAACCAATTGACTTGCTCAGGAGGGTTGATGGTAATACTATTTGTGCTGACTGTGGTGCTTCAGAACCTGATTGGGCATCGTTAAACCTCGGTGCTCTTCTGTGCATAGAGTGTTCTGGGGTACACAGAAATCTTGGAGTGCATATATCAAAGGTATTTAATAAAATTTATTTATATATTCATACGCTTATAGAAAACCCCCATCTTTTGATGGGGGCACTGCACACAGATTGTTGCTGCATCTGCATTTAACTTGAAGTCTAGAACCACATTGTTGCCTGTGCATGGTCTCACATGCATTTGTGGCTGGGAACATACTCTTGCAGCTGCAACTGTAATACATATCGGCTATTTGGTGCTGAACAATCATTTACCCATAAGATGGTTACATTTTTTAACACTCTTACATATAAACTCTAAGTCCAAACACTTGGAATCTGAAGCCTTTAGTTATGCCATTTTGTTCTTATGCTATTATGAAAAAATGTTATCTCAGATGCAGAATTATTAAGAAGCAAATTTATTTAGTGAATGCCGCAGCTGCAGCCTACCATTCTGATTTGGATATAGTTTTACAGTATTTTCTATGATAGTAAATTTGATAGAATAATTCTTCCCTTGTTTATCAACTATGGTATAAGATTAGCTTCCATGATCTGGACTAAGTTATTTTGGGCAATGTTGTGACGACTGTTGTTGAAGTCATTGATACAATGATTTGCCTGCATCATCCTTTCTAGGAACTCGCTGAGATTCAGTCTTTGGGTAGACTTATTTTCTGAAGATGATACAAGGAGGGTGCTACAGCGCGGCAGCCCCGCATTAGGCTTAGAGAGCGACCACGTGTGGAGAGCCATTTGTTTGCATGCATAAAAGATAGACAACGGTGTCACCAAGATTATTTTATAAACTTGAATTTTCAAATATCTTTACTTTCATACCATGTATTCGATTTACGGTATTTCTTCACGGCTGACTTTGAGCTTGAAAACTAGTTCCATATGGGTAAATTTATTTTTATTTTCACCTGAAAAGTTACCACCCAAAAATTTGTGAAGTTACCACTTCATTGGTCCAGAGTTACCACCCATCACTTTGCTTAGGTTAAGAGATTAGCGGTGTGCGTTTTGTTTCTAGATGTGTCAAACAAGTCTTCTTCAGCATTAAGTTATAGGGATGCGATACAGCATTGACACCTGCAGTTAGTGTCCCTCGAAGTTACCACCATATTTGTGATGTATTTACTATACTGTTTGATAAAATGTTACCACCATGTTTGTGATGTTGTTACAACACTGGTTAGTATTAGCTATCACTGTGGTGGTGATGTACTTACCAGTCCATCTGTAGGGCAGTTACTATTATGGTGATAATGCACATATCGTACTGCATGGTAACTTTCTGCAAGCGATAGGATGATTACGACTTGCCACCATGTGCATTTTTTGCTTTATGCATGCAGCATCTTAGCCTCAGCCCATGGTGCGACAAGACTTAATTTCGAACATTCAGAAGTTGATCTTTTTCTTAAACCATTGGCCATCCTATATTTCTACAAGTGTCATATGCGTATTTCAATGGATATGTTGCAGTCAAATTTAATTGCATATTTAGCAATTTATGTTCGATGGATCATTAGTGTCACCAAGGAATAATGAACTGAAACAACTTCAAATAAATACATCATATTTGCAGGTAAGATCTCTGACTCTCGATGTCAGAGTCTGGGAGCCATCTGTAATCAATCTCTTCCAATCATTAGGCAACATGTTTGTCAACAGAGTTTGGGAAGAAACATTGAATTCATCAAGCAATGTCTATTCTGGTGATAATTTAAGGTAATATGAATTTCAGTTTAGAACTTGAGAGTCTCTTTTAGTGCTTCGAGAAATTAACTTGCAACCTCGTTTTCTTGCAGTACTAGTGGATCACATACAGCACAATACTTCACTATCAGCAAGCCTAAACACTCGGATCCTTTCTCTGCCAAAGAGAAGTTTATTCATGCCAAGGTGCTTGCGACTTAACCTTGTGCAATTGCTTCTCTGCATTGTCTCGTTAGGAAATAACTGTCGAGGACCAAGTGGTCTCCAAGTATCTCCCTTGAAAAATGATCAGATAAACATGATTCATTGTAGTTTATTACTTGGCATTCGTCAAAACACAACCATTGTCCATCATGATTTCTTGCCAGATAGAACTTTGTGAATTCTGATGTGCGATCTACTGTTAATTACACCCTTGTCATTTCAGTAAAAAGTTACACCCTTGTCAAATATTTTTGTTGCTTTACAATTGCATCCTCAGAGTTCCTGAAAAATTGACAGTGAGTTCTGTCTTGTCAGAAAGTTGCTTCAAGGGTTTTTAGTTAATTTTCATGGCCTGTACATTGCATCTCCTTGTTATTGTTCTGTAAACTCACCTTATGCAGTTCTCTTTATATTACAGATGCTATATGTGAACTAAGAAAGTTGTTTTCCGTGATGCTATCCATGTAGAATAACAAACTTACCGGAATTTCCATGGGTATATTAATTCGTATATAATGAAAGTGTGCCTGTTGTTTCGTAAATTGTGAAATCTGCAAATAAGTTTTGTACTATATATTATCAGTTCCTTATCATCGATCTTAGGTTTGAGATGCCCATGAAGCTAAGTAAACATTACAATGGATGAACTTGAATATATATAGATCATCAGGCTGTTCAGAATGTGTTTTGTAACCCTAATGGAAGCCAAGATCTATCCTTCAATTTCATATTTCATATTGTCGTATATTGAGTTCTTATAATGCAATTGTTGCAGTATGCTGACAAGGAATTTGTACGGAGGTCTAGCATCGATGAGATACACGTAGCTCAGCAGATGTGGGATAATGTAACTGTAAATGACAAAAAGGCGTATACAGTCTCATCGTGGCATCACACGCCAATGTAAATTTAATCTACGGGCAGATGGCTTCTGGTTTGTTTCTGAATCTCGGGAAGGCACTTTTACAAGAGCAGCCAGCTTCACCACCTGATGGAAGCCCTAGGTTTTTCGACTGTAATTCACAAGAGAAGGTTTCTCCTAAAGAGCCGCTTTCTCCTGCCAGCACAAGTTCACATGTAGATGAATTGGATGACAGATATGAAGGTTTCTCCTTGCTTCATCTCGCATGCCGTGTTGCAGATGTAGGGATGGTTGAATTACTTTTGCAGTACGGTGCTAGTGTAAATGTGTCTGATGCCAAAGGTCGGACAGCCCTTCATCACTGTATTCTGAAAGGAAGACATCTGCATGCTAAGCTTCTACTCTCCAGGTATGTTTGAAGCATTTAGTCTTGTTCCATATATTTGGTTTGTCAATATTGGGGATGATCTAGCGAGTGCAGAAACAGACATGTCTCACCTTTTATTTCCAATCCATTTCTGTGCAGGGGAGCTAACTCACACGCCACAGACCGAGATGGCAGATCAGCATTACAGTATGCAATGGACCGTTCCTCGAGCGATGAAGACATGCTTATGTTGTTAGAGGAGCACTTCAGATAGTCCTGCAGGCACGCCTTCACTTGAGGAGCATGTCGCCCAGCAAAAGAACACAGGTTACGACTGTGGCGCGGTCTGAGTTACTCAGTTCCAGGTCCTCTTAGCTCCCAGGTTTGTCCTGTTGACAGTCCGAAGCTTGTGGCATGAATGGCACCTATTCTTCTAGAGATCCTGCAACATGACGATGTGCCCACTCCGGGCTTTATTTATCCATCCCGCAAACGGTCTGGCTGTTGTTTGCAGATGGTGAGTAGTAGTAATTTTTGTATATCTAGTTGCTCCTCTATTTCCATCATCTTTGCATCTAAGGTAGACGCCCATGTGATGAGTCCTGTGATGAAAGATGATTGTACATATCCCGACGTGCCATTGTGATTTATGGAATATGAAGTACTTGACACACACTAGTCAGCTGCTGCTCCGGCTTGTCATTTGTTCCAGAAGTTAGCCATTTGTACCAGAAGAATTGGCCGTAAGCCAGCTGCTAGCACGTCATTTGTAGCTACTTGCTGCAGAAAAATGTCCATGTTTTCCCTGCAGTATTTTTGTCCTGTTGGATTGTATTTATTTGTACGTATATCTTTACTTCGGTGTGTTCACATTTGGGCTGCACCCGGTGTTAAATTTGGCATAGACAATTGGGATGAGAGTGGATACGAACTGTTATGGATTAATTTCGATGACAAATTTTACACCGCATCATATAATTAACTGATGTATCGTATGACTGTCCTTATACCGGTTGTCATGGAGCAGGATTCTGTCAGTTACTATGGATTACGTAGATATTGGCCCGAGGTCGAACGGCTGTGTGATTAACCGATAGGAGCTGGCAGACGAATAAACTCAGGTAGGACGACGTGATATTCTACCCAGTACATAGTACAGCATCCTATACTGTCGTAAATAAATAGTACTTACGGACAAGTAGCAAATTGAATATGAAAGCGAAAATCCTCCCCTTCACGGACACGGATGGACACCATGAGCACCATACGTTTTTGGGCCTTCAATCCCTCCGAGTACGTCCATCGAATTTATATTATTTTGTAGTGTATCTTTTCTGTTCTTAGGTTCTCCTCATCCTGGGCGTCTCCTCCTCCTCAATCGACTCCTCATCGGAGTCACACTTCGGCTTTTCCTTGTGACCTTCCATAAACTTGATGCAAGCGGACTGTCGCGCGGCGATGGCATCGAAAGGTAGCACTCAGGTCCGTGGACCCGTCCGTTTAGGCAGACTATCGGGCGCGACGGAGGGAACTCCTGGGATTCCCTGCTCCGGAGCATCTTGGCTAATCGCTAGAACAGAGACGACACAAAGTAAGAGAGAAAAGTCGATCAGTGCAGCGGCTGTGGCGAATATTGGAAGTAGCGGACGGTTACATTCCTCTTAAATTCAACTGAATTTAACAGCGCGCTTCCAATTATGAAGATAATTGCAATAATTTATATATTTTCCAACGATATTTCTCCATCATGTCGAACCTGTTCACATTGCAGACATGTTTCTAGAAAAGATCCTTGCAATAGCCTCTGTCATTGGAAACGGGCCTCAGCGCATGACTGTTTCCAATATAATGAGCGACGAACATGTGAACTTGTTCGTGACCAATGTATCTAACCTAGACGGGCCCATTTCTCGAAGGCCATAAATGCATTTAACCGTCGACCACTTCCATGCTGTTTCTAGTGAGGGATGTCCCTATCGTCTGCTCATGTTATGAAATACTAACAAAGTTATTAGCATAAAGATTAGGTAATGTTACATACAAAGTCATCACTGATACACAAACAACTTTTATCAAGAACAGATACATTATGGAGGGGATTGTACTATTACATGAAACATTTCACGAGTTTCAATGCAAAAAACTCTCTTGGGTCCTTTTCAAAATTTGAAAAGGCTATGATAAGGTGAATTGGGTTTCTTACATCAAATGATGCAGGCTAAAAATTTGGGCAATGTCTTTTATGACTGGGTCATGAGATTAGATAGAGGAGGTAGGGTTTCTATCAGATTGGGCCATATTTCCCAACTTATGCTAATGTCAGACAAGGAGATCGCCTTTCTCCCCTCCTGTTTGACATTGTGGGAGATGGTTTGGCCCTCATGATCCAACATGCTAAAGATAAAGGCATTATGAATGGTTTGGTGCCCCATTTGGTTGATGGAGGACTTGCTATCCTACAATATGTGGATGATACTATTTTGTTGCTAGAGGATGATTAGCAGAACACAAGGAACTTCAAGTACATTCTATGTGTTTTTAGCAGATTTCATGCCTGAAGATAACTTTCACAAGAGTGAGGTGTATTGCCTAAGCGAGGCATCTTCAAAGACTCATTTATATAATGAGATTTCCACTTATGCATCAGCTGAGCTTCCTATGAAATATCTTGGAATGACTATTGATGAGAAAAAGGCTAGGAAGATCTCTATGGGGGCCTGTAGATGAGAAGTTTATCAAAAAGCAAGGAAAGCCTGAAGATGAAGTTGAAATGCTGAAGAGAAGGATTCAAGAAGCTCTATATAGATCTCGTGGATGGGAGCTTGCAACTGCCAGATTGACTATGTGTTGGTAGTGGTCTTTGGATGTTGTTATCAAGTTTAATTTGACATTGTCGTTGTCGTTCTACTTCTGGGCTTGCATGCCTTGATTCACATTTGGTCGGCAGTGACCTTTTTGCCTATCGAAAATGCCAGTTTGGATATGAGTGGGGCGGTCACTCATGAGTTTGTTTTCATTTCTTTTCAATTTGGATTTGGTGGTGTGAAATTATGGGGATTTCTTTATACAAATCGATGAGGGAAGCGGTTTGATTTTAGAAAAAGTCAGCCTGTCACCAAAAGAGTCATGGCACCGACCGAATGACTAACCTTTCTGGATCCATCGCTGCCTGGAATCCCATCTCCACCGGCGCTCCCAATAGAGCATCCGGCAAGTGTGCCAGACAAGTGTTATTTGGAGCGCCGATACAGGTTGTCGTCCTATTGGGAACAGCTCCCCCCACCAACGCTCCCAATAGATTTTTCCAAATGTTTTTTGAAACGTGAATACAAATGAACCAATGATTTTTCATTGAAATTTGAAGGACATTTAGCAACTTAAACAAAATTGGACAAACGACATTGAACAAACTTCAACAAAATTTAAACTAAACCCTAGATCTAGCAACGCGCAAGGCTCTGGCATAGGGAACTTGGATTCTGCTGGTTCGCTGCCCATGTCGGTCCCATCGTCGGAAGTGTCGTCGGCGGCGGCCTTGAGGAACGTAGATGCCTCTGAAGGAACTTGCATGCCTCTAGGTCGCCGCCCTTGCTGGATTGTGGTGGCGTTTGATCTAGCGGAGGCAGAGGGAAGCCTCGATGGCCGCCTGCATGCCCTCCTACTCATGATCTGGCCAGTCGTCATCTTCGTCCTCAACCTACGCCGCCTCCTCCGGCGCCGGTGCTCGGGCAGGTTCCTGTGTCGGAGCCGAAGCCGGTTCCTGGGCCGGTGCCACTGCTACGGGAGGCTCGTCGTTGTCGTTGAATAGTTCGTTGTCCGACGTGAACCACACCCTAGATGGCGACGACATGCCGACATGGACGAAGAAGCTGTCGCGGCGTGCCTCGTACTCCGCGGCCTCCACGACGTGCTAGTACGGCGCCGAGATGGAATAGAAGGGGCCGATCTGCTGCGCCCACGACATGCCCCTCCACTCCGGCATGATGTAGTCCAGGCGCGCCTACCGCTAAGTCGCGGCACCACCGACACCTTGTTGATGATGTTTGTCACCCACCCGTCTGGTAGCTGACGGTCGTCTGGCACCGGGATGTTGTGGTGGAGGTGGTGCCGTGCCTCCTCGACCGTCATCTGAGCCGGAGGCGCGCAAGAGGAGCTGGCCTCGCCGGGCGCATACTACGGCAGAGGGTATGCTGGTGGTGGCGGCGCTTGGGACGAGGTAGCCTACTCGGGGCGGCGCGCTCCTCATGAAGGAGGCGCATTGCTCCAAACGCTAGCGGTGTTTCTCGCGGCGAGCTATCTCCTCGCCGCTCATCGATCTTCTCGTCATCTTGCGGCGGCCAGCATGGTGGGGCTTGGTGGGAGAGGAGAGTGGATAGTGTGTGGGAAAGGAGAGGCTCGCCGCACGCCGTTTTAAAGCCAGCGGGGAGCGGAAGTGGGTGACGCCCCATTAACGCGAGCATCGTCTGGGGAGCCAATGCAGCATTCGACGCGTCGCGTCGTCTGCATCCGCCAGGGGAACCGCTACGTCATTAAAACGGGCATACCGGCCACAATAACTCCACCGACGACGTTGAGTCGCTGACGGGCCGGTCCCACCGTCAGAATCTGACGTGGCATGCGTTGCCGTGGTTGCGGGTACTCCCAGCGGCCTCCCTATAGACGGGGCGCGAATCGGGGTTGCCAGACGAACTTTGCCGCTATTGGAAAATCCGGTGAGCTCGTTTTCGTGTCGGCGCATCCAACAGCCAATAGCCATAGTAAGCGCTGCAGTGCACTGTGGAGATGCTCTACGAGAACGCTAATCACGACATGCATGATCAAATGGCAAATGCATCCATTGCATTGCACCACTCTACAAACACGCACACACACGTGATACTCAACACTCAGACACAGGCCGGTCCCGGCGGTCCGATCAAATTAAAGGAAGGCCGGCGTCACCTTTTTCTGTTGCAGCATATCTTGCGTAAACAAATCTGGATGAAAACCGGCTAGACTGAGTACAGATACTAGCTAGGATTTCTTGTGGTACTGCATCTATAGTTTTTTGACGGAAACAGACAGCGCTGTTTCTTTTTGATTAGAAGAAGGCGAACAAAGTATCAGAGGTTACAAGGTCCTATTTACAACTAGCTAAGCTAGATACAGAAGCGAAAAGAAAACACTAATCAGGCTCACGAGGTCTATTTGCTAGAGCAGCAAGCCCAGCTCTACCGGCAAAACTCCAAACTGCGGCTTCATCTACTAACTTGCTGAAGACTTCGAAAGGTGTTGAGGCGAGGTTGCTAAAAGTTCGGCTGTTCCTCTCTTTCCAGATGGCCCAGCAGACCAGGTTCAGTACTGCGTTCATCGAGCGAGCGGTAGTAATCGGCTTCCCAGCAACTTGATCGAGCCACCATTTACTAAGATCTGTTGCGTCTTCAGTCTTTGGGTTCAGAGATAACTGAAGCTTGGTTTGCACCAGGTCCCAAACTTGCTTGGAGAACGGACAGAGCAGGAATAAATGCAGGCATGACTCATTGGAGAGACGGCAGAGTCTGCATATTGGGTCGCACAGCCAGCCTCTCTTAGCCATATTGTCGGCGGTGAGACAGCGGTTCAAAGAAGCTAACCAACCGAAGAACTTGCACTTAAGAGGGGCAGCAGAGTTCCACACCGTAGCGGGCAGCCAAGTTCGCGTGCGGCCTTCAAACTGAATCAGATAGGCAAACTGCACAGAGAAAACACCATTGGGCGTCCAACGCAACGTTAACGTGTCAGGCACAAGCTCATGCAAGACAACAGGCTGTAAAGCTTCCCACAGTTCCGTGAACTGGACGACGGCGAGGGGGGACATCGGCCGTTTCAGATGTCGGATCCATCTGTTCTCGGCTAAAGCATCTTTGATTGTCAAGCCACGCTTGGTGCAATGCTTGAAAAGGTCAGGCCAAGCATCTCTGAAAGAATTCCTGAGCAGCCAAGGCATGTGCCAGAAAGCAGTGAGCTCGCCACTTCCAATGTGAAACTGCACGAAGCGAAAAACAGCTGCTGAACCACAGCGTCGACAGGTAGAGGTAGTCCTAGCCAGGGCTTTTCTCTGCTCATCCAGCTTTGCCACAGCCATCGAATCTTGAGAGCATTACTGTGAAGTTGCAAATTGAGAACTCCGAGTCCCCCACACTTCTTCGGAGAATAAACCAGGTCCCAATTGACAAGACATTTGTCTCCAGAGGTATGATCTTTACTGGCCCATAGGAAAGCACGGATTATCTTATTAGCTTTACGGAAGAACCACTTCGGAGCTTGAATTGCAATAAGCTGGAAAATTGGCATAGCACAAAGCACAGATATAACAAGTGTGAGTCTACCACCGGCCGAGTTGGGCAGCTTCCAGGAGGACACCTTCCGAATGAGCTTGTCCAAGGGTGGTTGCATATCGCTCCGACGTAACCTACCAGTGACAAGCGGCATACCCAAGTACACAGTTGGAAAAGACCCAATTGGGCAGTCAAAATGGTTCAGCGAGGCAGTAAGGTTCAGATCTCCGCAGCGAATTGGCAGGCAGGAACTTTTGGCAAGATTGGAGTGGAGACCAGTTGCCAGCCCAAAAATACGAAAAATGTGCTGCACTGTTTTAATCTCTAATGTTGTCGGGTTGATGAAGAGAGCAACTTGTTTCGGCAGCAGCAAGACAAGCAGCAAGGCATTCCATAACATTGGCAAATAGCAGGGGGGAGATTGGGTCTCCCTGGCGCAGCCCACGAGGCCACGACGATTCTAGATAGGGTCTGAGAGGGTGCCATTGACAAGAATCTTCGTCGTAGCAGAGGAAAGTAGGAAGCTGATTAGGTTTCTGAATTTCCTGCCAAAACCCCTTGCTTCCAGAACTTCCAGCAAGAATTCCCAGGAGACAGAATCGAAGGCTTTTTCCACATCTATTTTGAGGAAGAGGGAGGGGTACTTCTTGTGCTGCAGCGATTTTATCAGGCCTTGAACATAAGCGAAATTGTCATGGATGGTTCTGCCTTTGACGAAGGCACTCTGACAGGGGCTGATGAGCTCAGCCATGCGAGGTTGAAGTCTCTTAGCAAGAACCTTAAGAACAAGCTTAGCAAAGCTGCTGATCAGGCAAATTGGACGAAAATCCTTCGGAGTTGCAGCATCCGGCTTCTTTGGGATTAAAATCATGGTGGCTTCATTCAGAAGTTGGAGCTTGTCGCAGGCCAGGGAGTCGAACTGGTTCACTGCAGCCATTAGGTCATGCTTGATGGTCTGCCAACAGGTACGGTAGAAAAGGCCAGAAAAACCATCGGGCCCTAGTGCTTTGTCAGGAGAAAGATCATTGATCGCTGCAAGAACTTCAGACTCAAGAATTGGGGCATCTAACTCGTGCAGGTCCAACCTAGTGATACCGAGCTCCTGGAACTTCAACTTGGCCTGCCTAGGGAAGAATTTCCCATGAGGTTATCAAAGAACTCCCAAATCATATCCAGTTTTGCATCTTCATCAGCCACCGGGGTTCCATCAAGGATAAGTTGCGGAATGTGGTTCCTTCGTCTCCTGGCCGTAGCTTTGAGGTGAAAGAAACGAGTATTGGCATCTCCCTATTTAACCCACTGAACTCTTGATTTTTGCCGCCACAAGGATCTTTGCAGAGCTGTGATACCCAGCAGGTTTACCTTCAGAGCTGCACGTAGAGTACGCTCGTTGTCATTCAGAGCTCGGAAATCCATGGCTTCATCTAGGCGAAGGATCATTTCGCTGGAGATAGTAGCCCGCAGTTGCAGATCACCAATCAGTCCAGCACTCCAAGATTTCAAATGCTTACCCAACCGTGAAAGTTTACAACGTAAACGGACAAAGGTATCGGAGTAGTATATTGACTTACACGGGATTGCACCAATTAGCAATTACACCTAGTAGCTATACATACTCAGCTGTTGATCGATCTGACAGTACTTTAGTATGTAGGATTGGATAGAAACGAAAAAGGTTGCAGTGTCCGGCCTGCCCTTGGAGCGATTCCTATTGCACGTAACCCACTTTCAAATTTATTTAACTTGTATTTTCATCTGTACAAATTTATGTTTATTTGCTTCTAAAAATGACACGATGTAAATGCATCAAGAGTGTAAATAGACGTATTTTTAACGAGAGTGGACAAATGGAGGTCGAGCTCCATGGAGCCCTTTATTTCGAATTTTTATTTAAAAAATCATATTTTTAAGTTTAAGAAATATGTGAAAAACTCCTGGATGTAGACCATGTATTATATTTTGCGCTGCACAAAAATGACAAGTTTTGACATTTGAAAGTAGTGAAGGGTGCAAAATTTCAACTACTTTCAAATATAAAACTTTTTTTACGTTTTTTGCGTAGCCTAAAATATGAAATATTTTGATTTGAAATTTTGCACGTTGGTAGATTAGAACATTGTCTACATACATGATTTTTTTTCACATTTTTTGGAAACATTAATTTTTTTAAATTGTTCAAAATAAAGAGAGCTCCATGAAGCTCGGTTTCCATTCGTGGTTTCCATATTTTTAATGCGCATCAGTCATCAGAAACTGAATATGGCTCCCGGGCTACACGGAGCTTTTTTTTGAACAATACGTCAATCGACATTTTTCAGTTTCCAAAAATCGAGAAAAGATGCGGATACTGTCGAGAAAAAATCGACTCCTTAGCAGTCATCCGCTAGCAAGGTATGCTAAAAAAGAAACTGTTTAGGCTATGTTTGTTTTTAAAGTTTTTGTGGAGATTGGTGGGGATTATCCCAGTCAAATCCCAAATTCCCACATATCTCTAAAATGTCGTTTGTTTCTAGTGTATTTGATCGGTTTTATCCCCACTTTTCCCCAACATTCGCCAAACTGTAGAGTATTTTCTTCAATAACTAAAACACTACCCTTCCCTAAGGCTTTGTTTGTTTCTAAATTTTTGTGGGGATTAATGGGAATAATCCCCAGAGGGATTGGGTGAAACCTCTACCTTCACCCAATTCCCACAATTTCCCTATCCGGGTCTCCGCCGAGGCATTGCACGGAGGTAAAACCCGCCGCCGTGGATGTGCCCCACACGAGGATTCATAGAGTCAGATCTCATCCATGCCAGGCTGCATTCCACTCCACGCAGCTATGGTGTTCACTGGACCTCCCGCACATACCCTACGAATTGCCTTGTGGAGACAGATCAACGGAGCTGAGCTCCCCGTGCGCTAACCTCTCTCCAGTTTTTGTAACTTTCTCTAGGGTTTATTTTCTCCCAATCGGTTCCTAGGGATGGGAAATATGCCCTGCTATGTCTTCAGTCTTCGCCATTTATTTACGTACGGCTACAACCGTTCTGTGGCAGACCAAGCCCGCGATGTCTGATTGGAAGTTTGATTTGCTGCTGCTACTACAGGATGTTCTCCTGCGGTGAAGGATTACCAGGTTGTCATTGGTGTGGGATTCACTGGATTATAATTGTCGTTTGTGACTAAATGTGTTAGTTACAGTTGATATACTGTGAAACATTTGCCTTCTCTGTCTCTCAACAATTCTATTCCAAACGTGTGATTTTTTTCTGTCATATTAGAATTATAGTATACCTGGTTTTCTGCAATATATCAGTCTAGAATTCCATGCAGTGATTTCCTTCTATTTTGCACCATCCACTTGTTGTTCACCATGGAACGCTAGACCAAATGTGGAGGCACATGCCCAAGTCTCTTCCATTATCTGATGGTAATAGATAACAGAGAAACAGTTGGTCTACCTCTTGCTATTATGACAACTTTAGAAGAGAGTAATTCAACACGAGTAATCAAGTGTGCCCTTTTGTTAGCTATGTGTTGCTTTATTTGCATAATAGTAGCTTACTGAATGGAATTGTGAATAAGACTTGTCATTTGGACTAACAACTACACATATTTGATATGGCAGATGTTATATACAACAGAAGGAGATGATGTGTATGCGCACAATGCCACCATGAAATTTCAGATCGCCGACATTGCCACAAGGAAGTAAAGGTAAATTTCAGAGTTGTCGTACGGGAATAAGCAAGTGGCGCTGTTTTTTTTCAAATGCATGTCCCATTAGAGTATTTGTTTCTTCAGGTGCATTGCCGATGGGTTGAGATTGCTACAGATCAGATTTCTTTCGAGTAAAATAGCTGCTAGATGGTTAATTTGAGGAGTAATCTCCAAGCAACCTTATTCCTGAATGAAATTGGCGAAGTTATCTCTTTCGGAGATAAATGTTTTGATTTCTATGGCATGTACGCCTCCCCGCCGCCTTCCGCGATGACGCGGATGCATGGCTTGGCCGCCTCTCGGCTGGCTAGCCCAACCCCCCCCCCCCCCCCCCCCCCTGTACGGTTCGGCGCTTCTCCCTTGTAAACATTATACCGCTTTTTTTGAGGCTTCTTATATATGAAAAATTCAGGTGGGGATTACTCCCCCGCAGTGAAACTTCAAAAAAAAAAAAATGTTTTGATTTCTCCAACATACATAGCATGCTATTTTTCAGCAAAGGGAGCTTCAAAATATCGTTATTAGAGATCTTTTTTGTTGTATTCACTTTTCCTGTCATCACATGTAGGATTAGAGCAAGTTTATGTTTATCTCAGGTTAGATGGAATTGCATTCCAGTATGTATTTATTCCATACGCCGCGACAATTTTTTTTATCATAAGACACTGTCCTCAGTCATTTGTGTGGGGGGACGTAGCAGCTATAGTTGGTATCAATTCTTGTTTTGCTCTCAGCTGCTCTTTTGCATAGAGTTTGAAAGCGCCTCACAAAGAATTTTAGGACGTCAAAGCTTTGTAAAGTTAGATTTTCAAACAAATTTGTTGCTGATCGCAGTGATGCATTTGGGCTTTCGAACTCTAGATCAACTACTGCATGAGTTTCGTATTAGTTCTTGAATTATTTTCGGCTAGAGTGCTAATTATTTGAGTGTTTCTGTACTTTTGCTTCACTCAGCAAAACAATGGGTGTTCATTACCGGTTTGGCAACAACTTGTGAAAACCGGCAATTCAAAACACTGTAAATGTTAGTGTAATGACTGGTGGAGCTGAGTAGTTAAAAAATGACTTAACGGTTTAACACCACTAGACGAACACACATAAATCTGAAGGATTATGAAGGGCGTACTATACGAGATGCCATTGTTTCGCATTGATAAGTGCAAGCTTTTTTTGAAACGAGGCAAAAAATTTGCCTTTTATATTGATATAGGAGAAGCAAACATGACACGGCCGAGGCCAAAAAGAAAAAAAGACATACAAGACAGGGCGTGCTAGACGAAGGATGATCTCATCCTACACCGTCTAATCTCTCAGAAAGATATATCGTCATATCTTCAAAACACAACTACACGGCGCGATCTGAGGATCGGGAAGCAGATCAGGCGGAGACGTCCAGCGCCGTCGGTGGCGGGAAATCGCTTCCCCTGGGCCAGCAAGGCCAATCAAAGCTTCATCCGCTGCCGTCATGGATGACAGGTTCAGCCTGAGGAGGGTTCTCAACCCGTTGATTGCCGAATCAGAGAACGGAGCCTTCTTGTAGGTGTTCGCGAATTCTTTCGTAGCCTCCACCTGGGGCATATTTCCAAAGTCGAGCCCCATTTTCTTGTGGAGGACACGCTGCGCTTTGCCGACCGCTGGGAGTTGTGGCTTCGCCGCGAGCCTGATGCTGCGACGTTCGGGGTCAGGCAGGGCCGCAAGAGCACGAGGCATTGGCGGAGTAGGCGTGGGCAGCAGCGGCACAGCCGGCAGGCTAAACAGATCCGCGACGCAGCGAATCGCGATGCCAGATGAGGGAGCGTCATCAATATCGGCAGCGAAGAGGTTCCCAATCGCAGCAGCCTCCACGTCAGCGTCAATGACGTCCGCGACGAGCAGAAACTCCCTCCTCGCCAGGTCGCCGTCGTCATCAAGGCCGTCTTCGTGCGCCATCTCCTCGCCATCCAGCAGCAACTCAACCTGATCCAGCTCGGCGAGGCCTGGCAGAAGCTGCTCCATCTTCCCGTCAACAACCTCATCCTCATCATCGTCACTAGCAAATCCCCCGCCGCACAGCTCGTCGCCAGGCGAGATCAACACCGGGTCATGTCCAGTCAGCAGCAGGTTAACTGGCGCTGCAATGGAGCTGATGAACTGCAGCAATTCACCCCCTTCAGGCACCAAGCCGTCATTGTGTGCCACCTCCTCGCCGTCCAGCAGCACAACCTGCTGACCCTGGGCGTCGAGGCATGGCAAGAGCTGTTGCATCTCCCCTTCCACATCCTCACAGACCGGCGAGGGTGCAAGGCGATCACCCAACATGGCAGCTTCAGCGTCCTCTTCAGAAACAGCATCCCGTGATGGCTCTGAGTCTTCATTGACGATAGCGAACTTGACGACGGCATCAACATCCGGCGGCGTCGGCGCCACGCCGGAGTTGATGGATTGGTCGGTCACGAGCTCCATGAGCTCGGCCCGAAGAGATGCCGCCAGGTCGGAGACGGCGTCGACAATGCAGCTCTTGAGCCCCGCGCGGAGCATGGCAGCCTGCTCAGCAAGCACAGCGCGCAGCTCGTCTGCCTGGATCCCGACGCGTGCGGGGGTTGGAGCAGACGGAAGGCCGAACGCGTGCTCCAGAGGAGGCGACGCAGCCGAGTCGATGTCGTTCATGTCCATGGGTGGCGGTGGAGGAAGCACGGGCGAGTTGGAGGAAGGCGACGACGAGGGCACCGCGGCAATGAGAGCCCACGACAGGGCCCCAGGCGCCGATGGAGAGGAGGCCGTCCGACATGGTGGAAGGCGAGCAGTGGAGGGCTTGCCGGTCTTCTTGGCGGGCCGGAGCGGACAATCCCTCTCCCGATGGCCGGAGAGCTTGCAGGTGAGGCACCTAATTGGGTCGCGGCAGCCGGAGGAACGGTGGTGATGAACAAGAGCGAGACAACGAGAGCAGAGCCCCTCCGTGCGTCTTTTGAAGCGGAGCGCGGCCGCTTCATCACGGGCGGAGTGCGGCATGGGGTCGACGCGACGGGTGCGGCGCGAGGTGACCAGCGCCCCGCCAGCCGGGCTATTTGCAGCCGGCCTTGAAGAGGGCCTCGATGGTGCATCATGTTGAGCAGCACGGCGCTCATCGAGTCGCGCGCGGCGCGAGAGCACGTTGATCCAATCTCCATCAGGCGACCTGCTCCTGGCGTCTCGCACCGCCGGGGAGCGCGGTAGGGGAAGGGAGCGACGGGGCGTGGCTTGAACGCGAGGGGCGGGGATATTGAAGCGCACCGACAGCCGAGGCCGCTCCGACGCACTGGCGTTCATGGCCGAGGGGACGCGCAGGATGCCGGCCGGGGCCATCCCCATTGAAGGCGCGACGGGAGGCTGCCTGCCCGACGCCAGGCGGCCAGAGACGCGTTGACTTCCCCGCAAACCGCAGAGGACGGGTTGTCCAGGTCGAGGTAGCCTTCCACGATGCTTCGGAGGCACGGTGCTGGGGCCGCAGCCCAGGCCGGAGCCGGCGCAGACTTTGCCAGTGCGTAGGGGCGGCGCGCAGGTCCGGGGAAAGGTGCGGCGGCGCGATGAGCTCTCCCAGCGAGCCCAAACCCCAGAAAAGCCGGGGTGAAACCCACGGGGAGGGAAGCCGGGGGAGGTGGCGGGTAGGAGACGGTCGCGGAGGTCGGGATCTGGCCGGAGGCAGCCTTTGGCAGCTGGTCGTCACGAGCGGGAGCAGAGCAGGATCCGACGGGCAAATCCCCTGCCTCCCGAGCCTCCCCGTGGCGTCGTGGACGAGAGCCCTGTCGTCGGTGCGCTTGAGGCTGGGCGGCGGCTGGGACGGCAGCGTCGGCACCGGCGAGGTGACCGCGAAGGAGAGGGAGCCGAAGACCACGAGCTCGGGCGCAGATTGAGACGATGGGGTCGGGGCCGCCGTGCCGAGGAAGGCCGGCGTGAAGCCCACGGGGATGAACGCCGGGGGCCGAGGGAGCCGGCTAGGGCAGCGATAGCTCGGGGAGAAGGCCGCCGTGGCCGGGGAAGAGCGCGGAGACGCCGGGGACCCCGCTTGAGGAGGCGGGCGCTGCGGGCGCAGGGAGACGGCGTCGGCGTGGCTTCCGGAGCGGGCCGCGTCCAGGGACAGGTCCAGGGACCCATCCAGCATGCTCCGAACGCGAGGAGCCGAGGGCACCGGCCAGAGCAGAGCCGCCGGCGGAGAGGCGGCCGATCCAGATGCAGACGGCGAGGGCAGCCGCTCACCAGCAAAGCCGGGAAAAACTTGGTGGGAAAGAGGCTGGAGGTGGTGGGGGGTGGGTGGGGCTTGGGGTGGAGCGGCCGGAGCTAGGCAGGCCGTCGGGGAGCGGCGGCAGCGCCGGTCACCGCGCGGGCGCGCGTCGCGGGAGCTCGGGCGGACAACGGTCATGCTTTTGCATAGGTTTTCTCCGTAGGGATTAGTGGAATGATGATAAGTGCAAGCTAAAAGTAAATAAACTTTGGACCGAGCATCCAAATTAAACAACTTGTAACTCTGTATTTTTTTTTGTGGTGAGATCTTCTAAACTAGATTGTATTTTCATACCCATTCAAAGGGATGTATATTCTACAATGTATGCACCTGTGACCCGACAAACACATTAGTTGGGTGCTAGTACTCCGAATGTTACCTTTGAGGATTGCACTCTTTTGTCCCCTTCTCATTTTCAAATTGGCTTGGCGCAGGTACCAGCGTTATGCATGCCATGTTAGAAAAATGTGAAAAGAATAAAATGCGCAAGGAAGTGCCAAAAATCACTTATCAAGATATGGATGCAAAACACCAAAAGGCATATTTCACCATTGGCAATTACGTAACCAGCGCGCTTGTTGAAGCCAGTTCATGAATGGGTGACTGAGCTCTCATCCCAGAGGTGTCATTCCTCCAAAGGTTAGGGGCTGGGCATAAAACTGATGAAGTTAAGAAAAACTCCCAAATATGAAAACCGGCGGCTCAATGGAGGGCGCCCTCCTGGCCTACTAGACCCTCACTTTACCTTTCCGATAACTAACCTGTCAACATTTCTTACATAAATCTTATTATACACATATCTCCCTCCTTTTATTCATATTGAACTGAATTACAGAAAATAATCATATATGGCTTGATCTTGTCTAGCTAGCTAGCTCCAGCCCCCATGGTTGGTTGGCGGCTTGGTGCTGTGGAAGTTATTGATTAGGTGAGCACACATTGCCTACCATCCTACCACATCTCTGGTACATGTACAGTCGCTCTTGTCTGAAAGTCTTGGTGCATGTAGTGTGCTGCTACCACCAGCCTGTTTAGTTAGCAAACATAAAAAATACTACGTGTACATTATTAAAGAAATTACACGGGGTTTCATATGGTCTTGGGCCTAGGGACTCTTGTGTCAGGCTCGGACGATGTGCCTTGATTAGAAGTAGGGTGCTTGGGGTTTTCTCCGGTTTTACTTAATTAACCACGTGTTGTGTGGTTTTTGGATCCGGTTTTCCTTATTAACCGGATCAACTCTTCTTATATGCAATGCGGGAGCTCCCCGCCCTTTGACGAGGTTCCGTAAAAAAATTATTCAAGAAATTAAGTCATATACCACATGCATCCTTAGTTTTCTGCGTGCACTGCTGTAAGTTCATCACGAGAAATTTTGGTTGACCGGTCTAAGAGCCTTTGCTAACTTGCATCACCCATTCTGCAAAGAATGGCATAACATATGTTCATGAATGGTTCAGAAAAGTTCAGACTTCAGAGGGCTAGCTAGGTAGCTAGCTCTTGGATCCTTCCATCTGTATGGTTCTCTCAGTTTACTAGCTAATCACCAGTGGATGCAATTACTTCCAGGATCTACACTCACTTGTTCTTCAGAAGAAGCAAGCAGTTAATGCTAGGATGATACTAGTTACCAAACCATGCATATCCTATTATCCTGTCATTTTTCCCCTCTACTACTGGAGCACAAGACTGACATGTCTGGCCCAACTTTCCCTGCTAGCTAGCTGCTGGCATGTAGGGCCTGACCAGACTAGTGACCACTGACACGAAATTTGATAGCATTTGGATACTTGTGACCTAATCTATGCAGTGATTATCCACTCTCAGAAGAGGCCTTTGATTAATTTGCAGTTAATGCATCGGAGCCCTCTTAAATTAATTCTCATTTAACCTCTCTTCACTGGGAGGTACCTTTTGTTGGACATGAACTTTTTTGCATCATTGCATAGAGGGAAATTATCCCATATTACACCGTGCAGTGGGGAGTATGGTAACTGCTCCCACATGGTATACTTGCTTGTGAAATAAAATGAGGCTAGAGAGGGAATGTACTGTAGCAGACACATTTTTCCGATGGTACTACGAAGAAATTTGGTTCCTGGTCTTGAAGGTTCAGTAAATGCGTGCATGCAGGCCACAGTTAGAGATTTTCTACTGTTACACTGCAGTGTTTGTAAGGGTGAATATTTACTTTTTAATGAAGTTGTGTGCATAAAAGAATATCAGAAGTAGGTATATTTGCAGCATTAGTTGCAAAAACCTTAGAAACCTATGAAGCTTGTTACAGAAGAAGAGTTGGCGAAGACTTGGTTCTTGGATTCAGGATCAGTTACTTTGCTGAGGAGTTGTTGGGTATTTTTCTAAGCATGGAAAATGGTTACTCACCACGAAATAATTGTAGCTAGTAGGAATCTGAAAATTTAAATTTGTTAACAGAAGCTGTCCCAAGACACAGGGTCCCTCTCGTAACACTGCCCACTGCTAACTTATCCATGAATAGAGATTAAATGATTTGGCCTTATCGCCTCTCTTCTCTCTCTACCTCCTTTCTCTCCTAGCCTCCTCAGTTTTTATATAAGCCAGCATGAGCATTCACCAGGGAGTCAGGGAACTTTCTTTCTTTACTTGGTAGTCCTCTCCCCTGAAGGAACCACCAAGCTTTCCATCACAAGCACATCAGAAAGATTCAGGCACAGACTAGCCTAATCCAACAATGGCAGACTTCTCATCCCACCACCACTCTCTACTCGAGATTCCTGCAGCCTTCAACACCGTTGAAACCTCCACCTCTAACATCTCAAGCTTCTTGCTTTACAACCAAACCAGCCATGGCCATTCTCCAGTACCCTCAAATGCAAGTGCAGCCATGCTGGAGGATACCTCACTGGAGAGCTCCTCTGCGGTTCTTGACTCTCAACAGGGCAGTGCGTCTGTGGACAGGAAGAGGAAGGCCACAGATGAAGGTGCCACACTTAGCTCTGGTCACTCCAAGGTAATGACTAATCAAGTAACAGCCAATAGCAATGCGTTTTGTTTGTAAGTAACTTTTCAACTAATAAGTTTGTTTCCTTGCAATTTCTAGGACTGCAAGGATGGTAAGAGTAGGAGAGGGAAGAGGGAGAAGAGCAGCAGTGAGCAGGACCAGGAGGAGGCACCCAAGGGATACATCCATGTGAGGGCAAGGAGAGGGCAGGCAACAGATAGCCACAGCCTCGCAGAGAGGGTATGTACAGCACATCAAACGCCCCACACGTACACACAATTGTTCTCCTGATATCTTCTTGATCTGATGCCATTTATCTTTCTATAGGTGAGGAGGGAGAGGATCAGTGAGAGGATGAGGTTGCTGCAAACACTGGTACCTGGCTGTGACAAGGTCAAAATTAGTCTGTTTCTGTTTCAGTTGCTTGTCATTTACATGTCTTGCTGCTTCATGCGTGCATGCAGGGCTCTAACTTTGAGAGTAAACAAATGCTACTTTTGTGCAGGTCACTGGAAAGGCACTCGTTTTGGATGAGATCATAAATTATGTGCAGTCCCTGCAGAACCAAGTTGAGGTAATTAAGCCAAAGGGGAATAAACAGAAGAAATCAAGAAACACCGATGCTTAACAAATTGGGACATTTTCCTTTTGAGGGATGCTGACATATTTACTTGTAATGCAGTTCCTTTCTATGAGGATTGCCTCCATGAGCCCAGTGCTGTATGGCTTTGGACTGGACAGTGATGGCCTCCATGACCCGACACAAGTATGTGGCAATAGATAAAACAGCTTAGTTACACAAACTAAACACATTTGTCTTAATTGATCTCAAGATGTTAATAAAGGTATTCTGCAAAATTTTGCTTCTTCAGAAGATTGGGGGCATGTTCCAGGAAGCCCTTGCAATGCCTGCTCCAGTGATGAACCAAGCTAGCCCAGCTCCATCTCAAGGAATCATGGACACCACGTCCTACCCACCGCAAAGTCATGGGGGCATCTCTTTCTCTCAGTCTCAGGTTGGCATGCATGTCCTTCAATTCCTCTCTTTAGCTAAACCATATACGCATGCATGCAAAGCCCCGAATTGGTATCCATGGCCTCACCATTTTACCCCAACTGTGTGCATCCATTTTTCAGGACAATGGCAGTTACCTGATGCAATCAGTGGGGGAGCAAAGACAGGAGCTGCTCAATCAATTGGTGTTCAGCAACATGTGCTCTTTCCAGTAGGGGAAGACAGAGAAAGCAAGAGAACGAGCCCACATTGACAATAGGTACAACATATATGCATGCCATGTTCATTAATTTTCGATGTCTGAAAACCTGAGTTACCACTGGCTTATGTAATCTTGTATCTAAAAATTAATGAAAACATTATATGGAAGTATGGAACTACTCTTAATAATAATAAATTTTATTTATCCTAACGTTTTGTTTGATTTTTTTTACCTGAATAGGCGGAAATAATGCTGCAAGATTGGTAGGTGCAGCAGATGAGTTTGAGATGTTGGATCTAGTGATCCATCCCCTTGTCTGGATGCAGCAGTCTACAGCAAGTAGAGTTCGCATGCTGCACTACACATTTTCAGAAACCAGTAATATCTGCAGCAAGCAGCGCCCTAATTAGGCATTGTCTATGAATATTTTTTCCTCAATGGATTCACCGTCATCGCCATATAAATATATTGTATTCGACTTTGAGCGATCAGTTGTTAATATAGAAAGGAGCACTTCGCCCTGTTGAAACACAGTAACTGTTTCATTCAGACTATCAATGTCAAGATCTGCGTATCCTTTTTCTGTTTTTGCGATGAAGATCTACTTATCTTTACAGTGCGAGGATAAGGAATCTTCTACTGTTTCAATAATTTTATTCCAAGGTAACGGGAAATGGCAGTTTCAAGGGATGCTTAGTTCATTTGTTCCCTTGCTCTCCTGCATCGGTTATGGGCAGAGCAGTCCATGAACAATTTGTGCATTGGCTTAATGTCCTTCAGCTCTCTTTGACCAGTTGGATATGGTCTCTAAACACATCCCAACTGGAAATCCACCAACGTATGATGAACTATATTATCAGCCCCCCTAAGCTATGTGTAAATAAAATAAAGAGGAGTCTCCGCTACTCCCCCTCTCGTCGTCGCTGCCGCCGGCCTTGTCCGTGGCGGTGGACTAGTGGCTGGCCTTGCTCCCAAAGGTGGGCGGGGACCTCCAGCCTGCGGCAGAGATCGGATTCAGGGGCGGTGGCCCTAGATTGGCGGTGGCGATGCGACTCCCCTAGCGGTGGCTGACCGTCTCCCTCGCTGGTGGTGCCCGAGTCCCTTGGCGCTGTTGGGCTTGCGGGAAGTGGGGCATGGCTGGATGACACATGTTCTTCCGGGTGAAAACCTTATTTCGGTTTTTGGCCGGAGTTGACAAAGGCGACGACTTCGGGCGCCATATACCTTAGTGGAGGCATTGTTTGTGGGAGATGCAGTATGTCATCCGGATTTGTGAGTCTCCGGGGAAAACCCTATATCCTTGGATCAGTCGATACTCCATAGAGGGGCGCTCTAAGTGTCACACCCCTCCGTGGAGTCATCGTCTATATTTGTCGCAACCGATGCAGTTCGGGGTGCTCCTAGGGAAAACCCTAGACCTAGATCTTCTGGGTCGGACGATGGTGGTGTCCCATGTTGTTCTCCCTCTCGAGGATAGATTTAGGAGCAATGCAGGCTCAAGGGACCACGAGGTGGTGCGGCATGGCATCTACCGCATCGATGGCGGGTCTCGTCATGCCGACGCGTGCAGAGCGGTGGCGTTGTATTGCGTCATGGCTGCGTCGGCAGCAATCCTGACAAGGTCAATGCGTTGACCTTTGTACGGAAGATGGGTCGATGGAAATTTATGGTGGCGGCAAGCGTACGCATGTCATGAGCGCTGACAATTTAGTGAACCGATTTGTGCTCCCGCCTAGCCGTTGAATGGCATGGTTAGGTATCCGAATCTAGATGGCGAAGCATCAATGTTGGCCACCCCTATCTCGGCTTATAGCAATAGCGACAGATGTCACAGGGAAGGTGGCTTTGGTTGATTGATATTTTCTTGTAAGGCTTTGCTGAATAAATTAATAAAAATTGTTGTGTGTGTATTTTTAATGCATACAAATAAAATAAAAATAGGCTAACAACAAACTATCTTAAATTAGAACATGACCAGACCTAGAGTATAATAACAAGAACAAGCTACTCTGAAACCTTGGCGTCCAATCTAAGTGTAGCTCCCTAAATATTATAATTATGTCCTTATTCTTGATGCGTACTAACCTCACCAGTTACACTTAGGCAGCCCCAATAATGAAATAACCTAGCAAACCACGAAAAATCCTCCATGGGGCGGAGGTCCTCTTCGACCTGTTTTGAGGTCGACATGGTGACCGGAAATGTCGAAGTAGATGCGATATGTATGACGGCAGACACACTTCTCGGAAGGGTTGATCACTAGTAGAAAAATGGGATTCGGTGCGGCCTTTCTGTACCGGTTGGACAGGAACCGGTACTAAAGGAGGCATTAGTACCGGTTCCAGAGGCGAGGCGGCCGGCCGAAAGCCGTCCCGGTTGGTTCTGGGCCTTTTGTCCCGGTTGGTATTACCAACCGGGACGAAAGGGTGGGGCGAGGCAGCTGCAGTGGGGGCCCACGGCGAGACCCTTTAGTACCGGTTCGTAATACGAACCGGTACTAAAGGTCCATCTTTAGTACCGGTTCATATTACAAACCGGTATTAAAGGGTCTCCTATATATCTTCTTCCACCCCGAGCCCAGCTCCATTTTTCCTGCTCGAGCACAGCTCCATTTTTTGCTCTCTCTTCTCTCTCCCGAGTTCGAGTTCACCCCATTTTTCTCCAACATTTGTCAAGATTGGTGGCACCTACGTATACAAGGGTTAGCAACTTCATCCTCTCTTCCGGCATTTCAAGTTTAGCTCATTTTATTGCTAGTTTAGCTCATTTGATTTTTGTAGTGCTAGCTAGGTGTTTGATGAAATGCCTAAGTTAGAGATTTCATTTGTTTTATATGCATTTTGAGCTCAAATTAAAGTATGATTTGTGGTTTTTTATAGTGTCGTCCCGTCCCCTTTCTCACCGCCGTCGATCGCCCGCGCCGCCCCGTCACCGACACCACCTCGGTGAGCCTCTTGTTTTTATATTTTATTTTAAAAAATCTTAGTTGTATGATTTAGATGCATAATTATTATTTGTATAATTTTCTTTGTATAATTGTTTGTTATATATAGTGTCATGGTTTTGACATCTGTCCACACCGGCTCTTGTCCGCTCTATTATTCGGATGTGGTACGATTGTTTGTTATAACTATATATTTATTTAATTTCGTGTTTATGACAATTATGCCGACCAACTTGACATAGATATATTTTTATCTAGGAGGTAGTTGAACCGGAAATTCCAATCGACCCTATTATCGAGTTTTTTGAAAAAAAAACAATGATTTGAAAGAAAAATTGAAAATAAGTGAAGATCTTCGTCTCCAATGCTTAGAAGAGAAGATGAAATTGGAGTTCAAGTTTGCCGACGTCGTCGATGATCACGAGATCAAGATGGAGGCAATGCGCTTGGATCACGAGATCAAGATGAATGCAATGCGCTTGAAGCTTAAAAAGATTAGAAAATATGCCATTAGTCAAGAGGCTTGGTATCATTATGTTGTTGGTTCAATAATTACCTTAGTTGCGATTTTGATCGCATTTGTCGTTGGATTTAAATTCTTTAGATAGTTGTATGTTAGTTTCAATTAATGTATGTTTATGAGAACTATGTATTAGATTTGGTCACTACTCTACTTTTTTTTAATGTGGTGAACTTGTATTAATGAATTTGGTCACGTATCTCTATTCATGATATAGCTATAGTGTAATGGTTTTTGATATATTTATATAATGCAGATGAGCCGGCAATGGATGTACGGTGACCGACGCTGTCCCGAGTTCATTAGTGGCATGCATAATTTTCTCCGTGTGGCTGAGTCAAACAAGCAGAATGGTTTTATGTTTTGTCCATGTGATGACTGTAGGAATAAGAGGAATTACCCTTCCTCAAGAACCCTTCACGTCCACCTGATTCAGAACGGTTTCATGCCCAGCTATAACTGTTGGACCAAGCACGGAGAAAGAGGGGTTATAATGGAAGATAATGAAGAAGAGGATGATGACAACTATCATGTGTTCTCTGAACACGGTGGTACTACAATGGGGGAAGACGAAGCTGAACATGAGGTCATTGTTGATGATCAGTCCGATGATGATCTTCGTCGGGTCATTCTTGATGAACAGATAAACTGCGGAAGTGAAAATGAGAGGTCGAAGTTGGAGCGCATGTTAGAGGATCACAAAAAATTGTTGTACCCAAATTGTGAAGATGGCCAGAAAAAGCTGGGTACCACCCTGGAATTGCTGCAATGGAAGGCAGAGAATGGTACATCTGACAAGGGATTTGAAAAGTTGCTGAAAATAATAAAGAAGATGCTTCCAAGGGATAACGTATTGCCCCCAGTACATACGAAGCAAAGAAGGTTGTCTGCCCTCTAGGATTAGAGGTGCAGAAGATACATGCATGCATCAATGACTGCATCCTCTACCGCGGTGAGGAGTACGAGAATTTGAATGCATGCCCGATATGCGGTGCATTGCGGTATAAGATCAGGCGAGATGACCCAGGTGATGTTGAGGGCGAGCCACGCCCCAGGAAGAGGGTTCCTGCCAAGGTGATGTGGTATGCTCCTATAATACCACGGTTGAAACGTTTGTTCCGAAACAAAGAGCATGCCAAGTTGTTGCGATGGCACAAAGAAGACCGTAAGGAAGACGAGATGCTGAGACACCCCGCTGATGGGTCGCAGTGGAGAAACATCGACAGTGAGTTCAAGGATTTTGTGGGTGACGCAAGGAACTTAAGGTTTGGTCTAAGTACAGATGGCTTGAATCCGTTTGGGGAGCAGAGCAGCAGTCATAGCACCTGGCCCGTGACTCTATGTATCTATAACCTTCCTCCTTGGTTGTGCATGAAGCGAAAGTTTATTATGATGCCAGTGCTTATCCAAGGCCCGAAGCAACCCGGCAACGATATTGATGTGTACCTGAGTCCATTAGTTGAAGAAATTTTACAGTTGTGGTCTGACGAAGGTGTACGTGTGTGGGATGAGCACAAATAGGAGGAATTTGACCTATGAGCGTTGCTGTTGGTAACCATCAATGATTGGCCTGCTCTTAGTAACATTTCAGGACAGTCAAACAAGGGATACAATGCATGCACGCACTGTTTAGGTGAGATTGAAAGTATATATTTAGGTAACAAGAATGTGTACCCGGGGCATCGTCGATTTCTTCCAAACAAGCATCCCGTAAGAAAGAAAGGCAAGCATTTCAAAGGTGAGGCAGATAACCGGACGAAGCCTACCCTCCCTACTGGTGATGTTATATATGGCATGGTCAAGGGTTGAAAAGTAATATTTGGAAAGGGTCCTGGCGGACAATCTGTTCCGAATGACGCTGGCGGACACGTACCCATGTGGAAGAAGAAATCTATATTTTGGGATCTACCCTATTGAAAATTCCTAGAGGTTCGCTCTGCAATCGACGTGATGCACGTGACGAAAAATCTTTGCGTGAACCTGCTAAACTTCTTGGGCGTGTATGGGAAGACGAAAGATACACCGGATGCACGGCTGGACCAGCAACATATGCACGAACGAGACGACCTGAATCCAGAGAAGTATCATGGTCCTGCCAGCTACGCTCTTAGCAAAGAAGAGAAGGAGATCTTTTTTCAAGTCCTGAGCAGTATCAAGGTCCCGTTTGGCTACTCGTCGAATATAAAGGGAATAATAAACATGGCAGAGAAAAAGTTCCAAAACCTAAAGTCTCATGACTGCCACGTGATTATGACACAATTACTTCCGGTTGCATTGAGGAGGCTTCTACCGGAAAACGTTCGAGCACCCATTGTGAAGCTATGTGCATTACACAATGCAATTTCTCAGAAGGTAATCGATCCAGCAACTCTACCAAGTTTAAAGAAGGATGTGGTCCAATGTCTTGTCAACTTCGAGTTGGTGTTCCCACCATCCTTCTTCAATATTATGACGCACCTCAGAAACCTTTTATACCCCAACAATAGATAGGGGGGTGTTGTTGGTGATGTGTAATAATGTATTAAACCTTTTATGTAACTGTGTTCTGAAAACTCAGAAGAAAACTCTAAACACTGATTTTTGGCTCTAAAAACTCCAACGGCTCACAAGCGTCACAAGCGCTCGAAAAAGTTGGAACAAAACACACGGTTTCTCCGTCATACAGCCCAACGGTGGCTTGTGAGTGCCTGCATATCAAATGCACCGTTGGGCTGTATGACGGGAATCCGAATGATTTGTATTCGGTCGATGAACTGAAGGATTTGTAGATAGAACAAAACACACGGTTTCCCCTGCATACAGCCCGACGGTGGCTCGTGAGTGTCCATATATCAAATGCACCATCGGATGTATGCAGGGAATCCGAATGCTCTGTATTCCAAATGAACTACAATGAGTACACACTGAGTGCCGAACATGTCTGAGAGGTGGGCTATATATAGGGTCGTGTGGCTCACGAAGTGGTCGTGGTAGTGCTGATCTAACAGCTCACAAGCCCTCAAAAGAAACACACCCCTAATCCAACGGCTCACAAGCGTTTGAAAGAAACACACGATCTGTGTGCTTCTTTAGTCCCGGCTAGTAACACCAACCGGGACTAAAGGCGGGCTTTGCGGTCACGACTCGTGTCAGTCACACGTGTCCTCCCCCAGTGCTGTCCTGGCCACGTGTCCTCGCCCTGGTCACGTGTCCTCCCCCAGCGCTGTCCTGGAGGTCTATATGTATTGTCGCCGACGGGTAAACCCTAATCCACCATTCCTAGCCACGAACGCATCATCTCCACGAGATGGATCCGCCACGCCGCCAGAGCGCCTTCTGGACGAGGTCGAGCGTGTTCGGCAGAGCGCGCTTGGGCGCTACGGCGGGAACCTGTCCCGCCGTATGCCCACGAGCCCGGCGTGGAGAGGAATGCCCAGCTACAGGCCTCCTGCTCCGGGTGCCACCGCACCTCCACCAGGCGCGTCTCCACCAGGTGCCGCCACACCTCCACCAGGCGCCGCCGCTCCTCCCGTGGAGGAGGAGGACTTCGACGACTTCGACTAGAGCGACGATGGGGAAGAGGGTTGTGGGTTGCAGATACAGGAGGCCATGGAAGCCTCCTTCCAGTCTGTCTGCGACTACCCTGTCCAGCGAGCCAAGACTGCCTACCAGCTCAAGGCGAAGGAGGCTTCCGAGCTGGATTGGGCGCTGAAAGACTCATCCTCCATGGATCTTGCCCTCCGCCGCAAACGTGCCTGCGAGAACCGGGCGGCCGCGAACGGGGTTGGCTCCTCCCACCGTTCCCCCTAATCCTACGGCCTCCGACCCAACAAATCCGTTTTTGTAGTAATGTAACTGTGTTATGAAAACTGTTCGTGATATGTAATAATGTATTAAACTTTTTATGTAAACTGTATGAGATGTTGTTAAGGATGTTTTTAAGATAAAGAGATGATTATTACGAATTTTTAGACAATTAAATCAATAGATATAAAACAAATCATAAAAAGATATGATTTTCATAAATATTGAAACAATTAAACTAAGTATAAAAGAAAAATAAACTAGAGCAGAAAAATTCATATTAAAAGCATTTTTAGAAATTCAAATTATATAAAAAACAATCAAACATGCATTTTGTTTAAATTTTTTGATGACATGGATTTAAATTTATGTCAAATTTACTCAAATCATCCATTTGAAATTTGAATATATTCAACATAGTCAAACTTGAAAATTATCAGTACCAAAATATTCTACATGTCCAGGGTTAAGTTTGATATAAAGTTTGTCAAATTTGGACAATTAAATCAATAGAATAAGAAATCAGAAAAAAGAACAAAGAAAAAAGAAATTTCAAAAGACCCTTTTGTCCCGGTTGTTGGCTACAACCGGTACTAAAGGGTGTCTTCGCGCGCGCGAATTTAAAGCGGCCGAAAAATTGACCTTCTGTACCGGTTTGTTGGCTACAACCGGTACTAAATGGTCTTCTGACCAACCGGGACGAAAGGCCTTTTGGCAGTTCTTAGATGCCCCTCCGCCTCTTCTCCTCCTCATTCGCGCGCGTCCTCCTCCACATCGACTCCTCCGGCGAAGCCCTGCTCCGGCGATTCTCCGGCCTCCGCCACGCCCCCCGCCGTCGCGCGCCCCTGCTCCGGCCTCCCGCCGCGTGGCGCTCGAGGCCCTCCTCCTCTCCTCCGCCGTCGCGCCCGGCCGTCGACCTCGATCCTCTTCCACACGCCGTCGCGCCGCTCGTCCTTGACGTCGCCGCCGCATCTCCCTCCCTGCCTCACGCTCCTCTGCCCGACGCCGCCGCCGGCCTCCTTGACGTCGCCGCCGTAGCTATAATAGGTTTGTTTTATTAATTATTCTTCTTATTTTTCATTTCTTTCATAGTTTAATTAGCTATGTTATTAGTGTTTAGGTTATTAGAGTTAGCAAATTTAAAAAATTTAGCAAAGTTAGAAAATTTAGAAAACAATGTTATTTGATGATTGTGTTAGCAAAGTTAGAAAGAAAAGTTAGAAAACAATGTTAAAAATTGTGTTAGGAAAATAATGTTAGAATTTGTAGAATTTGTAGCAATTTTAGATAGAATTTTGGGCAATATTTTTGTGTAGTTGCAAAGATCATGCATTTAAATAATTTTGTTTGAAGTTATTATTTTTGGATAGCAAAATTTACGTCATTTAGATAGCAAAATTTAGATCATTTAGATAGCACAATTTAGGTAGTGTTAATAGTTAGTAGAAAAAATTGTTAGTAGAAAAATTGTTAGTAGAAAAAATTGTTAATAGAAAAATAGTTAGTAGAAAAAATTGTTAGTAGAAAAATTGTTAGTACAAAAAATTGTTAGTAGAATTTTTTGTTAGTGTTAATAGTTAGTGATAGAATTCATAGTAGAAAAAATTTGGGCAATGAAAATTTGTTACTAAATTTGCTAAGTACTAAATTTTGTTAGTGATAGAATTCATAGTAGAAAATTTTGGGCAATGAAAATTTTGTTAGTGTTAACTTTTGTATCAATTATTGTTACTAAATTTGCTAAGTACTTTGTAAATTGCAGTGACATTGAGCTATGGACGCCCCCTTCATCAGAGACGAGGAGAATGAAGAGCGAATGGCAGAAATTATATTTGAGAAGACCCTTGGAGTAAATTCGGATGGAGAAGATTCCGGTGGAGAAGACGATGATTTCAGCGAAAAATGTTTGAACGACTCCGGTGAGGGACTTGAGATAGAAGAAATAAGAGACGACGACGAAGTGCCCTTAGCAAACTCCGGGGAGGTATGTATATATATATTAAGTCTCTGTTGATTACTAGATGAATTAATTGATTTATATTGCACTTATTAACGAATCATTTTTCTTTTAGCCCTCCGGATCTAAGCCTCGAACTCCGCCAAAGATGAAACGAGGCCCAAACCAAAGGATAAAGCTGCCAGATGGTGCAAAGTTGTCGATCGACGTAGTTGCTGATGATGGCAAACCGCTGAAACCCGAAGACAACTGCCGTAAATATGTAGGCCAATGCGGAGTTCTTGTTAGGGACACGATCCCGATCACCATTGCAGAATGGAATAAGCCGAAGAAAGCCAACGTTGGAGCAAGTTATGTCGAGAAAAGAATTAAAGAATTGCTTTGGGACACGCTCTTGACATATTTCAGCCTACCGGAAGGTCTCCCAGAGAAGAAGAAGGAGAAAGTCAAGGAGTGGACTCTTAAGAAGATGGCCACGCAATTCAACTGCTGGAAGAAAACATTGTGGAAAACATATGAGAAAGTAACTCCAGATTTCACTGGACATCTAGAGAAGATAAAAGATGCGTGGCCCGCATTTGTGGCGTATAAGAAATCGGACACCGCTGTGGCTCGATCGGCGAAAAATAAATTGAATGCTGAAAATAAGAAATATCACCATACTTTGGGTCAGGTGGCTACAAGGTTGCCTTGCCTAAGTGGGAAGCCTTTGAAAATGAACTGCGTGGAAAAGGGATCACTCCACAGACAGATGACTGGCCCGAGAGGTCCAAGTTCTGGTTGTTCGCGCATGGGGCATGGTTGGACCCAGACACAGGGCTGATTGTTGCCAAGTGAAAATGGAAGAAAAGAATTACAAAAGTCGTAAAAAAACTAGAGGACGCAATAGACCTAGTCCGAAAGTGAAATTTGTTCCCGATAGAGAGGACGACGAGCTAACACTCGCCCTCGGGAATCCTGAACACTGGGGACGATGTCGAGGCAGAGGCGGGGTTAATTGGAATCAAGGGTTTCCGGCGGACGTTGCAAGTTATAGAATCCGTTCCAGAAATAAGAAGAGGGGTTTGGACCGGTTAACAGAATTAGAACGCCAGGTGCAGCGGCAGCAGGAGCAACTGGACTCAATTACCCAGCAAAGGGCATATCAACTGATGCTACAAGATCCCGAAGTCGATGCCTGCCCATCTCAGCGGAAAAGCAGCGTGGGTTCCACGTAGCTAGAAGATCCTGTAGTCGAACCGTCGGCGGCTCACTACCCCGTGGATGATATCACGGAGAAGACAAATTGTCAGCTACATATGCCAATGAAGAACATTAGTTGTCCGGTGGCGGATGGCTATGCTTTACCAAATCAAACTGGAGCAATCTTCCATTTTGGTCAGATTCCAGCTGGCTATGCTCGTGTCGGGGTGACAAAAGTTATGCCGGGATTCCAGACAATGGATCTTGACATTCCTGGAGGTGACGACGAGAAGACACTGGGAGAAGTCGAGCTTGGTATCGTTCTATGGAAGAAGAAATATATCGTGTTTCCAGACTCGGCGCCAAGGCCACCGACTCCTCCGAGTAGAAATCCACCACCTCAAAGTCCACCCACCCTCCCCGACGATTGGGAGCCCACCGTGAGTCCATCGCCCGCGCCGTCCCGTCAGCCGACTGATGCGCCCACTAGTAATTTGACAAATCGGAAGCTGTTCACGTCGACTGGTACTATGCTCAGGAAAGACAGGTCCCCTGTCAAGAAACGTCCAAACATGCCCAAGAAAGTCAAGACTCCTGAGAAGTTACCTTGCGAGATGAGTAAGGAGGAATTGGACGAGAGGACGCGTGCCGAGGTGACAGACTTTTTTGCACGGAAAAAACAGGAAAGACAGGACCCCGTAAAGGAAATTCTGAAGAATATACCAAGGGAGACACTTGATCGCACCGTTGACAACTTATATATCCCTCCAGTGAGGCCCTTTTCAGACTATGAGCGATGTATTGAGAAGACACATAGCTCATAGATGGAGGAAAAGAAATGCGGGGAAAAAGTTCCCCAGCTCGGAGAACAAGAAGTACAATCGATCGCCCCGCTCATTGTGCCTTCTGATAAGGCGGCTCTCTACAACGAAAATATTGTTGCTCAGCAAATCTATGGCGATACAGGTTACGCCATTGCTGAGGTGGCATATAAATATGTTTCCGGGGAGCCTCTGGTCAAAGATCCGAATGCTCTAACAACACAGTTATGGAAATTGCATAACTGGTACATGACCGCCGCAAAAGAAGGGAGATTCTATTTCATGGCGGGAGTTAAGGAATAACACTACTTCCGAGAATATGCTGTGCAGGTTGAGTTCTCCGAACTTTTTCAGATGTACAATCAACGTGCCCTCGACAAATCTATCATCAGCTGCTATTGTCTGTAAGTGATTTATTAGTGTAATTTAATTCTTTAGTTAAGCTCGTTCATTGCCTGTAATTATCCTCACGACATTCTTTTGTACGCTATTATGCAGAATGAAGATTCGTGAATGCAGTCTGATACGTCTCAAATGTATCTATAATTTTTGATGTTCCATGTTGATATTATACCAATTGTTACATGTTTTATATACACTTCATAGCATTTTTATGCATTTTCTGTGACTAACCTATTAACAAGATGCCACAGTGTCAGTTCCTGTTTTCTGCTGTTTTTGTATTCCAGAAAAGCTAGTCTCGAAATATTCTCGGAATTCGACGAAACTTGGACAGAACCTCCTATTTTTCCAACACGAAAACGGAATTCAGAGGAGACACGGAGGGGGGGGGGGGGCGCGAGCTAGCCACACCATGGGGCCGCGCGGGCCCACCCCCAACCGCGTCGTGGGGTGGTGTGGGGCCCTCGTGGCTCCGCAGCCGTCGCCCTTTGCCTATTTATTCCTCCCGACGCGAAAACCCTAGAGGCCCGAGCCATTATCCACGAAAAGTTCCAGAGACGCCACCGCCGTCAACCCTAGCTCGGGAGGGTTCAGAAGCTCTTCCCGGCACCCTGCCGGAGAGGGGAATCATCACCGGAGGGCTCTACATCACCATGCCTGCCTCCGGAGTGATGCGTGAGTAGTTCATCCTTGGACTACGGGTCCATGGCAGTAGCTAGATGGTTGTCTCTCCACTTTATGCTATCATGTTTAGATCTTGTGAGCTGCCTATCATGATCAAGATCATCTTATTGTAATGCTACATGTTGTGTTTGCTGGGATCCGATGGATATTGAATACTATGTCAAGTTGATTATCAATCTATCTTATATGTTATTTATGATCTTGCATGCTTTCCGTTACTAGTAGATGCTTTGGCCAAGTAGATGCTTGTAACTCCAAGAGTGAGTATTTATGCTAGATAGTGGGTTCATACCTCCGGTAATCTGGGAGAGTGACAATAACTTCTAAGATTGTGGATGTGCTGTTGCCACTAGGGATAAAATAACCGATGCTTAGCTTAAGGGTACACCGTTAGGTCTAATGCATTTGTTTACTTTACGCACATTACTTAATGCAATTATCCGTTGCTTGCAACTTAATACCAACGGGGAACTCGGCATGACAACCTGGCGGTGGATTATTAGTCACAGACTTAGTTGGATAATGGTCTATGTAGTTTGTTGTAATGCCCACATGAATATCATAGTAATCATCATGTCATATATATGCATTGTGATACGCTCAATATTTTGTCAATTGCCCAGCTGTAATTTGTTCACCTAGCATGTTAGTTATCTGTTATGGAGAGACACCACTAGTGAACTGTGGACCCCGGTCCATTCTTTTACACTGATAAGACAACCAACTGCAAACACTGTTCCTTTTCATTCTCTGCAATTTACTACTGTTTTCCACACCATACGTTTAATCCTTTGTTTTCAGCAAGCCGGTGAGATTGACAACCTCACTGTTTCATTGGGGCAAAGTAGTTTGATTGTGTTGTGTGCAGGTTCCACGTCAACAGTCAGAACTCCCTGCAACAGCTCTTTTCTGGCACCGTTGACAACCTTCAGAAGTGATTTCTTGCTCCTACTGGTTCGATTAAACCTTGGTTTCATACTGTGGGAAACTGCTGCTACACTGCTTCATACCTTCCTCTTGGGGTCTCCCAGCGAACGTGTGATCCACGCAATCAAGCTCTTTTTCTGGCGCCGTTGCCGGGGAGCAAGAGGATTTCTGCAAGGGGAGTTTCACGCTTCCAATCTCTTTACTTTGTTATTGTCTTGCTTAGTTTATTTTTATTTAGTCTTGTTTGATTTATTTATCAAAAACACAAAAAAAATCGTTACTTTTTTTCTTTTTTTGAATTGTTATTTTTCAGTCTTGTTATCATGTCTAGCTCTGCTCCTTTTTCCGTAGTGCCACCTGTGGGAGAAATTATTACTTTTAAACAAAAAAGTGGGGAATCCTTTAGGAATGCCTGGGAGAGAATTTCAGAATTGCACAAGAAGGTGCAACATAAGATGGATTTGAGAGTTCTTATAAAAATTTCTACTATGGTTTATTTTCTGTTTATCAGCATGCTCTAGATACCATGGTAGGGGAAACATTTTCTGAATTTGATACGACAAAAGCTCATAATATTTTGAGTGGTTTGTCAATCTTCCCAATGGTGGACGAAACAGGGATATTCACTAAGCTAGATAAAATAGAAAAGTCAATTGATAATTTAACTCTGAGCCATAATCTTAAAGAACAACCTTTAGTTGAGTTAAAAATGATTGGGAACCATTCATTGAGATCAATATTGGTAATGAAAAGTTTAGTGCCTACTGTGACCTTGGTTCAACAATGTGCATCATGCCTAAAATGGTTTATGATCTATTAAAATTTGATAATATGGTTGATTACCCTGTTTTTCATTTTCATGCTGATGGAACAATCACGAGAAGCATGGGGATTATTAATGATATTATGGTCACTGTTCAAAATAAGACCATCCCTGTGAATTTCATGATCCTTGCAAAATCTCCCAACCATAATATTTTAGGGACATCCTTTTTAAAGAGTAATGGGGGTTTTATCAATGCAAAGTATGGGTTTATGAAATTTAATGCTCGTATCAATCGGAGGTTCTTCTTCCCGATCAAAAAAGATGACCCCACCGAAAGGTTGGGAGATTTTAATGTCTTTGGAAACACTTGATTCTTACTTTCTGCGCCTAGCTGAAAGGCGTTAAAGAAAAGCGCTTATGGAAAACAACCCATTATTTTATTTCTGCAATTTTTCTTTTTTTTGAGTCAAGGAGTTGTTTACTTCTGTAACAATTCCTTTGTATCTTTATTTTATCGCATTGTTATGCCAAGTATTGCCTCTAATAGGAAGATGATGCTAGATTTAGATTTCTGCGCAGGAACAGATTTCTGCTGTTCACCGTTTTAATTCTGTAAAATCACAGAAAAATTATTTAAATCTGAAATTTTTTGTGCGTGATCCTCAGATATATACGCATCTTTCGTTGGTTTAAAGTTTTTTGATCTGAGCAACGTAAGTGCCTCGAAACAATTCGTCTTTGCGGACTGTTCTGTTTAGACAGATTCTGTCTTTTATTTTTCGCATTCTCTCTTTTACTAGTGTTGAGTGGAATTCTTTTTTTAGGGTGAAGAGGTTTACGTAACATCAGTGGCAGTAGCTAATGTTAAAAGTAACGGTCATGTTTGTGTCCTTATAGAACATGTGAGTTTTTGATTGTGCACTAACCCTCTAATGAGAATTACTTTGAGTTTGGTGTGGCGGAAGTTTTCAAGGGTCAAGAAAGAAGGATGATATAATGTGATCAAGAAGAGTGAAGAGCTTAAGCTTGGGGATGCTCCCATGGATCACCCAGCAAATTTCAAGAAGACTCACGCGTCTAAGCTTGGGCATCCCCTTCTTCATCGGCAACTTATCAGGTCATCTCTAGTGAAACTATATTTTAATTCTTTCACATCATATGTGCTTTACTTGGAGCGTCTGTGTGCTTTTGTTTTCAGTATTTTATTTTCCGTATGTTCAACTTGATTGGACCCCAGCATTCTTGATTGGGAGAGAGACACGCTCCGCTTTTTCATATGAATACTCCTATTCTTCACTTATACTTGTTGAGTATTCTTGTCTAGCTATTGCTATGCTTTTAGCTCCTGTTTTTCATGCATCTCTTATTCAGAGCTGTTAGTTCTTTTAAAGAAATTACTCTCTTGCTTTACTTATAATTGTTTGGAGAGTTTATGTTGAAATAAATTGATTGGTGTTTGGTTGGAACAGAAAATGTTGCATGTGGTAGATGGTATAATGGAAAAAGCTTACATATTCTTGTAGATCGCTGTATTGGATAATTTGATACTTGTCAATTGTTTTGAGTTATTAAGTAGTTCATGTTTAAGCTTTTGTATCATGTAGTTAAAACCTATTAATGAAGAACTACCGTAAAGCTCGTTGAAATTTGGTTTGCATGTTTGGTATCTCTAAGGTCTAGATATTTTCTAGTAAAAGGGTTTGGTTAAAAAGGAAGACAGTGTAGAGTCTTATAATGCTTGCAATATGTTTTCATATAAGCCTTGCTGTGTCGGTTGATATCCTGTGTTTGCTTCAAATAACCTTGCTAGCCTAAACTCTGTACTGAGAGGGAATGCTTCTCGTGCATCCAAAACCTTGAGCCAAATCCATGCCATCTGTGTCCACCATAACTACCTATATGTGGTATTTTCTTGCCATTCCAAGTAAAAATTTCATGTGCTACCTTTAAATTATTCAAAATTGTTATTATTCCTTTTTGTGTCAATGTTTACTAGCTCATGAGGAAGTAGTGGGTTATTCTTTATTCGACTTGTCAAATAGACTTTACACCTGGACTAGTGGCATATACATCCGCTTATCCATTAATTTTGCAAAAAGAGCTGGCAAATGGGGTGTCTAGTCCCAATTAATTACAACTTTAACCGCTTAATTCTCTTCACATTTTTTACCTGATTTATCAGTAAGCAATGACAAACAGTGAAATACCTGTATGTGTAAACAAAAGAAAAGAGGGATGATCTGCCTTGCTGGTAGAAATAACGTCCTTCATGGGAGCTGCTCTTAAAAGTCTGTTTGATAGGGAGAATACTGTTTTCATCCGCTACCATTCGTTGACAATTAACAAACACCTCTCAAAACTAGACACTCCTCCATGGTATGTGATTGATGGTAGGCACCCGAGGATTCGGTTAGGCATGGCTTGTGTTAGCAAAGGATGGGAGGAGTGTCAAATATTTTATGCAATCTCTATATGTTTTTCAAAACTTAAAAGCTCTAGAACATGATTTAATCCCTGCTTCCCTCTGCGAAGGGCCTTTCTTTTACTTTTATGTTGAGTCAGTTTACCTACTTCTTTCTATCTTAGAAGCAAACACTAGTGTCAACTTTGGTGCAACAATTTTTATATGCTCATATATTGCACTTATTATATGCTTTGTGTTGACAAATATCCATGAGATATATATGTTGAAAGTTGAAAGCAATTGCTGAAAATTAAATCTTCCTTTGTGTTGGTTAAACACCTTTTGCTTAGAATCTATTGCTTTATGAGTTAACTCTTATGCAAAACTCCTTGATGCTTGTCTCGAAAGTACTATTCATGAAAAGTTTTTGCTTATATGATTCAGTTGTTTGCTCATTATCTACTTGCTAGCAACCTATAGACCATTGACCTGGATCACTTCATTCATAACATGTGCTTTACAGTATTAGTTGATCAAGATTATGATTGTAGCATGTCAGCTCAGAAATTATTTTGTTTTTATCGTTTTACCTACTCGAGAACGAGTAGAACTAAGCTTGGGGATGCTTGATACGTCTCAAACGTATCTATCATTTCTGATATTCCATGTTGATATTATACCAATTGTTACATGTTTTATATACACTTCATAGCATTTTTATGCATTTTCTGGGACTAACCTATTAACAAGATGCCACAGTGCCAGTTCCTGTTTTCTGCTGTTTTTGTATTCCAGAAAAACTAGTCTGGAAATATTCTCGGAATTGGACGAAACTTGGACAGAACCTCCTATTTTTCCAACACGAAACGGAGTCCAGAGGAGACACGGAGGGGGGCCGCGAGCCAGCCACACCATGGGGCCGCGCGAGCCCACCCCCAACCGCGCCCTGGGGTGGTGTGGGGCCCTCGTGGCTCCGCAGCCGCCGCCCTTTCGCCTATTTATTCCTCCCGACGCGAAAACCCTAGAGGCCCGAGCCATTATCCACGAAAAGTTCCAGAGACGCCGCCGCCGTCAACCCTAGCTCGGGAGGGTATCATCACCGGAGGGCTCTGCATCACCATGCCTGCCTCCGGAGTGATGCGTGAGTAGTTCATCCTTGGACTACGGTGCATGGCAATAGCTAGATGGTTGTCTCTCCACTTTATGCTATCATGTTTAGATCTTGTGAGCTGCCTATCATGATCAAGATCATCATATTGTAATGCTACATGTTGTGTTTGCTGGGATCCGATGGATATTGAATACTATGTCAAGTTGATTATCAATCTATCTTATATGTTATTTATGATCTTGCATGCTTTCCGTTACTAGTAGATGCTTTGGCCAAGTAGATGCTTGTAACTCCAAGAGTGAGTATTTATGCTAGATAGTGGGTTCATGCCTCCGGTAATCTGGGAGAGTGACAATAACTTCTAAGATTGTGGATGTGCTGTTGCCACTAGGGATAAAATAACCGATGCTTAGCTTAAGGGTACACCGTTAGGTCTAATGCATTTGTTTACTTTACGCACATTACTTAATGCAATTATCCGTTGCTTGCAACTTAATACCAACGGGGAACTCGGTATGACAACCTGGCGGTGGATTATTAGTCATAGACTTAGTTGGATAATGGTCTATGTAGTTTGTCGTAATGCCCACATGAATATCATATTAATCATCATGTCATATATATGCATTGTGATACGCTCAATATTTTGTCAATTGCCCAGCTGTAATTTGTTCACCCAGCATGTAAGTTATCTGTTACGGAGAGACACCACTAGTGAACTGTGGACCCCGGTCCATTCTTTTACACTGATAATACAACCAACTGCAAACACTATTCCTTTTCATTCTCTGCAATTTACTACTGTTTTCCACACTATACGTTTAATCCTTTGTTTTCAGCAAGCCGGTGAGATTGACAACCTCACTGTTTCGTTGGGGCAAAGTAGTTTGATTGTGTTGTGTGCAGGTTCCACGTCAACAGTCAGAACTCCCTGCAATAGCTCTTTTCTGGCACCGTTGACAACTGATACGTCCAAACGTATCTATAATTTTTGATTGTTTCATGCCATTTTTATGCTTTTAGCACTTGTTTTATATTAAGTTTATTATTTATTTGGACTAACCTACTAATAGTTGCAAAAGTGCACAATGTTCTTGTTTTACTCTTTGATGTGTAGAAATTATCAAGAATACAAGAGGAAACCTTGTTGGAGTCGAATTGGGACTTTCCTGAAATCTGTCTGAGAACTTTTTACGAAGATTGCCAGTTTGACCCTCGAAGATGACGTTATATGGAGACCTGGCTGTTACGAAAGTTGTCACAATTTTCCATACGAAGATTTTAAGCCCGAGATCAGCCCAATCGGAGTTCGGACGCGGCCTGTAGGCCCGTTTTGGTGGAACCCTAAAAGGGGTGACGGAAATCCGAGAAGATATATAAAGGGAGGAAACCTAATTCGTGGAGGACTCCTCCACCCACGAATTTCAGCCACCAAAAGCCACGTTTTTGCCTCCCCCATGGATCCCATCTCCATGGGGGAGGGCTCCCAAGAAGCCATGAAGGAGGGAGGCTAAGGGGCGGCGCTCCCCAAGCTTGCCGGCGGCGGGGAAAGGAGTTCCCCGCACCGCCGCCGCCGCCGCCCTGCGCCGCCGCGCTGCCCCTCTCCGCCGTCTTCACCGCCATCTCCATCACCATCTCCTCCTTGTATTCAGTGGTTCATCCTCCCACAAACCTCTGTACCGTCCTATGTAAACATGGTGTTTGATGCTATAATATTTATCCTATGATTTACATCATGTTTCCGTAGTTTATTTGTCTTTTGATTGCTTAATTGAATGCATGAGGTTCATTAGAGTTGTATGTCTATATGGTGCTGTCCTTTGGTGTCCATTATACTTGTGCGCGCATGGATCAAACACCCTAGGGTTGGTAGTATTTGTAACGAAGCGGGGGAAGTTCTGCCGGAGTGACAGAAACCTGAGAACGCGAACCGATTAGTTGCACGTATGGGAGTAAGAGGACCTTGAACTTAAGGCTATGGTTGGGGAAACCTTAATGCATTGTTAGTATTTGCGGATGCTTTCTAACAATCCAATCATATAGTACTTGTAATCCCAAGTAGTGGAGTGCATGTATATTTAGCCTCTCCCACATAGAAAACTGCATCGAAGACAATGAACCAAGTACCTTCACTAATTAATCTTGGACAAAGCCACCACAATTACCACCACTTTTCCACACTCATGGTACTGTTAGTATATGGTTACTTAGTGTATTTTATTGCTGCAGCACTAACATTTACTTTCTTGTATTTATTATCTTGCAAAACTACTCTCATACCCGTATTGCTACCGTAGTTTTATTTCTAGATAATGCAAACGTTTAGTGTGCGTAGAGTTGTATCAGTGGTTGATAGAACTTGAGAGAATACTTATCCTACCTTTAGCTCCTCGTTGGGTTCGACACTCTTACTTATCGAAAAGGCTACACGCGATCCCCTATACTTGTGGGTTATCAAGACCTTTTCTGGCGCCGTTGCCGGGGAGCCATAGCGTAGGTTAATGTTCTTGTGTGCACTTGTTTGCTTTATCTCTAAGTAGTTTTTATTTTCAGTATTAAGTTGTTCTTTATCTTACTATGGATAGGGAATGCGAATTACAAAAAAAATTAGGTGTAGTTGTTATCTAAAAACGTTTTCAAAAAGAAAAGTGATTGGAAAGATGAGTAATGGTTAAATGGGGGTCGACCTTGAACACTTGTGTTCATGCCTATGAAACCAAAACAAATCTTTCCATGGAAGCTTTTCATTAAAAACATGTAAATATTGTAAATATTGTGTATATACCTCTGTACATAAAAATAAAATGCTAATTATAGTCTTTAGTTAATTGAAAGTTGATAGTTTTACTTTGCTGTCCAGAAACAGATTTTCTGTGCTCCACCGTATTAAATGTTTAAAATCACCAGAACGTGATCTTGATCTGAAATTTCTTGAGTGCAAAGTGATGCTTATTAGCTTTCTTTCATTAGACTAACTTTTTCTGATTTAAGGTACGTAGATAGGTCGAAAAATTCGATCTTTACTGACTGTTCTGTTTAGACAGATTTTGTGCTTCTCTGTAAATAAAATCGTGATAAATCTCAGAATAGTATTTTGACTTGAAAATTTTTGTGCATAAACCTGAGATTATTATCTTTCTTTCATTAGACTAAAGTTTTTCGATTTGAGCTACTTAACTATCTCGTTGAATGCCATCTTTACGGACTGTTCAGTTTTGACAGATTTCTTTGTTTATTCAATATTGTACTTGGTGTTGTTAGTTTCATTAGTTTTTCGACGGACAACGGAAATCATGAACACCTTAGTATATACAGTGGCTAATGTTGAGTAAAATTATAAAACTTGTCAATGCTTGAACATGAGTGGATTTTATTTAATGAGTACTAACCCTACTAATGAGTTTTGTGAAGTTTTATGTGGATGTAGCTTATAAGATCTAATCAATATGGTGATATGAGATGAATAAGAAGACGCAAGAGCTCAAGCTTGGGGATGTGTAGGTGCATCCCAAGAACATATTCAAGAAGATACAATCATCTAAGCTTGGGGATGCCCGAGTCATCCCCCTATTCATCAACTAACATGAGGTTGTCTCGTTCATACTCTATATTACCCGTCCACATGATATGTATTGTCTTAACTTGTATTATAATTGCTTTTATATGTCTTGGTTTTACCTTCTTTAGTTTTATTAGGCTCCTTATTTGGTTTCGATTGCTTCTTTACTTTCACTTATAAATTCAAAATAACAAAAATATTTTCTTTTGTTTTGCTTCTTTGTTTGGTTCTTTATTTTAATTTTATTTGGGTTTTACTTTTGATTTTTATTTAGAGTTTTCCTTGCTGTAGCTAGCATGTTTAGGTCTTGCTTAGCCTCTGGTTTCTTAGTTTATCAAAAATAAAGTACCAAGTTTTATCCATTTAGCTTAGTTGATACATATGTAAAAAGTGATTTTCTGTTTTCGGTATCTACTGCTTATTGCGCGATTTTTCATATTTTACTGGAAGCTCTAAAAATCACGAAAAATTACTGATGTTGTAGCACCTAATCCTCTGCATGTACAAAAATTGGCTAAAATTTCGGGCATGTTTAAGTGCACCTAAAAATTGCGTTTTCCAGCTGCTGTTTTTCTGGACAGATTCTGACTTTTGTTGCAAGAGTGGCCTCTTTTCGTTTTCATTTGATTTTTAATGGTTCTTACCTTTCATTTATAAGTTGGCCATTTAAGCAACCTTTCTGTAACTTAAAAACAAAATTTTATTTGGTTTAATAGTAGCACTTGGGAAATATTATCTATTGTACTAATGTCTAACCGCAGAAAAGAATGGGAAAGTTTTTGTGTTGAAGTTTTTTCACAGAGAATGAAGGAACACCAAACTATGGAATATTGAAGAATTACCAAAGTCATAAGCTTGGGGATGTCCCCGCATCCCTCTTCATCAATAACCCCACGGTTTGCAAACCTTTAAACTTTGTTTTTTGAGCAACATAGGAACTTAACTAAACTTGAAGCGGCTGTATTTTATTATCTATTTATCTTAGCATCAAACACCAGTTACATTAATAAGTGGATCACATATTTTATTTATCCTCTGTTTTCAATGTTTACTTGGTTAATGGATTACTTGTTGAAACTTAAAAATGATGTGTGAATAATACTGTTTAGTAGTTTATGTTTTCTTATGGTTAGTCTCAACTAGCTAATAGTGCATATTATGTTATTTTGATATCAACATGCATTGTCCTGTTCATAAGATGGTATGGTATTGTGGTATCCTCCTCTGAATAATTCACTTGAATCGACTTGGCACATGCTCACACATGTTATGACTGAAAAATAAAAGTCAATTAAGCCTTGATGATCTATTTTGCCTCAGAGTTTTAGTATCGTTTTTATGCCTCCGTTAATTTTATTTTGTCGCAAGCATGATTATGACCGTTATCGCTCTCGTGGTTGTCGCTTCCCAGTCTATTGCTAGCCTTCACTTGTACTGAGCGGGAATGCTGCTCGTGCATCCAAATCCTTAAAACCAAGTTATCCCAAAGAGTCCACCAAAAAATTCCTATGCATGGTATTTCAAGCCATTCCAAGTAAATTTGCATGTGCTACCTTTAAAACCTTCAAAATATTTCTTTTTTGTGTCAATGTTTACTAGCTCATGAGGAATTAGTGTGGTTATTCTTTATTCTATTTGTCAAATGGACTTTTACACCTGGACTAGTGGCATATACATCCGCTTATCCAATAACTTGCAAAAAGAGCTGGCAACGGGGTGCCCAGTCCCAATTAATTACAACTTTAACCAATTAATTCTCTTCACACTTTTGCCCTGATTCATCAGTAAGCAATGACAAACAGTGAAATACCTGAATGTGTGTAAACCAAAGAGAAAGAGGGATGATCTGCCTTGCTGGTAGAAATAACGTCCTTCATGGGAGCCGCTCTTAAAAGTCCGTTTGACAGGTAGAATACTGTTCTCACCCGCTACCATTCGTTGACAATTAACAAACACCTCTCAAAACATTTTTACCTCTGTTTTTAAAACAAAAAGCTCTAGCACGTGTTAATCCCTGCTTCCCTCTGCGAAGGGCCAATCTTTTATTTTTATGTTGAGTCACCATCCTTTCTTTGAGCACTTCTTCGAGAGCATAGCTGTCGTTCTTAGTGTAATGTGCTTGTCCCAGAATACGATTAATTGAGGTATAACCATGATGCTTTTATCTTTGATATCTCTATATCTAGTCTTCACTTGAACTTCAGAGGTGCCTTGGCATTTATGTTTTGCTCCACAATTAAGGGCAAGCGAGATACCACTCTATCATGCTTTATTATGGTCATTACAATCTTGTTGATGTTTATAAATTTCATGTTATAAGCTCTTAGTTCGTTGATACTTTTCATTAGGAAACATGATTGCTAAGTTTTATTATCCATACATCATGCAATTGTTAAAGACCTGATCATAGCATTTACAATCAAAAATTATTTTGTTATCATTTACCTACTCGAGGACGAGCAGGAATTAAGCTTGGGGATGTTGATACGTCCAAAACGTATCTATAATTTTTGATTGTTTCATGCCATTTTTATGCTTTTAGCACTTGTTTTATATTAAGTTTATTATTTATTTGGACTAACCTACTAATAGTTGCAAAAGTGCACAATGTTCTTGTTTTACTCTTTGATGTGTAGAAATTATCAAGAATACAAGAGGAAACCTTGTTGGAGTCGAATTGGGACTTTCCTGAAATCTGTCTGAGAACTTTTTACGAAGATTGCCAGTTTGACCCTCGAAGATGACGTATATGGAGACCTGGCTGTTACGAAAGTTGTCACAATTTTCCATACGAAGATTTTAAGCCCGAGATCAGCCCAATCGGAGTTCGGACGCGGCCTGTAGGCCCGTTTTGGTGGAACCCTAAAAGGGGTGACGGAAATCCGAGAAGATATATAAAGGGAGGAAACCTAATTCGTGGAGGACTCCTCCACCCACGAATTTCAGCCACCAAAAGCCACGTTTTTGCCTCCATGGGGGAGGGCTCCCAAGAAGCCATGAAGGAGGGAGGCTAAGGGGCGGCGCTCCCCAAGCTTGCCGGCGGCGGGGAAAGGAGTTCCCCGCACCGCCGGCGCCGCCGCCGCCCTGCGCCGCCGCGCTGCCCTCTCCGCCGTCTTCACCGCCATCTCCATCACCATCTCCTCCTTGTATTCAGTGGTTCATCCTCCCACAAACCTCTGTACCGTCCTATGTAAACATGGTGTTTGATGCTATAATATTTATCCTATGATTTACATCATGTTTCCGTAGTTTATTTGTCTTTTGATTGCTTAATTGAATGCATGAGGTTCATTAGAGTTGTATGTCTATATGGTGCTGTCCTTTGGTGTCCATTATACTTGTGCGCGCATGGATCAAACACCCTAGGGTTGGTAGTATTTGTAACGAAGCGGGGGAAGTTCTGCCGGAGTGACAGAAACCTGAGAACGCGAACCGATTAGTTGCACGTATGGGAGTAAGAGGACCTTGAACTTAAGGCTATGGTTGGGGAAACCTTAATGCATTGTTAGTATTTGCGGATGCTTTCTAACAATCCAATCATATAGTACTTGTAATCCCAAGTAGTGGAGTGCATGTATATTTAGCCTCTCCCACATAGAAAACTGCATCGAAGACAATGAACCAAGTACCTTCACTAATTAATCTTGGACAAAGCCACCACAATTACCACCACTTTTCCACACTCATGGTACTGTTAGTATATGGTTACTTAGTGTACTTTATTGCTGCAGCACTAACATTTACTTTCTTGTATTTATTATCTCGCAAAACTATCTCTCATACCCGTATTGCTACCGTAGTTTTATTTCCTAGATAATGCAAACGTTTAGTGTGCGTAGAGTTGTATCAGTGGTTGATAGAACTTGAGAGAATATTTATCCTACATTTAGCTCCTCGTTGGGTTCGACACTCTTACTTATCGAAAAGGCTACACGCGATCCCCTATACTTGTGGGTTATCAACAACCTTCAAAGTGATTTCTTGCTCCTACTGGTTCGATTAAACCTTGGTTTCATACTGAGGGAAACTGCTGCTACACTGCTTCATACCTTCCTCTTGGGGTCTCCCAGCGAACGTGTGATCCACGCAATCACAGTCTGGGAGAAATCTGGGACATTGGGTTCATTGACCCGGATAAAGTTCATGAAGTCACCGTAGAACAGTATGCCCAGGACACAGAGTACGTTTTGCTAACGTGTTTAAAGCGACAATGTACCAAAAAAGAAATACTTTTTCCTTACAACTTCAAGTGAGTGTTACTGTCTTGTACACATTCTATTCTGCTTTCCCGATATTAAGTGTAATTGATGAGTTCTGAATAACTGCGTATATAAACGTGCGCAGGTTCCACTTCATTCTGCTAATCATTAGAATCGATCTTGGAGAAGTTGAAGTCTGGGTCTCATTAAGGAGAGATCAAGATGAATACAAAAGCGTGCGTATATTGCTCAAGAGGTAATTTCAATCGCACTATATCGGCCTCTTTCGTTCATTTCCTGATATCAAAGTAATTAATAACTCCTCAATTCATTTTCTTTGCCGGGCAGGGTTTGGAAAAAGTTCATCGCGGAAGAACGCGGTGAATGGAAAGATAAGCTGGAGTTTAATGCTAACAACGTAAGTAGTACTACATACCTAGGTCCGCGTATCTCTCTAATTCTAGTTTCAATACCATTATCATTCTCTTGATTATTATTTGATTGAATTCTATTCTCGTATAGTGGTGCCTGCGACAACCACAGGGGGCGGATTTATGTGGATACTACGTTTGCGAGTACATTCACATGAAGGTCAATGAGACAATCAATAGTCGAAGAAATCAAGAGGTACGTAAACATCATTCACAAATTTATTTGCTACCATCAATTGTATTTAGTTTCCTTCATAATTGATTTGATCTCCTTCTTTTAAAGATGCCAAGGAAGCGGAACCGGCTCCTACCAGAAAACCGCGTAAAAGTAATTGCGGAGGAATTGGCGGGATTTTTCCTTACGCAGGTCATACCTGAATCCAGAATTCCACTATATCAAAAAATAGACTCCCTCCATGTACTAGCAGTGATCTCCATGTAATGAGTACTTTATATGTGTACATATATATACCAAGTTGTATGTGTGTTATGTGATCTTCATGTGTGCGAAAACTTTTTTTTGGTGCATCGACGTGATCTCCTCCGAAACCCTAAACCCTGAAAAATAAGCGAAAAGAAAAAAAGCAGAAACCCTAAACCCTGAAAAATATGCAAAAAAAAAAGCATAAACCTTTAGTCCCGGTTGGTGTTACCAACCGGGACAAAAGGTCCTGCGCCCGCGCGCGGGCATCTCCGCCCACGTGGAGACCTTTAACACCGGTTCATGGGGTACCGGTACTAAAGGGGGGGGGGGGGGCCTTCAGTCCCAATTTAATTGTACCGGTTGCTCAACCGGTGTTAAAGGCCCTCTGAAACCGGTATTGTTGCCCTTTTGTCATGGCGGTATCACGGCAGATGCCATAGGATGGCTAAAGTGTGGGGCCGATGGACGCTGGTGGAATCCGGGAGAGGGTTAGCGCGCTAAGAAGCACACACGAAGAACACACAAGCACCAGAACACACCACGATCTACCCAGGTTCGGGGCCCTCCTGAGGAGGTAAAACCCCTACTCCTGCCTGTCTCTCTCTGTATATATCTCGGTACCGAGCGTACAAGCTGCTCCTTGAGCTGTATATCTCAACAATGGGGAAGAACACAAGATAGAAGATGAAGCTACGGGGATAAATGTATCTCAGGGCACCGTCCCTCACGCAGGAGGGGGTGAGGGCATATATATAGGCTAAACCGGGTTACCGGAATACCCCTCCACTTGCAACGGTCACCTCTCCGTACCGGCACTGCAGACACGCACGCCTGCACGTCATGATTGTCTCTGCATAGTGGACAGGACGTGGCTTGCCCATGTCCTGTCCCATGTCTCTGCTCCAAAGTACGCCCGAGGTCAGCGACAAGACAGGGCCTGCCCATGCCTCTGCCTCGCAGTCCGTCCCCGGATAAACCGGAGTCAGCGGTGGAATGATGGCCTGCCATCTCGGTCGCTTCCGTGTCAGGCGCTCCCGTGCCAGACGGGATATGACAGGAGCATTGACCTCTGCCCGACACAAGGATAACCCGGCATGGATATGCCGGATCCACCTTCCTCAAATATCCTTCCCTGCACATAAGAAAACACACAAGTTACCGACATACATGTGTCGGTTATGATATCTCGGATCTTTATCTTGGATCCCTTGTCTCGGTCGACCCATTCTGGCTGGCACCAGCATGGTATCCCGGTCCCTTCTGGCCCAGGTTACCTCGGTAAGCCTATCTCGGTTTGCATTTGCACCACACTCTGAAGCCCAGTTATGCCGGTTTTACTGTAACTTGGCCCACACCTGGGCATAGCTTTTACCTCACCATGACCCTTCCCGGGGGTAGCCCCCCGACATTAGTCCCCGAAGCTGGTGCGGTCCTGCAGCCTTGGATGAAGGGCCACAGCAGGTTTAACCAACCGAAACAGCCATAACAAGCATCCGACATTACCATGTCGGTTCAACCAGAGAGCCACTAACAAACTTTCCGACTGAATCCAACATCTGCCCCCGTGTCGGTCTCTCCGACACAAGAATTCCGCTGAAAGAGCAAGTCAAGCTTTCACGACCAACTCAACTTAACGCATCCATCCGAGATTCTCATGCCAGTTTATCTCAAGTTTCAAGAATCAAACTTCCCACATCCTCCGAGATTTGCCCTTGTGCCGGTCTCTCCGACACAGGAAGATTCACACAATCCCCCTAAAGATCTCCTCCTGGCACGTGGCGGAGAGACTCTGCGCGTTACCTCGGTTCCTGCGCACGAGCAGACACATCTCTGCACGCACGCCGCCCACGTCACGCGCCGTCACGTCGCGTGGGCACTTGAGTGCCTTTGACCGTGGCGCGTCTCCTGGATTCCCGCGCCATTAACCGCACGCGATCACGCCGCGGGCCGTTACCACCTTGTGGCCCACGATGCGGCGGATCGTGCGGCCGCAAACACCGCAACCGCGCAGATCGTGCGCGGTTAATCCGTGCGCCCGTTGCGGTAACTGCACGCGATAAATGAGGAAACCGCACGCGCGCCGTACCCATAAATAGGGGGACGGGTGCTTCTCCTCGTCCTCTCCGCACTCTTCTTCTTCCTTCTCTCTCCCCTGCGATATCGCCACCGCCGTGCAGAGAGCTCCGCCGCCGCCCGACGCCGGATCTTTCGAGCCACCGCCCACCGGAGCACCTCGCGCCGCCACCGGACACGCGCAACTCCGGCATGCCCCGCGCATCTTCGCCGCGCACCACCGTCGCAATCTCCGGTAAGTTCTTGCCACTGCCATTGCCGATGAACGTGTTCATCCCCTCCGATGAACACGTTCATCCTCTCCGCTGGATCTGTTCATCCTCCTCCTCCTATCCGTAGAAGCTCTCACATCCAAATGCATAGATGATAATGAACTTAGTTGCTTAGATCCCCTCTGTATTTTCTCCACCTTGCCTCTTAGCAATCTTGCGATAGTTTCTCCGTGGGTCTTCACAATTTCAACTCACAAGTTCTTGTATTTATCTTCTATTTATTTTTCCTTGTAGATCTTTCCATCAAACACTTAGCCACAGAAACGTGTTTCCCGCCACTTATGCACTTTTCCTATGTTGCCCAAATGTTCCGAGATACTATCTCGGTTCCTTGTTGCCTAAATACTCCGAGATACTTATCTCGGTTCCTCTATTGCACACATACTCCGAGACACTTATCTCGGTTCTTCTGTGCCTCTTTTGCAGATCTCTTCCGAGATGTCAACCAACAATACCCCGGAGCCTGCCGAGGATATCGCTGAGGGAGAGCGCGCCGGGTGGGAGGGTTCCGACGTAACCCAGGACGAGATAGACTGGCTAGTCCGGACCAAACGCATTCCGGCACAAGTGATATGCCGGGTTCCCGGCAAAGAGGCCGAGCCGAAGCTGAAAACCGGCGAGCGCGTGGTCTTCGTCGCGCACTTCGAGCGCGGCTTTGGACTCCCGGCGAGCGAGTTCTTCCGGTCCTTCTTGGATCGGTTCCGGCTTCAACCTCACCACCTTCCAGCCAACGCCATTACCACGCTTCTGCGTGTGTCTCTTTCTCCGAGGGATACCTCGGACTTTGGCCCACGTAGAGCTCTGGGCCAAGTACTTCCAACTCCGGAAGCAAAGTGTCCCGGATCCGGAGAACAAGAACTTCCCCAAGGAGATGACCCCGTGCGGAGCTGCTACCATCATACCTCGGAAGGGTTCCGTCTTACCTCGGATTCAAGGGCTGGAGTCATGCCGGAAATGGCAGCGCACGTTCTTCTACGTGAAGAACCCGGACAGCCCAGACAATGCTGATTATCTGAACCTGCCGCTATTCAACATCGCCACCCCCACTGAACAGTTCAACTGGTCCCTCAACCCGAAGGACCTGAACATCGAGATCAACCAGATCCACAAGGTCGTGGAGGAGCTGGTGAAGGCAGGCCTAACAAGCGATGATCTCCTGAGGACCTTCATCAGCCGCCGAGTTTCCCCCTCCAAGACCGAGTTCACAAGATCTGCCACATGAGTGGCCAGTATGATCCAACTCGGATCAGCACCCACGAGCTGAACAAAGCCGAGATCAGAAGACGTGTCAAGGCAATTGCCCGCACGTGATGACCGAGGAATGGGAATGGGGTCTTGAACCTCATAACAGAACTCGGCTTCCGGAGCAAGTAAGTAACCTTGCAACTTGCACCGACATATTTTTTCCTACCGAGGTAACTCTTATGCCGGTCCCATAATCCGCTCATAAAGTAACTCGGTTTTACTGCTTCTGGTTTGCAGAGGTTTACCCGGCAAAAGACTGAAGATGGAGAGGATCCCTCCGCCAAATGGGGCCAAGATATCCCTGCCCCGGACGTCGCCGAGGTAGAAGATCCGGATGACGAGGATCAGCTGCCAATACCAGAGCTGGCGCCCCTACCCCGGGTAAGCCTCGAGCCCGAGCTTCATCCGAGATTGGTCAGATGATGATGATCTCGAAATGCTAGAGGTAATTGACGCTCGTCCCATCGCCTTTGCTCCCCAGCCCCGGCATCAACTAACCCGGGTGGCTCTGCCCCGAGTGCACGCCCTGCTACCTCGGGCAAACAAGTGGCATCTCGCAAGCGCGCGAGACCGGTACCTCGAAAACCGGAACCTCCACATCCTCGGATCCAGCCGCGCCGCAGGCGAAGCGACAAAAGAGAGGAGCGGTTAAGCCGAGGAAGGGCAAGAAGACACCGCCAGTTACTGAAGGGTAAGATATCTTTGCCGACACAAGCTTACTTCCTTTTTTCCTTCTGCCGGGATAACTTTTTCCCGACATAACACTTTTTCTTGTTTGACGCAGTGCCCCCCTTGAAGTTGACCAGAGTGCCTCTTCTATGCGCTCGCCCCTTCCGAGTACAGCCGAACCTCGGCCACGTGACTCCGGGGCACCCGCCACCTCAACTGTCATTCCCGAGGTTGTGATCCTCGACCAAGATGATGGCTCCGGTGCCCCCACCACGGAAACCGACATCCCGCGGGCCGACACTTCGGTGACCTCGGGCGCACAGCAACCACCACCACAACCACAACAGCCACAACCAACAACAGCAGCAGCAGCAACAACAACAGGAACGCAGCAACAACAACAGCACCAAGGACAGCAACAACCTCAACAGCACCAGCAGCAGCCAAAGCAGCCGCCCCGGCCGAGGTCCACCACCAAGTCCCCCACCAAGTCCACCGAGTTAAACTCGGAAAGCTATTCCACTCGCCAAGCCGGCACATAGCCAAGCAGCCACCGGGAAACAGCTTGCCAACCCGGAGAGACAAGTGGTGTTGACTCCAACCACTACCCCGGAGCACCAAGCTCTCACCACTTCTGTCTCCCGAGTCACCAGCAGCTGGGTTTTACCCCAGCTCCAAACTCAAGTGGACACAGCTTAGGCTCGGAGAAGCAGTACCACATGGACTGGAATGCTGCCGACACAAGCGAGGTCTCCTCCGCGCACCCGGTCATCCACATCCAGCTGGCCCCAGTGCACTTGCTCAGGCCATGCACAATTTGCAAGTCTCGACCCTTCGAGCCAGCAAGCTTGCCGAGGTATTTTTTCCTCAGCCAAACTTTTATTTTCCTTTGCCATAGATGATAAACATACACAATCCCCAGTCCCCGAGATTCGGGTTGAGTGACCTGTGCTCGCCCGAGTAAAGATCACTCAGCGCGAATCTTCACAAAATTTTCATCATTAGACTCAAAAAATCCGACACTTAGGATCTTCAAAAATCCGACACTTAGGATCTTCAAAAATCCGACACTTAGGATTTCAGAAAATCCGACACTTAGGATCTTCAAAATCCGACATCCAGTCCCCGAGATTCTTGTCGAGTTTTACTCGGCAGGAATCTTTAAGAAATCCGACATCAGCTTTACTCGGCATGAATCTTCAACTAATCATACTAACTCTTTGCTTTTTCAGGATTGCACCAACGCTCGGACCACGGTGTTTCGGAAGTTGCTTCTGGACCACAACAAGCTCAAGAGGTCCCACAAGCAACTTCAGGAGACGCTGAAGAACAAGGAAAAAGCGCACGCCACTGCCCTTCAGAAGGAACGGCAAGAAGTGTCTCGGCTCCAGGAGGAGCTTGCCCGGGTCCAGGGCGAGAAAACCGGCATTGAGCAGGCCCTGATGCAAAAGGAGGAAGCTGCTCAAAAGCACAAGGAAACGCTCGAGCGTCCGAGGTTCGCGCTACCTCGGCTCAAGGAGAACTGGATGCCCTCAAGGCAAAATCCGACATCTGGCTCCGCGAGCTCACCCGGCTGAACAAGGAGATGGACTGTAAGTTTCTTTATCCTTTCCTTTTGCTTTCATTACTTGCACCGACATTAAGATATGCCGGTATATAACTCAATTTGGTGATAGCTTTTCTGTCTTCAGATCACTTCGCCCACTCCAAGGCTGCTGCACTCAACACTGTTCGCAAGGCACGAGCGAAGAGAGCCGAGGCTGGCCCAATCCCGGAGGAATGGGATATGGAAGATTACTTGACTGCTCTGAATGCTCGCATCTCTCCTTTGAAGGCCATTGGCCTGGATCTTCTTGATGCCGGTATCAAAGCTTACCGAGCCTTATGGCCAGGATCTCCAACTCCGTCTAGCATTGAAGAACTGTCCAAGTGTCTGTCGGGGGCCGAGGCCAGGATCCGAGAGTGGAGATCCTCAGCAGCTCGTGCCGGAGCTGATCAAGCACTGACCTTTGTGCTCTCCTGGTACGAGTCCATCAACCTCAACGCCGTGCGCTCCCTGCGCCAAGGCTCCAAATGGACCTCCGATCCGACATTGATAGAGAGCCGCAAAGATGCAGCCAAATTCATGGCCAGTTATGCTCCCACCCGACACTTCATCCCGGGTCCCGCCTACTCGGATGACGAAGAAGATGACCAGGATGATGAAGAGGGCGAAGAAGAAGATGACGTTGATGAGGAGATCGAGGCCGAGACTCTCGACGCTGCCACTGCCGGAGCGACCGAGACTGCTGCTGCCAGCGCAACCGAGACTTCCGCTGCCGGAGCAGCCGACACTTCTGCTGCCGGAGCAACCGACATTGCCAAGCCGGCTGCGACCGACGCTTCAGAGAAGCCGGTAACCGAGACTTCTGAGAAGCCGGTATCCGACACTGCTGGTGCCTCGGCAGCCACTCCAACTCCCGAGGTTGCTCCAACCACTGAAGCTTCTTCTGCCGCCGAGACTGCTCCCGAGCCTCGCACCGCTCCAACTGCTCCGAGCTCCTCCGAGGCAGCTGCCTAAGCTTATCAAACATTGAACTATTAAATCCCCGGAATGCCGGGTGCAGATGTAAATATACGTTTAAGTATCTCGCAGTGCTACTTTTATCATATTAGTTTCAACAAGACAAGCTTAATGCCGTATCACTTTGCACCAAGTCCCCGAGTTTACTTTCTTGTTTACTATACTTAGTAATCTTTGCTCTTGTCTACCATTTAGGCGTTCGACAGTCGAGTCACAAGATCAATCATTATAGCATACAATACTTGTAAATTTTGAGGTAAGGTTTAGAGTCATCCGACACAAGGAAAAGGAACGAAAAAACCGGGTTAGTAAACGACATATGTCGGATCTTTTTAGGACCGAGTCCCCGAGTCCATTTTCATGTTTACCATATACCATAACCTCTGCTCTTGACTGCCATTTCGGCGTTCGTCAGTCGAGTCACAAGATCACAACAAAATAGCATACATTACTTGAACTTTGAAACGAGGTCTCAAAATCATCCGACATATGAACAACACAGAAAAAACCGAGATAAAACACAAGCATATAGACAAAGGCAGTCCCCGAGTTTCTTTTCGGAGTGCCGGCATTTTATTCAAAGGAAAAACCGAGATACATACACTGCGCCCTTATGAGTAAAAGGGACGAAGTAGAGCTACATTCCAGGGTCTTTTGGTCTCCTCTCCGGATTTGTCCATCACATTTTTCCTCGGTGCCTGTGCATCTATAAGATAGTATGAATCATTGTGCAGAGCCTTGCTCACAATGAACGGTCCCTCCCATGGAGGTGACAACTTGTGTCGGCCTGCTTTGCGTTGCACTAGCCTCAACACCAAATCTCCCTCTCGGAAAACCCGAGGGCTGATCTTCCGGCTATGATAGCGTCGGAGATTTTGCTGATATATAGCTGACCGAGATAAGGTCAGTTCTCGTGCTTCTTCGAGCAAATCAACATCATTTTCCCGAGCTTCTTTTGCCTCGGTTTCAGTGTACAGCGCCACTCTTGGCGAGTCATATTCCATGTCGGTTGGCAGACCGCTTCTGCCCATAGACCAGAAAAAATGGCGTATAGCCAGTTGATCGATTTGGTGTGGTCCTTAGACCCCACAGCACTGCTGGTATCTCCTCTATCCAACATCCCGGAGTTCGCAACAGTGGTTCAATCAACCGGCTTTGATACCGGCTAACACCAATGCATTTGCTCTTTCCACTTGCCCATTTGCCTCAGGGTGTGCCACCGAGGCTATGTCCAACCGAATTCTCTTATCCGCACAGAACCGAGCAAACTCTCCCACAGCAAAGTTTGTGCCATTATCCGAGATAATGCTATGGGGGTAACCATATCTCAAAATGATGTCCTTCAAAAAGGTCACCGCTGTGTGACCATCACACTTCCGGATTGGCTTTACCTCGATCCACTTGGTGAACTTGTCCACCATCACCAGCATATGAGTCATGTTACCTCGGGCTGGCCTGAACTCTCCCACCATATCCAGCACCAAACTGCAAAGGGCCAAGTGATTGGAATTGTCTTGAGTGCCGAGGCTGGCAGGTGGATCTTTTTAGCAAACCTCTGACATCCCTCACACTTTCTGACGATATCTTCTGCCTGGTTCAAAGCACTGGGCCAATAAAACCCATGCCGGAATACCTTAGCCACCAAGGCTCTTGATGAAGCATGATGACCACATCTCCCTGATGAATTTCCAGGAGCATCTCCTGCCCTTCCTGCGGCTCGACACAGCGCTGCAGTACCTCGGTCACACTTCTCTTGTATAACTCCTGGTTGATGATGGTGTAGGCCTTGGATCTTCTTTGCACTTGCCTAGCTTCAACTTCATTACTTGGCAAACTCCCATCCATCATAAATGCCATTATTGGTTGTGCCCACTCCGGCACAGGACGCACAGGAAAGATCAGATCATCCACCTCCATGAGGTCAACCGACATTACTTCTTCCGAGATAGAGTAACCAGTCCCCGGGTTCTGCCAAGCAGTCCCCGGGTTCTCCCAAATGCATCCGACATCGACGTCCATGGGAACAGCACCAGACTCCGGTTTTGCCGGGATAAAAATTGACTCGGACTCCGGCGATGGTTTGATTGATGGCTTCCTCAGATGCTCCAAGGCTATGCCGGGTGGAATTGGATCCCGGGATGAACCTAGCTTGGACAGTACATCGGCGGCGTCATTTTCAGCCCGAGGTATATGCGTGAGCTCGCAACCTTCAAAGAACCCCGAGATCTTCTGGACATGAAACCGATACAACGCCATGTTGGCATCTAAAGCATCCCAATTTCCCGAGACTTGCTGCACCACCAAATCCGAGTCTCCGAAACATTCTATCCGGCGAATACCAATTTCTTTGGCCACATTTAGCCCATGAACAAGTGCCTCATACTCGGCCACATTGTTAGATGCCGCAAAATGAATCTGCAACACATATCTCAACTGATCATGCTTTGGCGAGGTAAGGACTACCCCGGCACCTAAACCAATTTTTGTCTTGATCCATCAAAGTGCATTCTCCAGTAATTGGGGTCAGGCCGTGGTGGCTCATATTGCATTTCAGCCCAATCCACCAGGAAATCCGGCAGTGCCTGAGATTTAATGGCATCTCTTCTTTCATAGTGAGGAGTGTAAGGGGACACCTCGATAGCCCACTTGGCTACTCGGCCAGTTGCATCTTTACACCCAATGATCTCCGAGATAGGAGCCTCACACACCACAGTGATTGAATGCTCTTGGAAGTAATGTTTCAACTTCTTAGCAGCCAGATAGACACCATATGTCATTTTCTGGTAGTGCGGATAGTTCTGCTTGGATAACGAGATCACCTCGCAGGTAATACACTGGCCTCTGCACAGTTTTGCCATCTTCTTCTCGCTCCACTACCAATACGACACTCACAACCCGGTTTGTGGCTGCAATGTAGAGCAACATCGGCTCTTTGGGTAATGGTGAAGCCAGTATCGGCGCAGTTGCCAACATCTTTTTTAACTCGGTGAACGCCGCATCTGCTTGCGGGGGCCACACGAAGTGGGTTGTTTTCTTCATGAGTTGATACAAAGGCAATGCCTTTTCCCCAACCTGCTAACAAACCGACTTAAAGATGCCAAACATCCAGTGAATTTCTGCACGTCTTTGAGACATGTCGGTAACCTCATGCTTTCAATAGCACGGATTTTTGTCGGGTTCACCTCGATACCTCGGCTTGACACGAGGAAACCGAGTAATTTGCCTGCCGGCACACCGAAGGTACATTTGTCCGGGTTAAGTTTTATCCGGAATTTCCTCAGATTCTCAAATGTTTCTCGGAGATCATCAATCAGAGTGGATTTCTCCTTAGACTTGATGACAATGTCATCGACATACACCTGCACATTTTTTCCTATTTGATCATGCAAGCATTTTTGCATACATCTCTGGTAAGTGGCACCAGCATTTCTCAAACCAAAGGTCATGACACGATAGCAATAAGCCCCATACGGGGTGATAAAAGCAGTTTTCATTTGATCAGCAGGGTTCAGTGGTATCTGGTGAAAACCAGAATAGCATCTACAAAGGATAACAGCTCACACCCGGCTGTGGAATCGATCACTTGATCTATCCGAGGCAGCGGGAATGGATCCTTAGGACATGCCTTGTTCAAGTTTGTGTAATCAATACACATACGCCACACAATGGCCACATTCGGGTCATCTTTTTTCTTTTCCACCAGGACCGGGTTAGACAACCAGTCCGGGTGCAGCACTTCCATGATGAACCCAGATGCAAGTAACTGGCCAGTTCATCACCTATCACTTTCTCCTCTCATCCGAGAGACGTCGCATAGGTTGCTTCACCGGTTTCATATCCGGTCTGACGAACAAAGAGTGCTCAGCCAACTCCCTCGGAACACCTGGCAGGTCCTGATTTGACCATGCAAAGATATCCCGGTTCTCACGGAGGAAGTGACTGAGCTCGCCTTCCTATTTCTCAGTTAACCCGGTACCAATGATGACGTTGTGGTCCGGACATGCCGGGTCAACATTGATCTTCTTGGTCTCTTTGGGCACCTCGAAAGTTGCATTCTGCTCCGGGTTAGCCATACCCGGCATACCGAGTTGTGCGGACTGAGCCAATGCCACCACTTCATGGATCTTCTTCTTCTCTGCAGCGATAATCAGTGACTCGGCTAAGCACGATCCAGCCGAGGCACACTCCAGTGCACGCTTGTAATCACCCGAGATAGTGATGATGCCATTAGGACCCGGCATTTTCATCTTGAGGTAACCCACATGGGTGGATATCATGAACTTGGACAATGCAGGCCTACCGAGTAAAGCATGGTATGGACTTTCGAGGTCCACTACCTCAAACTGGATACTCTCAGTTCGGCAGTTGTCCTTGGTGCCAAACAACACATCAACCCAAATTTTGCCCATAGGTGCACATGAAACACCTGGCACTATGCCATGAAAGGTGTAGAACTCGGTTGCAGCATGTTTGCCGAGATACCCATCTTCACCATGGTGTCTCGGTACATGATATTGATAGCACTCCCATTATCAATGAGAACTCGGGTGAACCGAATATTGAGTGTCGGTCCGAAGAATGTCGGATCCACTACCAATGCATAACCTCCCGGAGTTGGCATAACTCGGGGATGATCCCTTCTGCTCCAAGTGATCTCTTGCTCGGACCAGTGCAAATACTTCGGTATTGCCGGCATAACTGCGTTCACCTCCAGTGCACGCCGATGCAAGCTCTTCTTGTCAGTTGGCTCGGTCACAAATATCACATAGCTCTGATGAGCTTCTCTGTAATCTCCCTGGGGATACTCTCCCTGCCTGCTGGGACCAGTGTTGTTATTGTTCCCTCCGACATTCACCTGATTCACAGGCTTCGGATCTGCTTGCCTCGGAACTGGCGGAATCACCGGGATAGCATTTGCTCCGGTAAGCGGCAAGTTTTGCCTCGGCGGAATTCTCTGAGGTGCCCCCACTGATTTCCTCCGGCTCTGGCTCCTTCTCCCCTTGTGCGCTGATACCAGCTGCACTGCCGAGTTGTATGATTTGCAGGCCTGCGGATGTCTTGGGTGTGGAAACTGCATGGCCCATCCAACATAGCCTCATAAGTTAAGGATGGCTTCTGGTCACCCCATGGCCTCTTCCCTCTTGATTCTGGCCCCATGCTGGGCCATTGAACTTCGGACGCTGGCTATTACCGGCATCTGGCTGGTCTTGGTTTACAGCTGCAACCTGGTTCGAGCCATACCGGTAATCCGGTTCTCTCCTCTTGTTACCGAAGTCCTGGCGATCGTTCTGCCTGACTGGCCCGGGTCTGTTGTTCACCGGGTATCTTCTACTCGGCTCTCCCGAGTTCAGCAAAGGTTGCATCGGATCACCCAGTGCATAGCTATCCGCAATCCGGATTGTCTCGGCCAGAGTGGCCGGCATTTCCCTCTGCAACTTCTGCCAGAGCATGGAGCCATGTCGGCACCCCTGGGCAAACCAAGATATGGCCTGTGCCTCTACAACTCCTTCACAGGAATTGCGAATAGTACTCCACCGGGTTAAGTAATCCCGGTCAGTTTCATTATCCCTCTGCTTGCACATCGCAAGCTGCTGAGGACGGTTTGGTCTCTTGTATGTGCTGGAGAAGTTGCTAACAAATGCTTCTTCAAAGTCCAGCCAGCAATCAACACTGCCCTCTCGCAGGTTGTTCAGCCAAATCCGGGCTGGCCCCTCCAACATCTGCGGGATATACCTCACCGCCCATCTGCGGTTACCTCCCGCAATATGCACAGCCGACACATAATCTGTCAGCCAGTCCTCTGGCTTAGTGCTGCCGTCATATGTTTTTGCACCTCGGTTTAGCTGAAAGTGCCGCACCGGTGGTTCCCTCATGATCCGAGGTCCAAAACATGCCGGACCAGGTGGACCTTGCTCTTCCAGCATCTCGGACATATAAATCTGTCCAACTTGTAGCGTGCATCATTTGGTGACAACTGGCGAGTCCCAACCGAGATCCCAGTGCACCTTCATATCTCGGATACCCGGCTTTCTCCATAGCCGAGTAACCATCATCATAACGGTTAGCCACCTGCTCAACAACTTGCGGCTGCTGGACATGCCCGACATTTTGCTGCTGCTGCTGGGCGAGATTTTGTGTCGGATACCGAGGTGGATAACCTCGGCCAGCCGAGTTAACTACCCCGGCACCTGGACCGCCCTGACCGGGATTGCTTCTACCCCGGCCGGCACTACCTCGCCCAACTACTGTTTTCCGGCACACGCCGGATCATACACCTGTATCTGTTTGCTCTTACCGGAGTTTACACTCCGGTCACGATCTCCACCGACATGCGGTGATGAAGCTTGCCCCTTAGATCCACTGGCTCCCCTAGCCGAGTGAACAACATCGGACCCCCTGCAACTGTGTTGGCCTGGCGATAGGCCTCATTCTGCCGGGTAGCCACAGCTACCAGCTCATTAACTCGGTCTTGCTGCCTGCGGAGAGCTTCTCCGGATAAGCCAGACAACTCGGCTCTTGCTGCCTCGGCAGCTCTAAGAGTCTTAGCAGGGGAACTATACTTCGGTTTTTCGACCGATAAGGTACTAGGAGTTTTGCTGGAGCTAGATCTACCATCTCTAGCCAACTCGGCATTGAGGTTTTTACCTCTCTTGCGCACATCCTCTACTCGACTAGGGCGAGCAGCTACCGGGGTAAAACCATGTGCTAGGTTATACTCACGGACAGTTATCCCAAACTCTCTTCGTACCTCGGCCATCTCCAGAGCCTCCTGAAGCAAGCTCTGACGCCGTGCCTCCAACTCTGCCTCTGATTGGGCAGCATCTGTACCGGCAACTACCGGCACATTTAACTTCTCTATGATCTCCTCGAGGTGAGCTGGCTTAACCGGCACATGGGATGTACCGGCTTGGCCGGGGAGGTTTTCCCTCCTCTCCAGCGGCACTTTCGCCGATCTGGTAACCTTGGGCGCGGGATTACCGGCATCTCTTTTGCCGGGGTCTCCTTTACCGGCATCGGCCGCAGTGCCGGTCATCATGACCTCTGCGCAGCTCCCGGGGCGAGCGCTACGCCGGCCGCGAACCACATAGCACTACGACAAGAACCCCCTTAAAGCAATACATACCTAGCAACGACTTAAATATTCGTTGCAAAATTTTATCATAGATACGGATATTATATGTTGTACGCTACTCATTGCGGATACACATATCCCAATTGATAGGGAAACCTTCACGTACGAGCCCAGCCCACTAAGCACTACTCATTGCGGATCCTTAACTAACACCCAAGCGACGTGGCCACGAACCTCTGCCCGCACCCAGCAGTCCCAACCTCAATCGCGTCCAGAAAACCTAGCCGCCTCCCACCCTCACCCAAGGCGTCGCTCAGCAGCCGTCGAGCAGCGCCGCCCTCGCCGGTGACCAGGCTCACGCTGCGATCTCCACTCCACGGAACAGCCGCCGCGGCTAGTTGGAGAACAGGATCCGCGGCGGAGCAAGGGGACGGCAGAGGTTCAGGTGCAGTTGCAAATTTCCTTTTTTCTTTGTCAGTCTCTTGTCTCATTTTTCCATTGGCTTGATCCGTGTTCACCAATTCACTAGTAGTAGGTACCTGGCCATTCTTGTCGTTGGCCGCTTATCAGGTGCAGTCATATTTTTTCTTGTTAGGTATGGTTAGATCCGTAGGAAAATTGTAGAGTCCGGCCTGTTTTTTATCTCACAGCTTTCCAAGTTAACTCTATTGGACTTTAAATCTTTAATGACATTACTTATGCAGGTTTATCAGCACTTGTAATGGAATGGGCGAGAGGGTGCAGAAGGACTAGCAACAATGTCATAGATTCATTGCTGTGCATGAGCGGTACCATCCACAAAGCTTGGCCGCATTGGATATTGGAACTGTACCAAAGAATTCAGGTAGAGCTGTCACGATAATTGCCAAGTGCTACTTTGCCTATGTCTTTGTTTCTCTCAATCCTTTTAGTGCACCGATCAGACTACCAATAAGATTAGATGGCCGATCTAGTTAATTAATAAATTTTGATATTCCGTATGATGAATTTTCTTAATTAGATCCTTCTTATTCAGCTTATTTGTATTCCCATCTTTGTGTGCTAGCTATTATGACTTGCTGGTCGGACAAGGTATGTCAGATGCACATGATGAATAAAATGTCCTCGCTGAATTAGCTTTGGCATACCACCAAGGTGAGTATACCTACAATTGTTTAATCAAGTTATGCTTTTGCTGTTGAAATGACTTGTGTTTTTACTGCAATTAAATTTGAGGTTTACCCACTGGGACTTGAGCAAGTTATTTGTCTGCAGGCTTTTTCAAGCTTTGAGGACTGCGCTTGCCATAAGATACTATGCATCTGCTGATGTTGGTGATAACAGCTAACACTTGTGAGCAGGATCAACTAATCAAGGTATACTTGTTCACATTCTAGTGCATAAATGTTTCTCTCTTGAAGTTAATACCATCGAGCAATGCATTGATCATTTTTTCCTGTTCCCTTGTTCTCTGTTTTGTGCAAATAACACTCTTATACTGAGACAGGAATTTCTTTATTGCAGGACCAAAAGACATTGAACTAGTAGAATTCGCCCTTCCAACTTTTTCCACTTCGATACTGAAATGTTAATTTTGTTTATTGCAGGACCAAAAGATCACCAAAGACTTCCTATATTCGGATATAAGGACTAACTCGTATCTAAAGGCACAATCCAGGATATTCTACCAAGAATCTTTAAGGGATGGTGAATCCAAGATGCAAGATAGAATAGTAGTAGGACTATATGTATGAGTAGTTGGATTGTCATATTCTGAAGCAAGATTGTAAACTTATGTGATGACTAAAATAATATACATGATATTCTTTCTTCACGCAATGAATTTTTTCTGTGATTTTTGTGTGTGGTGGTATGTCCCTTTTAATATTCTCTCCGTGTGAAAGAAAGACTCAAGTGCTCAAACAATGCAGTCCATAAAATAATATAATTTTGAAATAAAAGGTTCAATCTTTGTATGTTGTCTACCAACGCATAGAACTGTTGTTTGATCTCCGTTGTTATTTTGCAACGCTTTATTCATTAGTTACCAACGGATCAATATGTGTTGCTTTGTACCCTTGCAACGCCCGATAAGGCAACGCATAATTATCCGTTGGTAGAAGTGCTAGCAACGCTTATATGGACATTTAGATACAGATAAGTGTGTTGCTGTAGGAGGGGTCTTGTTCTAGTGTAGACAGCAGGGGGATCCTCCGCCACAAGCACCTGCTCGGGGTACTTGCAGACAACCTCGGTGGCGACGTAGATCACGAAGGTGCCGAAGCTGATGAGGCAGCCGTTCGTCGGGAACGGCCTGCTGCCGAAGCATCCCGCGTTGTCGCTGATGAAGTTCAGCGCGCCGAGCTTGCAGACGAGCCCGCAAACGACGCGCTCGCCGGAGTCGATGATGGAGCCCGTCCGGAATGTCACACCAGCCAGCGCTGCTGCCTGCCCCACGGTGGGCGCCAACTGTCGTGGCGGTATCACGGCAGATGCCATAGGATGGCTAAAGTGTGGGGCCGATGGACGCTGGTGGAATCCGGGAGAGGGTTAGCGCGCTAAGAAGCACACACGAAGAACACACAAGCACCAGAACACACCATGATCTACCCAGGTTCGGGGCCCTCGTGAGGAGGTAAAACCCCTACTCCTGCCTGTCTCTCTCTGTATATATCTCGGTACCGAGCGTACAAGCTGCTCCTTGAGCTGTATATCTCAACAATGGGGAAGAACACAAGATAGAAGATGAAGCTACCGGGAGAAATGTATCTCAGGGCACCGTCCCTCACGCAGCAGGGGGTGAGGGCATATATATAGGCTAAACCGGGTTACCGGAATACCCCTCTACTTGCAACGGTCACCTCTCCGTACCGGCACTGCAAACACGCACGCCTGCACGTCATGATTGTCTCTGCATAGTGGACAGGACGTGGCTTGTCCATATCCTGTCCCATGTCTCTGCTCCAAAGTACGCCCGAGGTCAGCGACAAGACAGGGCCTGCCCATGCCTCTGCCTCGCAGTCCGTCCCCGGATAAACCGGAGTCAGCGGTGGAATGATGGCCTGCCATCTCGGTCTCCTGCACGCCCCCGTGTCAGGCGCTCCCGTGCCAGACGGGATATGACAGGAGCATTGACCTCTGCCCGACACAAGGATAACCCGGCATGGATATGCCGGATCCACCTTCCTCAAATATCCTTCCCTGCACATAAGAAATCACACAAGTTACCGACATACATGTGTCGGTTATGATATCTCGGATCTTTATCTCGGATCCCTTGTCTCGGTCGACGCATTCTGGCTGGCACCAGCATGGTATCCCGGTCCCTTCTGGCCCAGGTTACCTCGGTAAGCCTATCTCGGTTTGCATTTGCACCACACTCTGAAGCCCAGTTATGCCGGTTTTACTGTAACTTGGCCCACACCTGGGCATAGCTTTTACCTCACCATGACCCTACCCGGGGGTAGCCCCCCGACACCTTTTTTCTACTAGTGGATGTAGATCCGATTTGTATGACGCGTGCACCCCTTCCTGGCGCGCCAACTGACGAAGGATTATTACATGATCCCACGACAATCGTAATCCCGATGTATCTGAAAAGTGTGTATTTGTTCAGTAGAGGCTCGGGCCAACATACTTTATTTACATGATTTGTTTCATAGCAAAAATGATACAAAAATTATGTTATAAACAGATTTGTTTCCAAACGTATCTTCTTATTATTATGATTTTGTAACTGTTGACAAAAGGTCATAGCAAACTCATAGTCAAAGCTTGCATTTGAACAGATGGCACGAGAGCAGCAGGGAAACAACTAACCTCCCATACAATCCTGATCCACCAATCGGTTTGGTTCTTGCTTATTTGGTGGCATTGAATGAGTTGCTTGTGCGCTCAAAAGCGAGCGCACCAACCGTCACAATTGGTAGCACATGCCAACCGGCAAACTACTGTACTTATATATCCTTGAAAAAAAACTACTGTACTTGATAGAAAACATCCATCCATCAACATGTAAAGCAAGTTAAAAAAAAATGCAAAGCATGTCTATACTCTACTGCCTAACGTATGATCTCAAGTTTATAATCATCGCAAAAAGAAAAGTTTATAATGAGATTCGGATATAGTCATAGAGTACATAGTACACATGGGTGGATCTAGTGGGACTGTGGGAGTGCTATGGCAACTCCTCAAAACTTCAAGTTTAGTTTTACTATATATTATCTTGAGTTTTTTATTGCGGCATATATTCTAAGTATAGAGTTAATATAGAGTTATAATATGAACCATATATCAAAGTCTATACATGAACCACACGTTCAAAACCTAATGATTCTAACTCTAATCCCACCATCACCACTAGTAGAAAAGGGGGCAACGATGCGCCCCCTTTAGTACCCGTTTTTGTACAACCGGTACTAAAGGGGGGCATTAGCACCGGTTGCGTTCGTGTGCCAGCAGGGGCACCGCGGCGAGTACCTTTAGTACCGGTTTTTATTACCAACCGGTACTAAAGGAAAGAGTTGGAGGCCACGCGGCACATGCGGCCGCGGTTGGTGGCCCCACGGTGAGACCTTTAGTACCGGTTGTTATTACCAACCGGTACTAAAGGTCTCGGGCACTATAAACCCTTCTTCCACCCCGAGCCAGCTCTATTTTGAGCTCGAATTCAACTCCATTTTTTCCTCTCTCTTTGCTCTCCCAAGCTCAAATTCACCCTTTTTTTCTCCAACAACTTCCAAGATTGGTGGCACCTACATATATAAGGGTTAGCAACTTCATCTTCTCTTCCGGCATTTCAAGTTTAGCTCATTTTCGTGCAAGTTTAGCAAGTTTGATTTTGGTGGTGCTTGCAAGATGTTTGATGAAATGCCTAAGTTAGGGATTTCATTTGTTTTATATGCATTTTGAGCTCAAATTAAAGTACAATTTGTGGTTTTATATAGTGTCGTCTCGTCCCCTTCCTCACCGCCGTCGATCGCCCGCGCCGCTCCGTCACCGACACCACCTCGGTGAGCCTCTTTTTCTATCTTTTATTTTAAAAATGTTAGTTATATGATTTAAATGCATAATTATTTCTTGTATAATTTTCTTATGTTTTTTTTATATGTATAGTGTCATGGTTTTGATATCCGTCCCGTCGGCCCTCGTCCGGTCTATGATTCGGATGTGGTATATTTTTATAACTATTTATTTTGTTTCGTGTTTATAACAATCATGACGACCAACTTACATAGATATATTTTTATTTAGGAGGTAGTTGAACCAGAAATTCCAGCCGACCCTATTGTCGAGTTTTTTAAAAAAGAAAACAATGATTTGAAAGCAAAATTGAAGATAAGTGAAGATCTTCGTCTCCAATGCCTGGAAGAGAAGATTTTAGTAGCAAAGTTTGAAAATTTAGCTAAGTTTGAAAATTTTGCTAAGTCATTTTAGTTGCAATATTGTTATTTTAGTAGCAAAGTTTTTTTATTAGTGTATAAGAATATTAAAGTTGTTTGCTATGAATTACAAATTTGTAGTGACATTGAGCTATGGAGGACGATGCCCCCATCATCGACGCCCCGGCCTTCATCCGAGACTTGGAGAAAGAAGAACGCTTTCAAGCAATTATATTTGATAAGACCCTTGGACCCAATTCCGATGGAGAAGAGACCGACGAAGAAGACGGCGAAGATTTCAGCGCTAAATGTTTGAACGACTCCGGTGAGGGACTTGAGTTACAAAACTTCAGAGACGACGACGAAGAAGAAGTGCCGTTAGAAAACTCCGTAGAGAACTCCGGCAAGGTATATATTAAGTCTTGTTGATCACTAACTAGATGCATTAATTGATTTATATGCGCACTTATTAACGAAACTTTTTTCTTTCAGCCCTCTGGATCTACGTCAATCCGTAAACGAGGCCCGGCCCAAGGGTTAAAGCTGTCGGATGGTGCAAAGTTGTCGATCGACGAAGTTAGCATAAAAGGCAAACCGGAAAAACCCGATGGAATCTCCACTAAATATATAGCTCAATGCGGATTTCTTGTAAGGGACATGGTCCCGATCACCGTTGCAGAATGGAATGAGCCGAAGAAAAAAAAACAGTGGAGAAAATATGAGGAAAAAACTCCAGATTTCACTGGACATCTAGAGAAGCTAAAAGATGACTGGCCTGAATTTGTGGCGTATAAGAAATCGGCCGTCGCTGTGGCCCGATCGAAACAAAATAAGTTGAATGCTAAGAAGAAGAAATATTTCCATCGTTTGGGCTCAGGTGGCTACAAGACTGCCGTGCCTAAGTGGGAAGCCTATGAAAACGAGCTGCGTCAAAAAGGGATCACTCCACAGACAGATGACTGGCCCGACAGGTCCAAGTTATGGTTGTTCGCGCATGGGGCAGTGTTGGACCCAAACACAGGGCTGATTGTTGCACAGGGAAAATGGAAGAAAAGAATTACAAGAGTCACCAAAAAACTAGTTGACGCAATAGAACTAGTCCGACAGGGAAAATATGTTCCCGATAGAGAGGACGACGAGCTTTCACTCGCCCTCGGGAATAAAGAACACTGGAGGAGGCGGGGTTGGTTTTCTTGAAGGGTTTCCGGAGGACGCTGCAACTTATAGAAAACATTGCAGAGGTAAGAAGAGGGAGGCGGAGAGGTTTACTGCATTAGAACGCCAGATGCATGATGTGAAGGAGCAACTGGCCTTAATTACCCAGCAAAGGGAATCTCAGCCGCGAGTAGAAGATCATGCAGTCGATGTCTGCCCATCTCAGCGGAAAAGCAGCGTGGGTTCCACGCAGCTACAAGATCCTGCAGTTGATGAACCAGTTGATGAACCGTCGGCGGCGCGCTACCCCGTGGATGATATCACGGAGAAGACAAATTGTGAGTTACATGCGCCAATGAAGAACATTAGTTTTCCGGTGGCGAATGGCTATGCTTTACCACATCAACTTGGATCAACCTTCCATTTTGGTGAGATTCCGGCTGGATTTGCTCGTGTCGGGGTCACGAAAGTTATGTCGGGATTCAACTCAATGCATCTTGACATTCCCGGAGCTGAAGGCGAGAAGACATTGGGAGAAGTCGAACTTGGTATCGTTCTATGGAAGAAGAAATACATCAAGTTTCCAGACTCGGCGCCAAGGCCACCGACTCCTCCGGTTAGAAATTCACCACAGCAAAGTCCACCCTCCTCCCCCGACGATTGGGAGCCCACCGCGAGTCCATCGCCCGCGCCGTCCCGTCAGCCGACTGCTGCGCCCACTAGTAATTTGACAAAGCGGAAGCTGTTCACGTCGTCCCCTGTCAAGAAACGTGCAAAAAAACCCAAGGAAGTCAAGGCTCCTGAGAAGTTAGCTGGCGAGATGACTCAGGAGGAATTAGAAGTGAGCACACGTGAAGAGGCGAGAGCCTTTTTTGAACAGAAAAAAAGGAAAGACTGGAGGCAAGACTGGACCCCATAAAGGAACTTCTGAAGACTATACCAACTGAGGTAAAAGATCACACCGTTGACAACCTATATGACCCTCCACCACCGCCCCTTTCAGACTATGAGCGAGGTATTGACAAGGTACTTTCCTCACAGATGGAGCAAGAAAAGCGTGCGGGAAAAGAGTTGCCCAGCTCGGAGAACAAGAAGCACAATCGATCGCCCCGCTCATTGTGCCTTCTGAAGCTCGGGAAATCGAGCATGGAGAAGTTGTCATTGGCGACACAGGTTACCCCATAGCGCAGATAACAATTCAATATAAATTTGAACTCGGGCTGCCTCTGGTCGAAAATCCGAGTGCTCTAACAACACAGTTATATAAATTGCATAACTGGTACATGGCCGCCGCAAAAGAAGGGAAAATCTATCTCATGGCGGGAGTTAAGGAACAACACTACTTCCGACAATATGGTGTGCAGGTTGAGTTCTCCGAACTTTTTCAGATGTACAATCAACTTGCTCTCGACAAATCTATCATCAGCTGCTATTGTCTGTAAGTAATTTATTCGTGTAATTTAATTATTTATAGTTAAGCTCGTTCATTGCTTGTAATTATCCTCACAACATTATTTTGTACGCTATTATGCAGAATGAAGATTCGTGAATGCCGAATGGGAGGAATCTGGGACATTGGGTTCATTGACCCGGATAAAGTTCATGTCAAGACCATAGCTGACCATCCCAGGACACAGAGGACGTTTTGCTAACGCTTTTTAAGCGACAAAGTAGCAAAAAGGAAATACTTTTTCCTTACAACTTCGGGTGAGTGTTACTGTCTTGTACACATTTTATTTTGCTTTCCCGATATTAAGTGTAATTGATGAGTTCTGAATACCTGCGTATATAAATGTGCGCAGGTACCACTTCATTCTGCTAATCATTAGACTCGAGGAAGGAGAAGTTGAAGTCTGGGACTCATTAAGGAGAGATCAAGATGAGTACAAAAGCGTGCGTCTAATGCTCAAGAGGTAATTTCAATCGCACTATATCGGCCTCTTTCGTTCATTTCCGGATATCAAAAGTATAAGTAATAACTCCTCAATTCATTTTCTTTTCCGGGCAGGGTTTGGAAAAAGTTCATCGCGGAAGAACGCGGTGAATGGAAACCTAAGCTGCAGTTCAAGGCTAACAACGTAAGTACTACTACGTATCTAGGTCTGTGTATCTTTCTAATACCATTATCATTCTCTTGATTATTATTTGATTAAATTAAATTCTTGTATAGTGGTGTCTGCGACAACCACAGGGGACGGAACTATGTGGATACTACGTTTGCGAGTTTATTCACATGAGGGTCAATGAGAGAGTCAATAGTATAAGAAATCGAGAGGTACGTAAACATCATACACAACTTTTATTTTGCTACCATCAATCATGTTTAGTTTCGATCATAACTGATTTGATCTCCTTCTTTTAAAGATGGCAAGGAAGCGGAACCAGCTCCTACAAAAAACCGCGTAAAAGCTATTGCGGAGGAATTGGCGGGATTCATTCTGACGCATGTCGTAGATGAATTCGGTGAATTCCACTATGTCGATAAATAGACTCCCTCCATGCATGTACTAGCTAGCGGTGATCTCCATTGTAATTATGAGTACTTTATATGTAACGAGAGTACTTTATATGTGTAATGAGTACTTTATATGTGTAGTGAGTACTTTATACGTGATCTCCTCCGAAACCCTGAAAAATGAGCGAAAAGGAAAAAAACAGAAACCCTAAACCTCGAAAAATAAGCGAAAAGAAAAAAACCGAAAACCTAACCCCCCTGAAAAAATAAGGGGGGGGGGCAAAAAAAACAGGAACCTTTAGTACCGGTTGGTAAAGGTCCTCAGCTGCGCGTGCGCAGGTTCGGCCACGTGGAGGGCCTTTAGCACCGGTTGTATATACAACCGGTACTAAAGGGGTACCCCTTTAGTCTCGACCTTTTAGTACCGGTTGCACAACTGGTACTAAAGGCCCAATAAGGCTGGTACTGTTGCCTTGTTCTCTACTAGTGCACATTGGCGGAGCCAGATCTCAGACATTGGGTGTACATGCCACACGAAATTAGTGAAACGTACCAAATTATTTGAGGTTTATTGTTAAGTATGTGTGTATTATACAAAAGATCTCAAAAATAATGGGTGTACATTTGTACACCCAAGTACATACCTGGCTCCACCCCTGCACCATCATGCTTATGAGGAGTGAGGATAGAACACCACAAAACCCCAAATCATGTGATCTGCTACACACGGAATCAACTAGGCAATCTTGACCGGTGGCGATAATTAGGGTTCATCAAAATTTGACTAAACTATTGTGATTCATTGTGCCAAAATAATTATATCTCAAAATTGTAGACTAGAATCAAACTAAATCTATTTTGCCCACTTCCCCAAGCCTTTTTTTCCCCTCCCCACCCGTGCCGCCCCCCAGGCGGCACCGGGGGCGCCCGCCGCCGCGCCTAAACCAGCCCTCCCCCGGCGCCACCCCGCCGCCGCTGCCGCCGGCTCCTGCGCCGCGGTGGCGGCGGGCCCCCTGCTGCCAAAAGGTGTCGGTGGGATCTCTTTTCTTGCGTTGGCGTCGGCTCCCGTCGTTTTTTTCTGCTGGGGAGGAAGACGACGGCTCGCCGGCGTGTTTAGGCCGGGGCGGCGGCCCCGGAGTCGCGGTGGAGGGTGGTGGATGGTGGTCGCCGGCTCCTTGGCGCGGTGGTCGCGCGGAGGCTGCAGATCGGGCCCGGGTTCTGCTGGATTCGGCGACCATCTCGGGGTCCACCGCGCGTGGCAGGCTGGCCGGGGTGCGGCGGTTCCGGCCAGTGCCTGCAGCTCCGCGGCGGAGGTGGCCACGGAGAGGACGGTGGCGCGGCGGCGCCGCATCTGCATCTGGCGGCCGCAGGTCGCTAGTGCTGCATCTCGTGGTTCGGGCCTTGGCGTCGTGAGGTGATGCCTGGCTGCTGCCGTGGTGGTGGGATGGTGGGCGACGCGGCGTGCACATTTCCATGTTCTGGATGCTTTTGCTCTTGACATGCAAGTTGTTCCGTGGGAGAGGAGAAGAGCCGGGCGAAAGTCTTTGCTGAACTTGTTCAGTGCCGGTGACAAACCACGCCTTTGCGGCATGTTTTTCCTCCCTGGAGGTGTCATCGGAGAGCTCCTCTTCCTCTCTCACATGATCAGCTTGGACTTTCCGGGTGAAAACCTGAACTCTGGTTGTCCAGAGTGGGCGACAATGGCGTCTTCGTCACTTCCCTCTTGGGGGTGTCGTCTTGGAGAGTTGTTTTGGTGGCACCTTTTGCGTCAGGGTTGGTGGACGTCGGGGCAGCGGCCCCGGGATGGCGGATGTGCGCCGAGGCGGCGGCCTCGGGCAGCGGTGCAGTGGTAGCTCCATGAGGCGGGGTTGCGGCTTGACACAGCTTTGAGTGCTGACCTTGAGCGGCGGGGGCGGCAGGGTTGTCGGCTCGGTCGGCGCATCCCAGCGGGGATGGTTGGACGGTATGTCGGGGCAGCGGCCCCGGGCATGGTGTGGCGGCCGTGGTCTGCGGGCAGTGGTCCTGTGTAGCTCGGGCTACAGGCTTCTGAGCCGTGCGGCGTTGCAGCTCGGGGCGAGCGGTGCTATGTCGGGGCGGCGGCCCCGGAAGGTGGTGTTTGGTGGGCTTCGCAGGGCGCAGCAGTTGTTTGCGCAGGGCGTGAAGTTCGCGGTGAGGCTTCTGTGGCGAGGATGATGATGATGAGCGATGTCGGAGACGTGGCTGTGGCTGCGGTAGTCGGCTCTTCTCCGGCGTGTCCTTGGGGTTGCCTCGGCGTGTTTTGTTGCTGAGATGTCGAAGCTGCTGTGGTGTTCCCGGTGGTGTACGATGACTGGCGGCACATGTTCCTTTCGGCGAGTTTCCACGGCGCCAGCCTGCCTGGTTCTCTCTTCTTAGCTCTTCTTCGGACTCGGAGCTGCGCTGTCTTGTCGCAGGGGCTGAGTGGCACGGATCTTCTTTTGGCTCCGCATGGCCACGACAGTGTGGGTTGGCTCGACGGCTGCCTGCGGCGGAGTCGGAGTCGCATGCTCGGAGTTTCGGGTTGGCGGGGTGGCCCCCCAGGGGAGATGTGATGACGATGACGCCTTCGTGCGGCCTAGACGAGGCCCTCTCTTGAGCGGCGTGTGGGGTTTTCTTTTTTGGTGCCGCTCAGCGGTTGTGTTGGTTTTCGCCGGGTTTGGCCGGCGAGTGGTGCGTTGTGTTGTACGGTTTTTGGCCGGTTTTCCTTATAAACTGTCCAACTCTTTTTCGGCTTAATCAATAGATTGTCTAAGTTTCGAAAAAAAAAACTACGATCAAAACTCATAAAAATGGCCTAAAATAATGTCAAAATGCCAAAATTCGGTCCTTTTCGACTAGGACCAAAACATTAAGCTATTGGTGTATCTTTTATTTGTTTTAATCTTATATATACACTGTATTTGTGGTGGCGTGTGTATAAAGCAGCAAATATTAAATTACGCGTGTAATGTGTGGCATCCGTGACACCGAAATCCTAGATTCGCGACCGGTAGTAGTACATCCTTATTTATGTGTAGACGTGTAGTCAGTAGTCCTTCCCTTGGAGACGATACGGTTACGGATGTCGTTAGGTCTGCTCCAGATGCTTGTTAGATGTAACCACTATGGTCATGTGCCTTGTTGAGGATGCATATAGTGATGTGCCTGCCATGGGAGACATTGTTGCTTCTGTAGCCTGATCATGCATTCACGTACCTGGGCAGCAGGTGATCGACCACAGGCAGGATCGACTCATCCTTTAGCCCCGCTTGGTTGGCTGTATTTTAACCAAAACGATCGTTTAATTCCACGGACCTGCCGCAAGGTCCGCCTGAAAATCCGGAGCGATCAGCGGAAATGCCAGGAAAACTTTACGGACCGTAATTTTACAAGACATTCCAAGCGGGGCCTTATCCTACGCGCTTTCCGACGTGTGAACAAAGAACGCGGGGCCGTTACAGCACACACCGATCGAAGGAGAAAAAGGCCTCGATCGAATGGTTCAACGCATCCAATCATCCAACGAATCGTGACGTGATCAGGATCGATCGGGCACTATTGGATAAGGAGGAGCGCTAGCTAGCCGACGTGCATGGGATCGATGGCATGGCGGCATCCAATATATGGGCCTATTGTAGTTGTAGGGCCAGCCGACAAGTCGCCGTAGCCCGGCAGTGGCGGGCCGGCTAGCTGCGTGCATGGGGCATGGCGTGCCCATGTCTGGAAGGTGTGGGTTAGTGGCCATGCATGAACCCTAAACAAGAGTGGTCGCAGCAATTATGCCAGTGTTTCCTTGCTGTTTAATCCTGCCTAGTGTCTGATCACACACTCTCTCTTGCTCTGAATCGGTGATTATTGATGTCGTTTTCTCCCTCCAACCGAGCCTGGTTATGTGTGGTTCACATGTTGGTGGGCTAACCGGCCGCTAGTGTCACAATAAAAAGTTATTGGAATTATGCTGATTAGTCCCCTTAATTAGCTGGAGGGCCTGAAGCAGGTTTGATTTATTTCACAATCAAAGAGAGCTGGAGTGGTCGAGATTAATCTCTTCTGACCCCCTCTCCCTATCAGGAATGATTTGTCTTGAATTCTATCTCAAGGATTCAAGATGGCAATGATGCATGTGCATGATGAGTTTGTGTATTGGCAGAGCAAGTTCCAGAGCATCTATGATCTGATGATCATATATACTCCGGAGCAAGTTCCAGAACATCATACTATAGTAGGATAGTTTATACATATTGATGTATATGTTACTGTGTAACGTATTGAAATATGTATTAACATTTGGTTATCATTTCTTCCTTTCCTGCAATAAACACTAGTCATAGCAACTTTACAACTAATCTTCCTGTCTAGTCGACTGCACCTACCATGTCACCTCTTGAAACTTAACCTTTTCTTCCTTGAATTGATAGTTGATACCCAGTGTGCACATGTCTTGAATAAGGCCAAGTTTCATCTTTCTGGCTACTGCATATACGCCCTCTCTATCAATCTCATATTTTCCTTGAAGGCCAATCACTACGTCCCCGCGAAGGAAATAATATGATTAAGACCAGCCATTGCTTTCCTTAAAATATCCAGTTCAGCAATTAGTCGGCTAAATGAGGAACATGAAATCCAGCATGCATGCTGATGAATCGGGCATACTGTGTGAAGCACTCATCAGGCTGAAGCTGCGTTTTGGGCACTAGTGAAAGCACTGGTACTAGCACAGTGATCTGAATGGGCGCAGACGATGCATTTACTGTGTGAAGCAATCGTCAGGCTGCGCCTCTTTGATCACCTTGAGACCAGAGAGGGACTAGAGAGAGAGAGAGGCTGGGTCAGATTCAGAAATTGAATGTGAGAAAGAGATGCTACTGGGTAGCCGATAGGTGTGTTTCTACACAGAACGTCGTACGCGAAGCTATTCCGTTCTATGCCTGTGCCTCTAGCTACAGCTAACTGACATGCAGTGTTGCAATTGGCAAATCATTTTGGACTGCGACCGAGCTGATGTGACCATCCCCCCATGATAGAATGACACCAGATCGTAGATACATTGCATGAAACCTACCGATACCACTAGCCATTCAATTTTCATGATAATATATCTCGACGTATACAGTAGTACTCCTTCCGTTTTTTAATATAAGATGTTTTAGATGTTGTACATGTTATCTAGATACATACCAAAGTGAGTGAACATGCACACTAACACATGTCTACATACATTTGTGTACATGTGCATGTAGATAAATGCTAAAACATCTTATATTAAAAAACGGAGGGAGTATATATGAAGCCTTCCTTTTGTGTTGATCGATCACATCGTCACTCTCATGATCTCCTCCTGCCTGCTGCCATGCATCGCCGCGTTGGGTCCCCTGGGGACAAGACAATGATGTATGGGCAAGCAAATTTCGCCCAATAAGTTGATGTGTGTTAGATAGGTCTAGAATTAAAACTCGAAACTCATGGGTTAAACGATTAGCTCGCAACTCATTGTCAAGCGAGTTGACCATAGTTTTCATTTTAGACGGTAAACGAGTTTGATCTAAACGAGCCGAATTACCGACTACTCGTTTAGCTCGTTTAACTCTGCAAAAAGAGTGGCTACCTGGCAATCTTATCTATGTGAACAATTGTAATTCTTGATTATATTAGTTCATCGACTACAAATTACTTGTTGGTGTCATATTCTCATTGATTGTTGTAATTATTGCATCAAACATACCCTGATAACTGAAACCATTTGTATATACAAGTTATGATATTGCACATTGATAGTTTTATCGGTCTAAACGAGTAGCTCGCGAGTTTTGCGAGTCAAGCCGAGTTTCAGTTTTAGACTCATTAGTTAAATGAGTCGAGCAGAGCTGACTCGTTAGTTAAACGAGTTTTAACGAGCCAACCGAACTAACTCCTTAGCTAAATGAGTTTTAACGAGTCGAGCCAACTCCGCTCGGCACGAATTTCAGTCCTAGCTAGTGTTTAGATGGCTTTGAATTCAGAGCAGCTCCTGCATGGCAACCCGATCATGGACGCCTGGCTTCTTCACACACATCATCTCTAGTCCCTCTCTCTCTCTAGATCACCCTGCAGATCGAAGACATGCACGTACGTGTAGTACCGACCACCGAATAGTCTGGGCGTTGGGGCTGTCGTCCCTCCATCCCACACGTACGACATACACTGCATTTGGGCGCAGAGGGGTGGTCGCGCATGCAAGTTGCCCCAGAAGAGCAAGGGACCGGTCGTTTAATGGAGGGATCTCGCATGCAGCAGGTGGCCGTATACCTACGTACCCATGCATAGATCAAGCGCAAGGGAGATGCCATCTCCGGTGGGGCAGGAGCGGCGTGCCCGCCGGCGACTTGCCGGCCGCTGATGATCGGGCGACGGAACAGATCCGTGACGCGCGGGCTAGCCGGGCGCACACGAATGGTAGCTCGCGCTGGCGCGCCGGGCGCGAGTGGCGCAACGGTAACGGATCGGGACAGCGACGGCAGCGTCACCGTCATTGACCGGAGCCGAGGCAGATAGCTCGAGGCGGACCGAGGGGCCATCGCAGTCATGCCCAGTGTCTGCAGCTCTGCTCTGCACACCGGACCATGCATGAGTGGAGAGGGGTAGGCCCTGGCCTGCCCATACGGACTCACTCACATAACGCACACGCACAATCACGGCGGCACAGGCCTACGGGCGCGTGGTCCTGCCGGCCGCCACCGCCACATTAGCGCCGGTGGCGAAGAACCGGGCCACCGCGCGCATGCATGCGCCGCGAGGCCACCATGCCGGCCGGCCGGCCGGCCGGGTCTAACTCATACTCGAGCACATTTCAGCGCTGAACACGGAACGAACTAAATCGATCCTTATTGTCGAGCTGTTTCTAGAGCATGCCCAGCTGTGTTTGCGACAGTTAAAAACTACTCTAAAAACGTCGGTATTTCTCGGAAAAGGGTTGTGATCACCCGGGGATCTCTAGCAACCATCTCCCCCTCGCTCGCCGTCTGATCCGTTGCATCTCGTGGCTGTCGCGCGTCCACGTCGACCACGTCGCGTGTCCAAATTACTACACCAACTTTTGCTCCAACACAGCGGTTTCCATTTCCGTCCCCCGCATCGTCTCTCTCGGACGCGCCGCTGCGAACGGAGCGGCGTCGTTGCGAGCTCACCCGCGCGCGCCGCCGTCGTTCTGCTGCGCCTCCATCCAACCCTCCCCCCGCGTTACGTGCTTCTCCCCCGTCCTTCGCTGTTAGTCCGCGAGTTCTCCTGGTCCGAACCGCCGCTCAACGGCGCCGGAGCTACCTGCGCGCCGCCCTGAAGCCCGTGCTTCTTCGACAGCTCCGCCTCGCTCCACCGTGAGTTCCTCGTCCTCCGCCGCACCCTCGCTTTGCGAATCGTTTGTTGATTTTTGTCAATTTTGCGTCTGAATCTCAGCATCTCGATTTTCTAGGGTTTCAGGCGATCTGGAGCTTTACCTGACGAGCGCTTCGACGGTTTAATTAGGGTTTCCACCGGTGAGCCAACAAATTACGGTGTGTGCTCTCCCCCAATTCTCTATAGCATTCTATCTGTTACTGTTATGTTTCTAATTTTCGCCCCCAAAGTGCGGTTCAGTTCATCCATGCCCATGCTTATGTAGTTGTGCAATGTCAGAGACAAATCCATGTTCTATGTTGTTAGATTTACGTGAACTGATCATGAATTGTTGTTTATGTTATTTTTTTTTGCTATTTTTCATGATGATTTTTGCTGTATGTTTTGCTATCCACCATGAGTAAATTGATGTATGTTGCAAAAGTTTCTAAATCCCATGAGGATTTGCTTGCTACAAGTATTTGTTTGCTACAATTGTTTTTACTTGCTACAAGTGTTTTGCTGTATGTTTTTGGCTTTATGTTGATATCCACCATGAGTAAATTGCTGTATGTTGCAAAAGTTTCCAAATCCCATGAGTTTTTGATTGCTACAAGTATTTTGCTTGCTACAAGTTTTTGCTGTATGTGGTAGGTCTGATTAGCAAGCTTTGTTTTGCTGTTTTATGTATAGAGGTTATGCTTCATTAGGTCCCCCCAAATGCTTATCTGCAGCTACTGATTTTTTGTTGTTTATTGCTGCATTTCTTCAGAAGATGAGTGATGTTGAGCAGTGGATTTCTAAGGATCGTTTTGCTGCCAAGCGTTTGCACGGCATTGCAAAAGGTCTTACTCAGGACAAGAGGGACATAATCAAGAAGCATAGTGCTTTCGCCTCGTTGCTGGATGTTTCTCCGTTCCATGTGCCGAATGAGCTTATTGATTTCATTGCTGTCCACACAACTGCTAAGCTTCGTGAATTCAACTATGGTGGCAAAAGGATAGTGTTCACGAAGGACATGGTGAGCAAAGTTTTCAATTTACGCTCCGGGAGCAAGCCAGTTCAGCTTTTGACGAAGAGTGTCAACTCTAAAATGAAAAATTGGTACAAAGGCGACCACGCCCGCCTCCCCATATCGAATGTAGCAGACTTGCTGAAGGCGCAGGACCCTACTGATGAAGATGCGGTAATCAGGCACTGGGACCTGCTCTGTTGTTCTACCGTGTTGCACCCTGGCTCTGGTAATATGATGTCTTTGGACTACCTGGGTAGCATGGATGTTCCAAAGAAGGTGCATGAGTTCGACTGGGATGAGCACATATTGGAGTTGGCTATGTATTATGTAGAAAAAATTCAACTTATGAAGGCAAGGCCTCTGGTTTTGGACAAGGAATCAGCGAAATTTGATTTCTGGATATGCGGACCCCTGCCTGTGCTTGCTGTAAGTGATCCCTTATTTTATGTTTTTTGCTTTGCTTATGGTGTAGCATAGATCGACATATATCGTAGCATATGTTGAATCTTTTATGTAGCTTATATGGACTTATATTGCAGCATATGTTCGTACTGTTCTTTTGTAGGTTGGATCATAGCTTTTTTTATTGTCTTTTGCAGCATTGCCTGACCTAAACTATTTTTTTGTTCATAGATTATATACATGGACCATCTTGATATCCCAGCAAACTCGCACCGCATTAACTATTCTCTCCCTAGAGCATGCTTTGTGAAAAACAAGGACTTCAATTTCATAGCTGAAATCGACCTGGAGGACCCCAAAAACAAGACTATATTTGGGAAGCGTCCTGTAATGCACTGCACACCTTATTCCTTTTCCTTCTATTTTTTCTTTTTTTGTGTGTTATTTTTTACTTATGCAACAATTGTATTTTTTGTGCAGTTTCTGGAATCCTCGAAAACAATCTATGGTTCAGTACCAGGACCTAGCAATGCTACTGTAGAAGATTTTGAAGTCAACCCGTCAGCATCCCTGAAGGAGTGGATTGAGTTCCCTAGTATGCAGGATTTAGAGGTATACTTTCAGAAAAATCCATGAAGATTTTTCTGTTTTGTTGCTTTAGTTATTTTTTTGTAAATCATTAGTACACATAAGTTGCTACCACTTTTTTCATTTTGTGCTCCCTGATGTTTTTCTAACAATGCTGTGTTTTTTAGATGAAAATGTTGTCTTAGTTGGCATAGTTTGCATCAATAGTGGTTTTGTTTTGCTGTCTTAGTTATTATTATATGCTAACATACAATATTTGCTGACAGTATCACATTTTTACTTTTTTGCTTACAGGTTCCTCCTAGGTTCAAGTGTTTGTATGAGAAGCATAAGATCCTTTTTGCTACTGATGTTGATGATACACTCAAGCAACTTAACCAAGGTCTGAAACTTGTGCATGCAAAACGCATGGCTTCTTTGCTGAACGATGTTGATGCTGCTATGAGAGAAGGTGATGGCCCAAGCTTTGTGTTTTCAACGGACACTTCATCACACCAGCAGAGAGATGTGCAGAAAGATTTTCCATCGCAGGAGGAGGATGCACCAAACAAGACCGCTGCTGGACAAAATGATGGTGCAAAGAAAGATAGGGTGGTGCAAGCGCGTGTAGCAAAAGTGGGAGAGGTACAGAGGAGTAAACCAAATGGGAAGGAGGTTATGGATAAGGCAACCAAACCTGCAACTGTTATTAAAAAAGTTTTCAAGAAGAAGAACAAGCCGGCGCCTGTTGCAAGTGGAACCATTGTTACTGCAACACTGCTGTTGTTGGAGCAAAACAAGCTGCTGTTGTAGCAGAACAACCTTCATCTATAGAGGTGACAGCAAAAGATTCGTCATGTAAAGATGCTGTTGTTGGAGCAAGAGAGGCTGCAACAACAAAAGAGGGATCTGCAGCAGATGATGTTGTTGGAGCAAAACAAGGTTCATCATCAAATGTTACAGTCACAAATGTTGCTGAAAAAGACTGCGCAGCAAAAGAGGCCGTGCTCCCCGAGTGTGCAACAATAGGTGATGTCCAGCAGAAGAGGGCGAGGGACATGGCATTGAATTCAAAATGGGGGAATCAGAGAAAGAAGCTTAGGCTTCCGGAGGTGAATACAGATCAAGCTGATGACCAAAGGAGGGAGAGGGTCGCACAGGGACAGCAGCAAGTCAATGATACTATGACAGCAGACATCTCAGTGCAAGAAAACGAGCCACAACATGCTGTTATAACTGATGCATCTGGCACCGGAGCTGCAGCTGCTGAACATGCAGAAATTAATAGCCCGGTCAGACCTGCTACTGTCGATCCAGTGGCAGATCCAAGTCCAAGGAGGGTGATTCCTCCAGGGTATTGGGATGACTGCCCATCATTTGAGCTATGCAGCCAGAGCCAGGAATCGCGTCGGAAGAATGCACTGTTGCAGGAGCCTGATGCAGGTTTATGTGCAGAGAACCATGGCACTGTTCCAGAAGAACACAAAGCAAGGCAGCAGGGAATGGATGCTCCAAGCAGCAGTGAAGCAAATGCTGCACAGGGTGATGCTGAAGCAAATGTATTGGAAGCAACTGCTGAACAAAACGCTGTCGAAACAACTGTTTTGCTGACCGACATTATTGCTGATGCTCCGGAGCACATTGCTGATGCTTCAAACTCCATCTCTGATGTCGCAGACACTGTTTTGCTGACCGACATTATTGCTGATGCTCCGGAGCACATTGCTGATGCTTCAAACTCCATTTCTGATGTCGCAGACAATGTTGTTACACAACAAAATGTTGTAGCAACAGTTGAGGAATCCGAGGCTTTGACTCCAGCACAGCACAACATGAAAGGTTCATTTTACTGGCATTTTTTTATTTTGTTTTTGAGATGCATTCACTTCAATTTCCCCTTTTCTTATTTGTGTGCAATGTCTCTTATTTTTTGAAGATGCGGCTATGGAGAAAGATGGCAGTGTAGGTGTTGCAACACTGGAGAAGAAGACAAGATACAGGAGGGCTATGAAGGAGGACTTGCTTCCTAACAAGAAGGCTAAGAGCAAGAAGGCCTCTTCAGATGTTGCTACCACATATGAAAAGTATGTGACGCATACTCGAGCTTTCAAGACTGACCGTATGAAGAAGAAGAGCGCAATACCGTGAGTTTCTTGCTACATTACTAGCATACTACTATGTAGCTTCATTTGTTTAATAACTTAATGCTTCATCGTAACTCTTTTACTTTTGTCACATTGCTGCCTTACTGTAGTACATATGCTGTTATAGTATATATGGTTTGCTATCTATCTACACTTACGTTGCTACTAGTAATGTTTGCTGTTGATGTTTTTGACATAAAACTTTTTGTTCAATGCAGCACCCCATTCATTGAGATTGGGCGTACTCACTGTTCATACAAGAGCTTCTATTCCTCTCTGCGGCCTCGCGCAACACTAGAGTCTCAGATCATGGGTTTGTGGACCGAGAATTCAAACAAGGTATCAAAAGAAGCATCGAAGAATAGTGCAAAAGAGTTGAAGAAGTACGCTTTTTCTTGTTACCTAACGGTGAGTTTTGCTACCTGATCTTTACAATGCTTTTTGTTAACCTGCTTCATAATTATTATTTTTGCTACCTGATCTGATATCATGCTTTGTTTCTTTTGTTTGCTCAACAGATGAGGCTAACTGTTGATCCAGAAGTATTTGATGCAGAAGGTTGCTTGAGAGAGTTCACTGCCCAAAATAAGGAGTTCAAGATTATGAAGTCTGACCTTGTGAGTTATTCTTTTTTTTCTAGAACAAACCATAAACTCCTATGAATTTTTGTTGGATTTTACATGGATGTTTTTTGCAAATGCAGCTTCACTTTCCTGTTGTAAAGAACAACCACTGGATTCTGTGTTCAGTTAACTTGCTGCACAAGCAGTATCATACTTTTGATTCTCTCACAAAATCCAAGGACAAGACCATATTGGAGGAAGCAGCAAGTAACTTGGTGAGTTGCTACAGAACACCTTTCTACTGTCTTATTCTTAATAACTGTGTATCTAACATGTCTTAACTTTCTGTTTCTGTAGTTTACAAACTTTGTGAAGCTAGTTTCTGTAGCAAAATGCTCCAAAAACATTGAATGGTCAAGCTTCACGCATGTCAGCCTTCCCCACCCGAAGCAAAAAACACTGTAAGTTTTTTTTTTGCTGCACTATAGCTTTTTTCAATGGCAATCGTAGCTTTGTACTTGCTACTAAATTAAAAATCTACATGTTTCGTGTTGTGTTTTTACTGGTTTTTCATTAACTTTTTTGTCTGTTTTTCTTGCTGCAGCTACGATTGTGGATTCTTCACAATGCTCTACATGGAACACTTCAATGGGAAGGTGATGTTGGATTTCGATGCTGATGGATTGCCAAGATTTCGCATGACTGCTGCAGCAACACTCATTGATTCCAGGGAGAACAAGGGGAACCTGACAAGATAATGGAGGAGGACTTGATGGAATAGATAGCGAGCTTAATACGCAAACCATTTTGCTACTTATGTAATCCAGTTTTAGGAAACTATCATGTAGTTTGCTACTTATGTAACCCATTTTGCGTCTGTATGAACTTCTCCCCTGTATGAAACTTGTAAGAGAGATGTCTTTTCTCCCCTGTATGAAACTTCATGTGTTTTGCTGCCTGTGTGTAAAGATCTTGCTAAAATAGAATCAACTGAATGCTACATTAATGATACCAGTTTGCTGCGGTCCAGTCTGAAGTACATTGTCAGTTTGATTGTTACTTTCTTTTCAAATATGTGTTTTGCTGCCTGTGTGTAAAGATCTTGCTAAAAATAATCAACTGAATGCTACATTAATGATACCAGTTTGCTGCGGCCAGTCTGAAGTATATTGTCTGTTTGATTGTTACTTTCTTTTCAAATCCAAATTTGCTACAACAGATTTTTTTTTGCTACATAAGAATAAATAATATGCATCAAAGCAACGACATGTTTGCTACGTTACATAAACACCAGGTTCTTTTTTGGTACACGAATTTGCTTCAACACCAGGTTCTTTTTTGGTACAAGAATTTTGCTTCAACACCAGGTTCTTTTTTTGGTACATGTTTGCTACGTTACATAAACACCAGGTTCTTTTTGGTACAAGAATTTTGCTCATTTACATAAATTGTTTTGCTTCAACAATTATATGTGCTTGCTACAAGCTTTTTCCAGACAGCAATTCTATTCATCTGATGCATGAAATTGCTAACATAATCAAAAGACAACAGATACTTTATATGATGTGTGCTTTTTAGCCTCAATTGCTGCAACCTCAGCAGAACCAAATAACACATACAAGTGGTACCATGTGGTCCATTTTCGGAAAAGTAAGTGCAATTTTTAGTTACATAAGAATGTATGTTGCATTTTTTTCCATAGCGTCTACAGCCTCAACTCAGCTCCTGCTGCCAACTCAGCATCTCTTGACACCTTTGCTTTGTAATATTTGCAATTTTGCACCACATGCCCTTCCTCGGTGCAAAAGGGATATTTCTTCACCCTTTTCTTCCTTGGTTCTTTTGGCACCTTCTTCTTCTCTGTTTTTGCTTCATCAGCCTTCTTTCTTCTTTTTGCTGCAGCATCATGGCGCAGCTCTATCAACGGCTTCCGCCTCTGCTCCTTCAATTTTGGGCGTCCAGCAGGCTTTACTTTTGCAGGATTTCTCAGAAAGCTACAAGCTGCTGCATCATTTTGTGTCTCTTCTGCTTGTGCCCCTTTCCCCTCTGCTTCAGTTGCATGAGCATTGTTGTTTCCTGCATTTTGCTGTGGTTGTTTAGCCGCTTCAACTAATGCTCTAGTAATCGCAGCAACCCGTACAGCTGCTTCTTCAACCATGTCTGACACCACTTCGTATGTAGCTTCAGCGAAGCATGCATCTGATGCAAGAGCATTCATCTTCCTGCACAGAGAAGTGTACTTGAGTGTGTTGGCTGGAGGGACACCAAACCTGATGGTGTCTGTACCAGGGGCTCCGGATGGAGTTGTTGCAGCAATAGACCAGCGACACAGCAAGTATCTGTCAGGTATCTCCTGCACATTCATGTGCACCATGACCCGGATGATATGAGGGAATATCAGACCACACATCTCAAACATGTTGCAACCACATGAATAAAGCCCATCGTCAACCACCACTCGAACCCGATATGTCTTCATTTCAATCCCTGGATTGGGAACAAGATCGTAACACAGGGCATCTTCCTCTGCTCGGAGCGGATAAAACCTTGTTGACGCAGTAATCATTTTCTGAAATCTCTCAAACACCTCCCTGGTGTAGAATGTAACTGCCTGCTTTTCAATTGGATAGCTGCATTTTTTAAAATGTTACAAAACATGTTTAGCAGGTGCTACATCAGATAGAATGCAAAGCTACAATGATATGAATTAATATTTTTATCCTAATTTTGTTTTGCTACAATACACTAATATTGTTGCCACAATACACTAATACAGTTGCTTCAATACATTTCTTATGTTGCTACAACTGAATATAACCAGTTTTTTGCTACAGAAGTAATTAATGCTACATGTACAATAGATCCTTACCTTCCCCACAGTGGTGCTGTTGTAGCTTCCATTATGAACCCTGAGTTGTCCTCGCGACCGAGCATCAAATTTTGGCACAACTCATATTGCTGCACAAATGTCCAAACGGAGTCACTAGGCGTGATCAAGGACTTGAAGTACGAATTCAGACCTTCTGATCTCCCTGTTGTGCTTGTGAATGGGAAGAAGTATTTCCTGAAATACACTGGAGCCCATGTAGCTCTAGCTTTCCACATATTTTGCAGGTGTTTGTTCTCGGCAAGAGCAAAATTTTGAATCATTTGCTGTCAGCATATCTCAAATTCCTCAACCGTGTCTGTGCCATATATGCATGCGTAGAAAGCATCAGCAAATGGGTTACCTTCTCTCACCAGCGGGCCCAGTTTGGTTTTTGCTAGGCGTAGCACATGGAAGACGCAGGCCCGGTGTACTGAATTTTGAAAACTTCTTTTATTGCTGCTGCAATTTTGCTGCATTGGTCAGTCATTATATGGTGTGGGTGCACCCCACCCATTGCTTCCATCCATTTCTGAAAGACCCACTTAAATGTTTCAACCTTCTCATCCGGTAGCAGGGCACACCCTAGGACAATAGTGTGGGTGTGGTTGTTGATGCCAACTATGGGAGCAAATGGCATGTTATAGCGATTGGTACAGAACGTGGTGTCGAAGAAGACGCAGTCCCTGTACTTGCTGTACAATGCACGTGTCCTCTCATCAACCCAGAACAGAGCTCTCACAGCATCATTGTCGTCGACCTGCGTAGCGTAGTAGAAACCAGGGCCGACGGCTTGCCGCTGCTTGAAATACTCAACGGTCATGCTCATATCTCGGAGCATGACGTCTTCTCGCAGCAACCTCCTGATGTTGGTAACATCCCTCTTCACGTAACCTAGACATCTAGGGTCACCTCCATGCACACTTCCGAGGCAACCCATTATTTTTGCTGTTGTTATGTTTTGATCATGCAATGTCTGCAAAAACTGAAAATCCTCCTCTGGAACCTTTCTGTGAGATCGGTAGTACCGGCGGCGTCCAATTTGCTGCACCAATGGTGGGTATGCTCCTCCACAAAAGCAGTCACAGTCCAAACACCTTCACGCCTCCCTACTAGCATCTTAGCTTTGCAATCATGTCGGAGCAACTTGCTGCGCTGTCTTGCATCAGGAGCAACTTTGTGCACACCAGCTTGCTTGCTGCGAGACTTCTGTCCAGTGTAGGCGCTCATATCTACTGTTGCATCGTCCACCATAGCAGATTTTGCTTCAGCTGCAGCAGGTTTTTCAGGAACAACTCTCCCAGTATGCACACACTCGAACAGCCTGCTCAGAATTGTGTCTTTGGGAGCATTCCTAGCTTGGCTGTACTTGATGTTTCCAATGTGTGTCCCAAACCCCATCTTAAAGGCATAGTCATTGTAGACTATCTGTGCCTGCTCTATGGTGGCAAAGGTCATTCCAACAAATGGAACAACTGGTTGTGAGTAAACCTCTTCATTTTCTTCAGCAACAGCACTTGTTGCACTGTGTGGTCCATCAGCAAAGTTTTTTGGTCCATTTTCAGGTTGCACATAATCATCAAAACCTTCTGAATGAACAGACCTGTTTAGGTCAAAACCTCCTAGTATACTGTCTGCAACAAACTCCTGCATATCAAAACACAATTTCAATGTAGCATTAATCCTTTTATTTTAAAACTTGCAGCATCAAATGTTAATCATGCAGCAATTAGCCACTTCATTCTTAAAAATAAGGTAGCACCGTATTCTTAAAACTAAATTTCTGCTACCTTTCTAGGTTTTGCTACACACAATAATCCACTTATAAATTCAAGCAGGCAAACACACAAGTTTTCGAATAGGAGTTGCTACAACATGAAAAACGACCAAATCGACGAGGTGTTGCTGCACGCAAGTATCTGAATTTTCAGTAGCAGAAATTGCAAACTTACCGAAGTTGCGGGCTGCTCAGTCTCTGGATCCGCATCAAAAACAGTCGTTGGATTCATCAGATCACGCAGAAATTCTTGCATGAACGTTGGATTTGCGCCGCCGTTCGCAGATCCGTACGTAGGTCGGCGCCGTTGCCGTGCGGGCGGATTCGAGCTGGAAGCAACTATGGAGGGCGCTGGTACGTGATTAGGATGTCCAGGGGGTGGGTAGAGGATGGGGCGGAGTAGGTGGTCCATGGCGGCAGCAATGGCGGAGCTACACGGCGCGCCGCCTCGCCGTCGCCGTCCACCTCGCGCAAGTCACGGGATTGTGGCCGATTTTTGGTTATAACAGTTTTTGCTACACGCATCCGTTATTTGCTGCGACTGCAGCAGCGCGCGGGGTTGGTGGGGGTGAGGCGGGATTGGACGGTTCCTAGCGATCTAATCGTACGGCGCGCGACCCGGAGGATCGGAGGGATAGATCCCCCGGGGACGCCTAGCGTTTTCCATGCACATACATCATACTATGACTAGTTGAATTTGGCGTGCCGTCACGGCACGCCCTTGATGTTTTTTTTATGTGTAGTTTTTTTTTCTTAACCAAAATGTTAGCTAAATTGGTATGTTGGAACATGTTTTTATTTTGTCATGAATAGGTAGCATTTTTTGTGTGCATTTCGGATATATTGTATATAATATTCAAATATTCAGTGGATTGAAATGGTCAAACATGTTTGCATTTCGACATCAATATGTAAGTGAAATCAGGAAAATCCATTTGAATTTTATTTTACATTTGCGGAAAGTTCGTTCGTATGGTGTCGAAATATTAGCTAAAATGAAATGTTGAAATATTTTTGTAATTTGCTATGAGTATTTTGTTTTTGTTTTTTTGAGCATTGTGTTATATTTTGTGGAATATCGGAATATTAAGCATTTGGAAATGTCTGAAAATGTCAGTATGTTGACTTAAATAGTTCACTCTTTTTTTTTGTGAGCATGTTGGTACATTTAAAATTGAAATGGTTGGAAAATATTTCTATTTTTTTTATCAGCAGCTAGTCGAAATGGTTGGAATTTTGCACGTCGTCACGATGCGCCTTTGTTAGTTTTTAAATTTTGATTGGCAAGTTGTGGTTGTAATATTTCGTAAACAATGCTTTATTAAATTCTACTCTACAATGGGTGGAAATGCACATGTACTCATTTGGATTCGGTACATGAGCATTTGTTAAAGTTAATCCTTAATTAGAGGAAATTCATTTGGATTTTGTACTAACATTCTTCAAATTAAAGTAGTGAACTGTCATAAATATTTATTTGAAATCCATAATTAAGGAATATGCAATATGTGAGATAATATGTGGGATGTATATATTTAGAGTATCTCTATTTTTTTTTCTTTGGAAAATTGAATTTGTTCAAATGTGTTGCATGTATTTTTTCTAAGGACTTTGATATATTCTTTCGCAGTTGTAAACATTTAGCAAATTTATGGCATAAGTAGTGAACTTTTTTTTATGTGCATGTTGATATATTTGTCACATTTGTAAATACCGTGGCGTCAAAAAATTAATTTTGAAAATGTCTGCAGTCAGAAGTTGTTTAGATTTAAATGAATTGAAATTTTTAAAAAAGTTTATATTAAGTAGATGATGTCACGTTTGTAAATACCGTGGCGTCAAAAAATTAATTTTGGAAATGGCTGCAGTTAAAAGTTGTTTAAATTTAAATGTATTGATTTTTTTTTAGAAAGTTTACATTAAGTAGATGAATTTTTAAAATTGTTAATAATGAGAAGCCATTCGTATGTGATTTCTTTTTTATGTTTTTTAAATGCTAAGGTTTGGAAGGCACGTAAAAATTTGAAATTTTCGAATTGCGAATTTAATCAAATGTCATGAATTGGCGACGTTTTTTATGTGTTAATGAAATTGGCTAAATAGAGTGGAGTGGGCTTATGCCTGAAGATTGTTCAGATTTGGGAATGTCGACATTTAAAAGCCGTGTAAATTTGAGAATCGTTGGAATGCAAAGAGAACGTACGTTTTAGAATTGTCTAGAATTCGAAAACTGTTCAAGTTGGAAAGTTATTTAGATCTGAATTCTTTTCACGTTTGTAAAATGGTTAGATTTGAAAGACATCCAAAATTGCGAAGTATTCAAATTTGTATGCCGCGTTATTGTGGTAAAATTCAAACTGGGAAATGTCCAAATTCTGAAAGTGTGCAGATTTGAAAATTGTTAAAATGCAGAGAAAGTTTTCGGTTAAAAATTGCTTAGGCTTCGAAATTTGTTCAAATTGGGAAGTCTTTCAGATTCGATTTCTTTTACGTTTGAGAAATGCTGCGCGTGTTTGGTGAAATTTAGATTTGAAAATGCTGACATTTAGAAGTTGTCTGTTTAGTGAAATTTAGATTTGGAAATGGTGACGTTTAGTAGCGCTGAAATTTTGGGAATTATTGAAATCCGGAGAAGAAATAGTGCGGTGTTAAAAATTAGAATTGTAAATGTCCGTATTCAAAAGTTATTTGAATTTAAATATGCTGAAATTGTTTAAAAAATCTGTACATGTAAGTTGTTCAAGTTTCGAAAATTCTTATAATCGGAAAAGCTAATCACATTTGATTACTTTTTAACGTCTATTGAATATTCATATTTGGAAGACATTTATTTTTAAATATTCAAATTTGAACGTTGATCACATGCCGTAGGCAGGTATTTTTGTTTTGTTTTGAAAGATGCTGTTTTTTTTTGTCATGTTTGTGAATACCGTGGTGTAATTAACTGAATTTTGTAAATGTGTGCAGTCAAAAGTTAATTGGAGTTCAATATGTCCAAATTTAATAAAAGTTTATATTTTTTAAGTTGTTCAAATTTCGGAAATTAGTAAAATTGGAAAGTTATTAATGTTTCAATTGTGTTTATGTTTGTTAAATGCTCTGATTTAAAAAAGAATTTGGAATTTTAAAATATTCAAATCTGGAATTTGGTCAAATGTCATTAGTAGTCCGTGTTTTTTTGTGCTTCTGTTGATATAATTTTCATATGTAAATTATGGTTTCGGTTATTGAATGATTATGTTTGAAATGCATTCGAAATTTCGAAATATTACAATTTTAAAAGTTGATCGTTTTGGCGTAAATAGATGACATTTATTTTTGTGACCATTTTGCTACATCTTTCATATTTTTGCGGTGCGTAATTTTGAAGTTATCGAATTTGTAATATATTCGATTTTCTAGTTTTTGTGTAAAATAGTAGGGCCCACCTGTCAGATTTTTTCCTATTTTCTGGATTCCTGTGGAAAAAACATAATCTGACAGCCAGGGCCCACGCTGACGCGAACATGACGTCAGCATGGCCCTGGGCTGCCACTGCCGCGGCGGCAACGACGGAGCCGGCGGCGCAGCACGGCGAGGCGGAACGCGAGGCGGGACGCGTTCGACGCGCGACGACGCGGGGAGGCCGGGGCGGCGGCGCCGCCCCGTTTTGGTCGCCGTGGCGTCGCCGGAGGCGCGCGGAACGCGACGGAGGGCGCGCGGCGGCGGTGGCGATTCCGCGGCCGGCGCGGCGTCCCAGCAAGCGAGACTCGGCGAGGGAGGAGCGGAGGCGACGGCGACGCTCGCCGTGGGCGCCGATGTGAGCGGGGGAGGCGTGAGGCGGCGGTGCGACGCGTCGCGGTGGCGGCGGCTCCGGCGCCGCGCGTGAGAGAGGAGGAGGAGGGTGGGGGATTGTGGCATTTTTACAAAAAGGAACCCGAGTTTCACGTAATTGCAAACAGTCCTTCGCGACGGTTTTTCTGTGAAGGATGTGTAATTTTTGGGCTCCCTTGTATTTTTTTGCAAAAAATGGCAGCGCGGTGTGAGGATGACATATGGGCCCCATCGCGTACTGTTCAACACTGTAGATTTTCTACCGTGCCTACTGTAGTTGCTACAGTAGTGGAGCGCGGAGAGAGCGCGATTCTGCACAGCTTTTATATAATGAGAAATATCTTGTCGCATATGTTGATAGCAGCACACAAAGCCGATCAGTTCATGGCGGCATTAGGCCGCGACGTCGAACATATTCGAGTGGAGCCGGCCCAAATGTTTCTTGGCCCAAAAGATGATCGACTCACATATTCGGGGAGGTGGCCCAAACTTTCCTCGGCTCAAAAGACTCGAAGAAATAAAGAGAATAGATTAAAAAAAGTTTGGCTTCGCCCGGATTCGAACCGGAGACCTTCAGTGTGTTAGACTGACGTGATAACCAACTACACCACGAAACCATGATACAGTACTGAAAATATTTTCCTGGTACTTAAATTTGTACGAGTTGATGCACACAAGAGCGGGCAAACTGCAAACTGTAGAGAGGAAATATCGATCATCCTTCCTGCACAACAGTTTGTTCTGTCTATATTTATCTTGTTTGCGCAGTTATCGATGTGTCCTTTCAGCTTGGGATTCATGTAGGTAAGTTTGTACCTTAATTCAGTTCCAACACGAAAATTATACGGTGAAATAGACACACACTATTCGAAGGTTGATCAGGAGATAAAGAAGACAAACATCATAAAACCTGCATGAACTCAAAATCTTTTTTTTTTGAAAGGAGGGCCTCGCCCCAATTTCATTTATTATGAAACTGATAAAACAAAGTTTTGGAGCATAACTTCCACACACCCCCAGGGTACAACCCGAGAGCAAAACAAACCCAAACCTACTACGGGAACTAAACTGAACAACATAACGTCTCAGACACTTCGGAAAAACTCCTAGAACCTAGCTACTCAACAAATAACTGTTCCACAATTATTACAGAGAACAAAAAGACTTCCTGGAGCCAACATCAACATACATAGTTCCACTATCACACACACCTAGGGTTTTCCACCCGGCTTAAAACAGTTTTGCCGTAGTTCTCTCTCTCCATCTTTGACATAGTTATTCAGGTCAGCCGCAACATCAGCGGCCCCCAACCCTGTCGCCGATGGAAGATTTCAGTAGCCACTAACACCAGCAGCCTTGCTCCTCGACGCTGTGTTTCTCGCAACTTTGATTTCTGCAGTGCGGCTCAATACGGACATAGTGAGCCATCAGGTAAATAATAGAAGTAGGGTCCTGAGGAATTACACCGTTAAAGCAAGCGTTATTCCGGTCTTCCAGATCGCCCAAATTAACGCTGCAATTCCTGCCGAAATCAGGAGCCTATCTCTTACCACAAACGTATCTAACCATCTAGGTAAACTATCGAAATCCGCAGGAACAGACTTTAACATGAAAGCACATCTTACTATACTCCAAACGAACCTAGCCACAGGACATGTAAAGAATAAGTGGTATATTGTCTCTACGTTTGAACAAAACATGCACTTCTCTGAACCTTTCCACCCTCTCGCCAGTAACACTTCCTTAGTCAGAATACTTTTCCTGAAAGCTAACCAAAGAAAAACCTTTACTTTTAGAGGAGTTTTAACAAACCAAACTTTCCTATACGGCACCTTTACTTGAGAAGCTTTTAAGGCATTGTATAAAAACTTTACCGTAAACTGCCCCGATTTCGTTAGCAGCCATCTACACATGTCCTCGTTCTGTGTTAACCGGACCCCCACACACATTTCTTTCAGAGCAAACCACATCTCTGCGAGTTCCCCCCATAGATTCCTTCTAAAATTAAGAACACTCCATCCTTCTGAAAAAACCTTAGCCACACTAACATTCTTGCTATGAGACAAATTAAATAACCTAGGGAATGCCTCACATAGTTTCTTATCTCCCAGCCACAGGTCATTCCAAAAGCTAGTTCTAACACCGTTACCTATTATTTTCCTACAGAAACGGAAAAAGATATCTCGAACTTTCAATAACCCAGACCAGAAATGAATGTACTGGTTTCAGCTTTACGTGAGCTAACGAATGAGTGTGTAAATATTTAGCTCTGATCATTTGCTGCCATAATCCCTCCTCGTTTTCAATTTTCCACAACCACTTGCAAAGTAGACACACATTCATTACTCTAAGGTCTAACACACCTAATCCTCCTTGATCCTTAGGTTGACACACATCCTGCCAGTTAACTAGGTGGTATTTCTTTTTATCCTCCTGCTCATGAACTCAAGATCTTACCATCCTTTTTTATGATTCGGCAAGAGCGACTCTAACAAACAATAACTTTGAGTTGCTAAAATTACAAGGAGCAGAGATAAAGTCCGAGAAACGCCACGATCGTTTCTCGGAGTATGGTTGCTCGAGAGGAAATCCTTCGCAGCCTTCTTCCTCTGTTGCTTGCTTTCGTGCTAACCCTTCTCGTTCTTGAGATATTTGTGTGCTGTTTTTGTGAGTGTACCATGGAAACCGTAGCTAATGAAGATCTGCACAAGTACTTCTTTCCTGTGTCAGAGAAACAGTCGAAAGAAAACTAAACTTATAAATGGCAGGATACAAAATGTGCAAACGGCCTGAATTGTTCAGCTATTAACCATAATATTTAGGTCAAGGTGCCATACGTCTACCGGTTCTCTTCAAGGAAATCTTTTTTGTTTTGTTTTGTTTCATTGCATGCAGAAATGCAGAATTATATGGTGCTAAATCCAGACTTTGGTGTGAAAGCTAGCTAGGTCTAAATACATAGAGAGCGAGTAAAATTAGGTGCACATGACTCTTCGCCAAAAACCACGAAACGAATAGCCACAGCCTGAACAAATTACATATAGCGGGTACCATTTTGAGTGGCACCGCTGTTTTTCTTTAAAATGAGTTTCTGACCCTTCATGCTAATGAATGACGCAAACAAGAAACAATACATACTGGTTAGAACAGTCATTGTACACAAGACAGTGAGACACACTGCTACGTTTATCCCTTTTGTACTTCAGTTCTGCAGGTACGAGACGAGAAACTGTACGAAATTACAAAGGAAACAAACTGTGCTGCATGCACACTGGGGAATCAGCTAGACAAAAGCAGATTTATGCTAACGATTTTTTAAAGCCAGAAAAGTAGATGTCGTAGGTGTCATCACTGTCACTGAAGGACAATATGCGCAATAGACCTGGTATAGTACGATATTATTAAAAAAAAAACAGCTAAGTCAGAAGATGGCATCGTCCATTTTGTACATCTTTGCGACCGTATATAACTAGTTTTGTCTGTGCATTGAACACGAATATCAACTTGATGTGTATAAGAGAGAAAATTTCTGCCTAGCATGCGCCGCAAGAGCCACTCACGCTAGCCAAGGAGACTGCCCATGGAACCACACAAAGGCTCATACATACTGCCAACCCTTGAGTTGGAAAGACATAGGCAAGTCATCCTTGGCTATCAGAGATAAGGCCCTTGCAGCCATGTAAGGCTTCTTCTCTGCAAATGCATTACTACTACTGAACTTCTCTTCAGTCATCCTTGGCTATCAGAGGTAAAACGAGTATATTTTCTCTAAAATTTTGAAATCTGCAATGTATAATTTTGCAGGATCATGCCTCTAGCCCTCTACGTCTCTGGTGCTTTAATACTTCTTTTCACAGACGGGTGGGATGATGTGATGTCATTAGTGAAATGCCATGCATGCCAATCGACATTCTTGGTATGTGATATAATTGATAATGTTTAAAATTGTTACCATTGTTGGTCGGAAAACTAAGACAATGTCACTGCACCAACCATTAATTTCGGTCGACGTTACGTTTGGGATCTGATCATCTGAGTCTTGGCAGCGAGACAGGGGCAGCTGGATGACATGCTCGATAGGCTTATGGGGACCGCTCGGCGTCTCTCGTCTTCGTCTACCAGCTAGCGCCGGAGGGGTTGGCTTTTGTTCTTCTCCCCCCCCCCCCCCCCCCCCCCCCCCCCCCCGCTATTTCTTGCTCCCTGCTCTTGGCTTACTTGTGCTGATGCCCCAGCAAACTGTTCTATTCTCTCCCTTGTGTTTGTAACTTTATATGGACTTGCGTGGCTTGTTGATTTATTTATAAAGCGGGGCGAAAGCCTGTTTTCGAGACTGTTTCTATGGTTGCAAAGTTTACAGCAGGCTCCGTTTCGGCTAGATCTACCTGCATATCATTGCACAGAAAGGAGAATCTTTGGCGCCTAAATGTATACGATTAATAGCGCCATCTGGTTGCAACTTCTGACATGTGCTCATGTTCTCCTTCCACAGCTTTGCTCTAACCACCCCATGCTTTCCTTTTCGCTTCTCTTCCAGGAAAAACCAAAAAAAGAAAAGAAGAATACAGCTCATTATCTTAAGCAAATAGACGCAACATGTAAAGAGGGGCAATTTCAGCCCAGCATGTGCTGCAAGAGCCACTCAGGCTAGCCAAGGTGACTGCCCATGATAACCCACCCCAAGGTTTACTAAACCTTGACGGAGGAAGAACACATAGGCAAGTCATCCTTGGCTATCAGAGGTAAGGCCCTTGCAGCCATGTAAGGCTTTGCTCTTTTCTCTTCTTCTTCTTCTTCTTCTTCTTCTTCTTCTTCTTCTTCTTCTTCTTCTTCTTCTCCTCCTCGTTGCTGCTCATATCATTATTGTGCATGTATGGCTATCAACTTATAGCCTGGTGCCGTGGTGCATGGGCTCACTTTTCGCATCAGACAAGAAACTTTCGAAATTATCTCCTTTTCATCTTTGCACAGAACATATTCCAGTTCCAGATAATGTCAACCCACCGCCGTATCGATGTGGACCGCTGGCATGCTTTACTGAATTTCATGCCTTGTGGCACAACCAGATGTTTCTTTTCGTTACAAAAAACAAGGGGCGTGCCGGTTGTATTATTTAGACCCAGGGCGGAGACAGGGGGGCTAGCAGGGTCAGACCCCCCCCCCCCCCCCCCCCCCCCCACCACAATGGTTCGTCCCCCCAACAAAAATCTGCACGTAATAGTATATGTATACTGTATATTTGTACTGATGGCCATCGCTGATCACCTGTATTTACTAGAACTAGAGCCCATCGCTGGTAGAAATCAATGATCCATTTAGTTTTGGTATTCACGGAAGCCCAGCAGCCCATCTCCCTGTCTACCCATTTTTTCGATAAAGATCTCCCTGTCTACCCATGTTTAGCCGTTGTGTCTGGAAGCAATCCATGCAGCCTCTGAATGGGGGATGGGACATGTCCAAGTGGAGACCGACTGCCAGACTCTTGTGAGTGCGGTGAACTCGTGTGCCTATGACCTATCGCCGGAGGGAATAATCTTTCGAGAGATTCGTTCTTTTTCCCAATTGAACTTCATTTCTTTAAGATCTCTTTTTGCCCTAGGGCTGTAATAAGGTGGACACGCTCTTGCGGCGTGGGTGCCAACCAGAACCTGCTTCGGCGTAGATGGTTGGATGCTGTCCCGGATGATGTTCGTGTTGTGGTGGCCACTGAGTTAGGTGAGCCAATTTAGTGGAATAAAGTGTGTTCCAATTCAAAAAAAAAAAAAAGATCGATTTATCAATCTGCCGCTCCAGAGTGCTTTACGGATCCTGCCGCTTTCAGACTGCTTATACTGCTTAGGGATCCTGACGCACCAAGCAGCAGCGGACGGCGGCGCGGCCGCTGATAATCAATCATCGCCCGCTTGCCGGACATACACGGTACGCACCACCGGATTATTTGCCGGAGTACATTATACACTAGATCTACTACGCATTCCGATCTATAGCTCTAGTTTTCCGTTTAGCTATACTTCGCAGTCATAAACAAAGATAAATGACATCTTATATAGATTGTTTTTGCTCGTCTATTGCTTCATCTTTGAATGCCTTGTATGAGAAATTCAGATGTGATTGTTGGTGTCTATTTGGACTTATAAAGTGGTTCCAGCAACCTTTTTTTTTCTCCTTTTCTCATGGTTTCTTAATTATATATCAATGCTCATAGTTGGAAAATTTATATTCACGCAATATAATTGCTAAACATATATTGAGATGCTATTTTTGACCTAAAATCTTTATATACTATATATCAATTTACGATCGTCGTCGCTTCGCCCCCCCCCCCCCCCCCCCCCCTATACCTAAATCCTGGCTCCGCCCCTGTTTAGACCACGCCACGCGTGTATGGTTGCATGTTCAGATGCTCAACGCAAATGAGGAAAAACGCAGGCATCAATGGAGCAAGCTACACTAGATCAGAAGGCAGCGCCGGAGCGGAAATCAGTTTTGGTTAGCAGAGCAGATGATCCCACTAACTGAAAACCATATTTTAAAATGTCAAAAAAATCAAAAAAAAATCTCGGTGTACATCGGGACATTGTATGTTGACACACGAAGTTTCGTGGAAAAATGACATTTTTTGTGATCTGTGTAAAAAGACAAATCAAGGTACTCCAATTGTACGAGACATTTTTTTGTCTTTTTGCACAGCCCAGAAAAAATGTCCTTTTTTGACGAAACATTTTCTAGGAACATAGAATGTCTTGATGTATATCCGAAATTTTTCTTTTCATTTTTTTTACATTTTAAATATAGTTAAAAAATATTTTTATAACGGGTGTATCTAGACCCATTAGCCAAAACACCGTGTCCCGGAGCGGAGATATTTCTATAGCTGCATAGTTCAGACGCGCGAGCGGCGATTCAGCAATCAGCACATGCACGCAGTCGCACACCACCCTAGTTTCCCACGCGTCAGTTCCCCAAGGGCCACCATCGCCATGCGACCATCAAAACTTCACAAGCCACCATGGGGCGCAACCTCTGGCGCGTGTTTGGTTTCCAGCACCGTTTTTGGTCGTTTTTGCACCATTTACTAGTTAAATTTGGCGTGCCGTCACGGCACGCCCTTGATTTTTTTTGTGTGCAGTATATATATTTTTTGTTAACAAAAAATGGTAGCTAAATTGGTATGTTTGAACATGTTTTTTTTTGTCATGAATAGGTAGCATTTTTTGTGTGCATTTCAGATATATTGTATATAATATTCAAATATTCAGTGGATCGAAATGGTTAAACATGTTTGCATTTCGACGTTAATATTTAAGTGAAATCAGGAAAATCCATTTGAATTTGATTCCACATTTGCGGAAAATTCGTTCGTACGGTGTCGAAGTATTGGCCAAAATGAAATGTTGTAATATTTTTGTAATTTGCCATGAGTATATTTTATTCCTTGAGCATTTGCGTTATATTTTGTGGAACATCGGAATATTAAGCAATTGGAAATGCCTGAAAATGTTGGTATGTTGACTTAAATAGTTCACATTTTTTTTTGTGAGCATGTTGGTACATCTAAAATCGAAATGGCTGGAAAATGTTTCTATTTTTTATCACTAGTTAGTTGTTTTTTTGAGCAGTTGCGTTATATTTAGTGGAAAATCGGAATCTTAAGCAATTGGAAATGTCTGAAAACGCTGGTATGTTGACTTAAATAGTTCACATTTATTTTTTTGTAAGCATGTTGGTACATCTAAAATCGAAATGGCTGGAAAATGTTTCTATTTTTTTATCAGTAGTTAGTTGAAGTCCATGTTTGGGAAACGCACATTTATTCAATTGAATTTCATATAATTAGAGGGAGTGCATATTACTTTCAAATATTTACCAAATTGAAATGTTTAATCTGAGATCACAGCTAGAGGAAGTGCATTATGTGAGCATTTAATATATGTAACTCCACGTAATTAGAGGAAGGGAGTTTGTTGTGTTAGTATTCCTATATTTGTCATATTTGTGAATACTTGGGGAAGAAACTTTCATTTTTGAAATGTACGTGTTCAAAAGTTGCTTATATTTAAACGTTCTGTTTTTTCGAAGAAGAATTTTACCTCTACAATTTTTGTTTCTAATCTGCTTAAATAGGGTAGGCCCACATGTCGGAAGTTTAACAGTTCCATAAATTGTTTCTGAAAAGAAAAAAAAACTGATATATCTTAGAGTATGTTCAATCTTTAAGCAAGTTGGAAGGTTTAAAAATGTTTATATCTGTTTGTCAATTTGTAATTTAAGTCCATAATGACTGCGAAAGATGATTTGTCGAACTGAATTTCATAATTAGAGAGTTTGTTTTGTGAAATTCAACTCCATATATTTGTCCATATAACTGGAGCAAGTGTTTTTTTTTTCCAAACTGTGGCCAAATTGGAATGTTTTGTTCATATAGTGTAGTGTATTTCAAATTTTTAAGTAATTTGAATGTTTGAAGATGTATTTGTTTTTATTAAGTTGTAATGTAAGTTCTTAATGAATGGAAACGCACATATATTCAGTTGAATCCCATAATTGGTTTTTTTTTCTTTTTAAAAAGAATTTCAAATCCGTAATACTGTCCATATAGTTGGAGTGAGTGCATTTGTTTGTTTTTTTCGAAAAATTTGTTGAGTTGGAATGTTTAAATATGTCTGTAGTTTGTCTTAATTAGTTAGCACTTAGTTTTATGATTTGTTTGAGTTATTTTTTCACATTTTCCGGTAGGAAGATTCGTTTTTTTTTTTAATTTGTAACATTATTCGTCGTCTGCAATTAGAAAGTTTTTTTTTGTTTTAATTTCGTGTGGTGGAATTCAAATATGGAAATGTCCTTATTTTAAAAGTGTGGGCATTTGTAAATCACTGAAGTGCAAAGAGAACGTACGTTAAAAAAATTGTTCAGATTTCGGGAAATATCGTGTGGTAAAATTCAAATTGTGGAAATTTGGAAAATATTGAACTTGTGGTAGATGTGTAATTTAGCTCAATAATTTGAGGAAATACGCTATATGATAATCTGTGAAATTTAATATAAATCCAAACCATATTTGGGGGAATATGAATTTGTGTTTTCTACAATTATTCATGTAACCAAGCGTTTGTGGAAAAATTTGCCTTCGTATTTGTAGAGGAAGTGCAGCTGTTTTGTTTTATCTTTTTTGATATGTTAGCCCTTTTCGGAATTTGAAAACATGTTTGTTTTTTGTCATAAGTAGCAAGTATTTATTTCTTTTGAGGAAGTGCAGTTGTTGTTTTTTTTTCTTTTTTGATATGTTAGCCCTTTTTGAAATTCGAAAACATGTTTGTTTTTTGTCATAAATAGCAAGTATTTATTTCTTTTGTTTGGTCGGATATGTTATTCATTTTTTTTCGGGTGGATAGATTCAAAAAAATTGTTTTTGAGTACTTTTTATTTCATGCAAAATTTAGCTCAATATTTTGAGGAAGTACATTATATGAGAATTTGTGAAATTTAATGTAAGTCCAAGCCATATTTTGGGATATGAATTTGTATTCCCTGAAATTATTCATGTATTCAAGCATTTGTGGGAAAAAATACCTTGTATATTTTGAGGAAATGCATTTGATTTTTTTTCCTGATATATTGGCTTTCGGTCGGATATGTCATCCATATTTTTTCAAGTGGATAGATTTAAACATATTGTTTTTTTTTTTATATTTTTATTTTATGCAATTGTAACTTGTGTGTTGTCGAGTGTGTTGTTAGTGAACTTGTGTTAGATCATATGTCTATTTTGGCTTAATAATTTGAGGAAATACATTATATGAGAGTTTATGAAATTTAATTTATCTGTGAACCAGAATTTGGGGATATGAATTCGTGTTCTGTGCAATTATTCATGTAATCAAGCATTTCTGAAAAAATTTACCTTTGTGTGTATGAGTGGAATTGTTGTAATTGTAATTAATAAATTAAAAGATCTTTAACTTTTGTGTATTTTGAAATATATTTTGAAAATTAGGAAATAATCGAGTATTTTTTAGATAGAAAGAATGTCATGGGGAAATACATTTTTTTTTCATTTGTAAAAATTATTTGAAACATTCAATTTTGTGAATTTAAATTTTGGAATGTTTACGCTTTGAAGCAGTGTAGATATATTCTCGGAATATATTTTGAAATTTAGAAAATAATCGAATATTTTTTAGAGAGAAAGAATGTTATTGCATAAAGTCCTAACAAAAAAAGAAAAGCAGGGAAAAAAAAGGGGGAAGGACGCAGCCAGGCCGACCCACGTAACGGCCCATGTGACCAGCCCAGGCCCGCCAGGACGTCGCCGTGACGTCACGGTCGGGCGGAGCTGCCGCGCGGCGCGGAGCTCGCCGGCGGCGCGCCACGGCGTCCCAGCACGCGCCGCTGGGCGCGACGGACACGCCTCGTCTCGGGTCGCCCGTATACGGCGGCGCCGCCACGATTTGGTCGCCGGAACAGCGCCGGCGACGTGCGGACGCGGCGGCGGCCCGCTGTCACGGCGGCGACGATTCCAGCATGGCGGCGGCCTCCCGGCAAGCAATAGTGGGCGAGGAGGGAGAGGGCGCGGCGGCGGAGGCCGCCGTGGGCGTGGATTTGGGCGGGGTGGTGCGGAGTGGCGGCGGCAGGCGTCGGCGGCGCCGGCGAGTGCGGCCGTCGCATGGGGAAAGAGAGAGGGGAGAGGTTCTGCGGCAGTTTTACAAAAAAGAACCCGGAGTTTCACGTAATTGCAAACAGGTCCCCCGCGACGGATTTTCTGTGAAGGAGTTGTAATTTTCGGGCTCCCGTGTATTTTCTTGCAAGAAACGGCAGCGCGTTGTGAGGCTGACATGCAGGCCGCACCGCGCACTGTTCAGCACTGTAGATTTTCTACAGTAGTAACTGTAGCTGCTACAGTTAAGCGGGGCGCGGAGAGGCCGCCAAAGTGCACAGCTTTTATATACTCGATGATGATATGTGTCTCTCACGTCTAGTTCTACAAAAACGAGGCCTAATCTACCATGTGCATCTTCCCATAAAGTGGTGGTCAGGCCGTTCGACAGGAAACGAGTTTTAAAATCCTGTTATTAGGTGTAAATCTTTGATACATGTATTCTCACTTCTTATCTACGTGCTGATCTTACCTTAAATCACTTCTATCGCCTCACCCTACCGCTGCCGCCGGTGAGGAGTAGGATGACAGTGCGCCACGGTGACGGTGTGGCAGCGGAGGTTGCGGTGGAGGTTAAGAATGGACGTAGACCGAGCACAGCCTAATATCCGTTGCGTCGACGACGAAGTTCATGGCTAGGAGCGACGTCAGATCAGTGAAGACGATGGCGAGGTTACAAATCACACATACACTAAGCACATTAGCTACAACTGCGGCAGCGGAGTTCATGACGGCGAGCGGCAGCGACGGTGGTTGAAGACACAATGTACACTAGGCGTAGTCTAACTAGTACATAGCTTAGTACGAGATCTACTCGTATATGACCGCTGAAACAGAAAAAATTACAACACGAAAGTTGTGCGAAACATTGAGACGAACCTGCTACTAAAAGATATTTCAAACCCTCAACCGAGCGCGACAAATTTGACAAAATTCTTCTAAAAAAGTTCCGAACATTGGTTCAAAATTGTGAAGTTATAGTGGACGAAACTCGAAACCGAGTACGGGAATGAAACCTACTCACCGACGCGCATATTTTTCGTGTACACTTTATTTTGAATCGAACTATATTTGTGTAGATTATAGAAATACTAAGTGGAGCAGTTTAATAGAGGTGAGGAGAGCAAATTCACTTACCCCATCAGAGTCACCCCGCGTGCGTCCATGTGGGCTTTTTCCCTTGAAGGAGAATGGTCCTAGAAAAATAGCCGAATCGACCATTATTCAACAGCCAGGCCCTGGACTGTTTGAGATTCGTGCGGGCGAACAACCTGGAGTGGGCTGGGTTACCAACAAGACAAAACTCGCATGCAACAGTGGAAAACGAGACCTTCCAAAAAAAACCAAACATGCCCTAAGAGGCCGGCTCGAGCCACGTCGGCGGGGTGCCGCCCATCACGCCGAAGTCGCTAAGCCAGAGCCCAGCGACCTAGAGCCCTAGAGGAATGAACGGGCTACACAAATGTCATGCACGCGTTGAGGGACGACGTCGTCATCATCGTCCCCTCCTCCAACAGCGACGAGAAATGGTGATAGTTTTGGGTTATGTTGTACCTGAACTAAGTTTATTTAAATTTAGACCTTTGTTTAAATTCAACTGTTATTTTAAAAAATACGTTCGGGGTGCCAATGAGGCCACCTATCTACATCGGTTTGAACACTGTTTCCGACGTACCCAAACGAATAATACTTAATTAGGAGCGTCCAAACCAGAACAAGGGACGGCCGTTGGAGATGCTCTAACTCGCCCAACTTTTTTTGGGGGATTGTTGGCAACAGAGCTGCCAAATCAACTAATTAATTAGAAAGAAGATGGTATAAGAAGCCGAACTGCTCGGTTTATTGAGAAAACCTGAAGAAAACATGAACAAAGGCAAACCACACCTAGCACCACAACACATACAAGACGCCAGTAAGACAGAACACATGACACACAACTGTGCACTCGAGTCTCTCCTACCAAAGTGCGCACCAAAAACCGTCGCACATCGAGCAGATCCACCATGAGCCCTTGACAACCTTGTCGATGCCAGAGAGGAATGACATGCCCAGAAGAGGAGGACAAGTGTCTCTCCAACCTGAGAGCCAAGATCAAAGCTGCTCATCTCTCGCCCCTCGCATGTGAAGCATTCTTGTGCAGCCGGCCATTGCCTCACACCTCCACAAATCACATGTCACTTTGGACAGATCGCCTCCATTCCTCCAAAACCGATGCTCCCAAGAGAAAATGTGGCACCAACCGTAGCTTAGCATCGCCATCGTCCTATCCGAGGGCCCGGATCTAGGGTTTCTCCTTGGAGCGTGACATCGTGTCAGTAGGGGTGAAAGTGTCTTGTCGACGCCTCCAACAAGGAAGCGACGCCTGAAGGCACTGCCATCGATAACTCCGGCCACAGACGGAGAGCAGATTTCCCCGGAAACTACGAACACCCAAAGCCGCGAACTGGCCAACCACATGCGTGGGAACCGCGACCCTCAGTCGCATCACACCTTTTCATGCATCTATCTCCATAGCGAACCTCACCTCCCCAGCCAGTTCGACCCGTTGTCGGCGCTTCTCCCGCTTCCCCGCACTGGACGGGAGGATGCAACACCGAGCATCACAATGCCATTCATCTCCCTCCAGGCACCATCATCTCTTCTGCACACCAGGCGTCGGGCCGTGGCACACAGGTTGAAGAGAGAAACACTGCCATGCTCGATCTCCAGTAGAGCCGCACGCGCACCCGACTAGGACCACACATGCCCAGATAAGGCTTGCGCACCGCCGGCACGCCACTTCCCAGACCTTGCCTTGTTTCAGCACCACCTCACCAGCCCCACCACACCACACCAGCCACGCCGCCCGGTGGCGCCATCCCTCCCGAGCGGCGACGTGCCTCCTCGTGTCACGCTTGCCGGCCAGCGCCACACCGGCCGCGACCCACAATGCGAGCAGATGAGCCGCTCTGCAGCGTAGCGCGAACCATCGTGTCATTGTGTCTCCACGCGTAGAGGGGACGTAGGTGTGCGCTTCTTCACGCCCTCCGCCTTTGGCGGCCGGGCGCCGCCACCAGCACCAACGGCGGAGGTGGCCCGGATCTGGGGTGGGGGGGCTTTCGCTTAAAGTCTGGGTGGCCTCCGGATTCGCCCACACGAGCCACCTGGAGGGGATTTTTGTTTTACCCATTCAACGGGATAAGTCGCCTGACTTTTCACCTATAGTCCACCAATTGTAGTAGAAACAACTTCACCCAAAACATCAAGATAACTACCAAATACTAATACATAGTACAAAAAATGTGACTTGGGGGTTAGAAAACCCGCCAAACAGTTTAATAGAAGATTTTTCGGTGAGTACACACGAGAGAGCGGGCGCGGGCACTCGAACTCAAGACCTCGTGGGCAGGGAGGTATCAACATCTTATAGCCATCCGGGTTATGCCTCGGTTCTCAACAACACATAATATAGTTGCTACATTCAGATAGAGCTTGATTGTTAATTAGTCTATATTTCTGTGTTGCTACGTTCAGATACAGCTGGATTGTTAGTTTATATCACTGCTGCTTTTGATCATGCATTGAGATTGTCTCAAGGATTCGTCGTGTTTCTGGGGGTTTACTGTGGGTCGTTGATGTTGTGACCTCGCCTCCCGGTGTACTGGACTCTGCTGCTCTATCCGCGGCGACGGAGGTTCCTCTAGCTGGGCCGCTCTCGGCCTCCATCGACCGCAGGCGGCAGGTGAGGCTGGGCCGGGCCTGGAGCTGCTGGCGGCTCGGGCCGCTACGGGGCAGGGCCAAGAGGCGAACTCGCCGGCCTCCGACGGGCCTCTGACTGACGGCGGTTCGGCCCGCCAGGTGGACTCGACACCTGGGCTAGACTGTGGGGGGGGACTCTACACCACCTCAGTCTCCCCACGGTGGCCTAGGCACGGCTTCTGCTGAGACGGTGGTGGTCTCGACTCCGACTATGACCACCCCGTCTCGCACTGCACCGAGGGGGGCTGCTGAGGCAGCTGGGTCGGCTGCTACTTCACCACTGCCGAGACGTCCGCTTCTACCGAGGCGGCGTACACTGCCGTAGGCTCCGTCACGCCATGTACACCTCCTACCACTCTGTCGGCTCTTGCTGATGGGGTCACTTCGACCCGTCGTAGTGAGAGGTTCGGGGTGACCTTGGACGGGGCGTCTGCGACGGATGAAGACTCCTTGAAGAAGGCCATGCGTCGCAAAGCTGCGTGCAACTTGGACTACCTCGGTACGAAAATGAATTCAATGTCTTTTCTTTCATTTTCTTCAAATTCAATTCATTCAAAGCTTTCTAGTGTAGGAGTTAATCTGGTAGTAGTAAAAAACAAGTAGATGTATCAACTAAGGTCTTGAGACATATGGAATTTGACCGTCTTACGGTTATTCCTAAAGTTTCGACTGGGTTGACAGCCACCTATATGGATGAAGAAGAAGCGAATGCCACATCAGATGGTCAGCTTCTTTCTCATCTCATTGGTGAAGTGTCGGAGGTTGATTTGGATGACGACGGTTTGTGCTCATTTTATGAGTTAAAAGCATCTGGTCGAAAATCAAAATCAACCTCTAACAAGGTTTCTCGGAAAAGCGCAAAGTTATCCAAATCCCCCACGGTTTCCCAATGAATGGCATGTTCGCAAATAGCAGAGGTCTTGGTGACTTGGCTAAACATTTGCACTTCGCTGGTTGCATTCTGGATCATAATTTAGATTTCTTAGCTATTTCTGAGACGGGTAGGCGTGAGTTCCCGCAAACTCTATTGAACCGACTTTCGGGCGGTATAGACTTTGATTGGTACTCTCGTCCTCCCCATGGCCGCTCCGGGGCATTTTACTAGGCATCAGGACTGATACCATGAAAGTGTTGGATGTTTTGGATGGTGATTTTCATATAAAAATGCACATCCGTAATAAAACCGACAATTTCATTTGGAGTCTTGTTGCCGTGTATGGGCCAGCCCAGGAGGAGGCTAAGGCGGCTTTTCTCTGTGAGATGGTAAACTTGGCAAAGGATAACCCCATCCATTTATCATTGGTGGGGATTTCAACTTGCTTCGTTATCCATTTGAGAAAAGTAGAGGTCGGTTCGACAACCGTTGGCCTCTTTTGTTCAATGCAGTCATAGACAGCTTGAACTTAAGAGAGATATCAATGGTGGGGTGACGGGGATATACCTCTCGGGTACCCTACCATGAGGGTACCTGTTGCACGTATCGACTAAGACCCAACTATCAAGAGCCTACATAAAGCCCATAACAGAAGGCCCAAGAAGATGGAGTATCCTCCAAGATTAGGCATTGACATAGTCGGTTTAGACTTTCCTTACATGTAATCTGAGTCGGTTGCGAACTCTCGAGACCCAGCCTATTATATAAAGGTTGGGAGGGCCGCCGATCCAGGACACGCAATACTCGAACCACCAAAACCCTAGCGAGATCGACATCTCGCCAGGACTTCATTGTAGCTCGCAGATACCTTCAAATCAATACCAGACAAGCAGGAAGTAGGGGGTTACTCTACGGAGGCCTGAACCTGGGTAAATCCTTGCTTTTGCCTGTCAGCCGACGAAACTACCAGCTCTACCACGTTCTCTCCCTCGTAATCTCAACCCTAGGTCCTTAACCATGGGATTTGATGAGTTAACCCCTCGTCAATCGGCGCCGTCTGTGGGAAAGAATAGTGCTAGACTCGCGGTTTCGTCGGTTCCATCGGAAAACGGTGACTCGCCGATCGCATCTACGAACGGCAACTCGTCGACTGCATTGACAAACCACAACTCACCGACTCAGTCGACCTACGGCAACTCGCCGACTCACTAAAAAATTGGCAGCCCGCCAACTTCACCAACAAAAGGCACATTTGCTCTGCACTCGCCAGAAGCCCGAGAGACGTTTGCTGGTCTCGAGTCAGTTAACCACAGGGCGGGCGAGCACAAGAGGCGGATCGAGGCTGGCGCGCCTCCCGGAAGATGAGAGAGCGGCAATTACTCGCAACCTAGGCTTGTCATTCATGACACACGACGACGAAGGGATCCCGGTACCCAAAACAGCTGCGGGTGCTCTTTTCTCTGTGGGCGCTTACCTCAAAGCAACACAGCCTCCGTCAGACGATCCCAGCGCAACCCTGCATCGCCAACAGCTCAAATCACTGGCCCTAGTGGTGAAGGCCATACATCCGGATGCAAAAACTCCAGGAGGGAGTCGAGATCGCAACATAGTCAGCTCGCGACAGGCAGCACACGATCGTAGCGGTCGCAGTCGCCACTCGGAGGAAACAAGGAAAGGCACACACCGACACAGGTCCAGCAAAAGCAGATCTCGAAGGTCTTCAAGTAGCGACTCATATTCCGGCCGGGAGCCCGAGCCGTGCGGAGCCTTGTGTTTCACTCGCCGCATCCGCGAGACAAGGATGCCCAAATGGTTCAAGCTAACATCTGAGCAACCCAAGTACACAGGTCGACAGGAAACTTCAGGATGGCTAGAAGACTACAGACTCGCCGTTTCATGCCAACGAGGCACGACACTACGGCGATGCAATACATACGACTCATGCTCGAAGGTACAGCTCGCGATTGGCTCAAGGCGCAACCTCCATCAACATACGACTCGTGGGATCACTTCCGCAGAGACTTCATCAAAAACTTCGAACCTCTATGCGAGCGACCGAAAACATTCAAAGAACTGAGAGCCTGCACCACCATACGCAACTCAGTCGGCGCAATATCGAAAGATAGGGCCATGGACGCCTTCATCATGGGTCTCGCCAGGCGAGATTTCAAAGAAGCTCTTGGTCGTGAAAAGCCAACCTCCCTGGCTAACCTCATAAAAATCGCGACTGAGTGGGCAGATGGAGAAGACTCGGTGCGAGCAACCCGTGCCTCCTCACCACGCGACAACCATGACAGCGGCAGTCGAAGCCGCAGGGACACATACAGAGACGATAGGAGGCGCAAGCGTTCCAAACGTCATCACGACGACGACAGATCCGAGTTCATGGCGGCTGGGTTCACACAACCCCGGACGACCAAGACAGAAGCGACCGGAGGCCAGACGATCGCCGGGACAGTCGAGACCGCGAGCAACGAAGTAACAGCTACAATAAGCAAGAGTGGCGAAAGCCACGTTCTGATGCACAAAACAAGCGCTCATTCGATGACAAGATGGATGACTATTGCAGATTCCACCTGTACAAAGGGAGGACGGGAAATTGCGTTCCAATCACTCGTTGAATAACTGTAGAGAATTCGAAGAATTGGCATCTGAATACATGAATCTCAGAAAGGCACCCGCCGCAACTGCAGCTCAGCCGAACACCGCACCTGCCCTGATGGCACCTCCACCCCCACCACAGCCTGCCGCAGGCGGACATGTCGCGGGCGCCATACACCCTGTTCCTCGGGTAGAGGAGGATCGGTATCCTCAGCCTCAGGGGCAGATGTACATGATACAGAAGGGTCGCCCCTACAATAGGCAGCAAAAACTACGCACTCGACAGGTGAACATGGCTGCCATGGCACCTCCTGCCGTTCCTGAATTTTGAAGGGATCCGAAACTGCCATAAACTTCAGCCGGGCGGACCACCCCCCAGCTGTAGTTCGACCAGGGCACGCAGCTCTGGTACTTGACGCACAAATTGGAGGATACGCCATGACCAAAGTCTTCATGGATGGAGGCAGCGGCATCAACATCATCTTTGCAGACACACTCCGCAAAATGAACAAGTCAGTCGAAAATCTACCAAAGTCCACAAATACCTTCCACGGTATCGTCCCAGGCAAAGCAGTCAGTCCAGAAGGCACAATACAACTCGACGTCACGTTTGGTGACCGAAGTCACTTCAGGACGGAATCGATTGAGTTTGAGGTCATCGACTGGAAGTCACAATACCACGCCATACTTGGACGCCCAACATTCGCTCGATTCATGGCAGTTCCACATTATGCCTACCTCAAGCTAAAGGTGCCAGGGCCAAAAGGAGTCATCACCGTCACTGGAAACTTTCAAAGGTCTGATTCTTGCGACCGTGAGTTCAGCAAAATCTCTGAGACGTTCGGTATGGAAGAAGCACTCGCCGATCTGTCGATTTCCCACGACCGGACACTGATTGCGTGGATCACACGTTCGTTGGGAGACCCCAAGAGGAAGGTATGAAGCAGTGTAGCAGCAGTTTCCCTCAGTATGAAACCAAGGTTTAATCGAACCAGTAGGAGCAAGAAATCACTTCTGAAGGTTGTCAGTGGCGCGCTGACGTGGAACCTGCACACAACACAATCAAACTACTTTGCCCCAACGAAACAGTGAGGTTGTCAATCTCACCGGCTTGCTGAAAACAAAGGATTAAACGTATGGTGTGGAAAACAGTAGTAAATTGCAGAGAATGAAAAGGAACAATGTTTGCAGTTGGTTGTATTATCAGTGTAAAAGAATGGACCGGGGTCCACAGTTCACTAGTGGTGTCTCTCCATAAAAGATAACTAACATGCTGGGTGAACAAATTACAGCTGGGCAATTGACAAAATATTGAGCGCATGACAATGCATATATATGACATGATGATTACTATGATATTCATGTGGGCATTACGACAAAATACATAGACCGTTATCCAACAGCGTCTATGACTAATAATCCACCGCCAGGTTGTCATCCGAGTTCCCCGTTGGTATTAAGTTGCAAGCAACGGATAATTGCATTAAGTAATGTGCGTAATGTAAACAAATGCATTAGACCTAACGGCGCACCCTTAAGCTAAGCATCGGTTATTTTATCCCTAGTGGCAACAGCACATCCACAATCTTAGAAGTTATTGTCACTCTCCCAGATTACCGGAGGCATGAACCCACTATCTAGCATAAATACTCACTCTTGGAGTTACAAGCATCTACTTGGCCAAAGCATCTACTAGTAACGGAAAGCATGCAAGATCATAAATAACATATAAGATAGATTGATAATCAACTTGACATAGTATTCAATATTCATCGGATCCCAGCAAACACAACATGTAGCATTACAATAAGATGATCTTGATCATGATAGGCAGCTCACAAGATCTAAACATGATAGCATAAAGTGGAGAGACAACCATCTAGCTACTGCCATGGACCCGTAGTCCAAGGATGAACTACTCACGCATCACTCCGGAGGCAGGCATGGTGATGTAGAGCCCTCCGGTGATGATTCCCCTCTCCGGCAGGGTGCCGGGAAGAGCTTCTGAACCCTCCCGAGCTAGGGTTGACGGCGGCGGCGTCTCTGGAACTTTTCGTGGATAATGGCTCGGGTATTTAGGGTTTTCGCGTCGGGAGGAATAAATAGGCGAAAGGGCGGCGGCTGGAGAGCACGTCCCCACACCACCCCACGGCGCGGCAGGGGGGCCCGCGCGGCCCCATGGTGTGGCTGCCTCGTGGCTCCCCTCCGTCTCTCCTTTGGACTCCGTGTACGTGTTGGAAAAATAGGAGGTTCTGTCCAAGTTTCGTCCAATTCCGAGAATATTTCCAGACTAGCTTTTCTGGAATACAAAAACAGCAGAAAACAGGAACTGGCACTGTGGCATCTTGTTAATAGGTTAGTCCCAGAAAATGCATAAAAATGCTATGAAGTGTATATAAAACATGTAACAATTGGTATAATATCAACATGGAACATCAGAAATTATAGATACGTTTGAGACGTATCAAGCATCCCCAAGCTTAGTTCTACTCGTCCTCGAGTAGGTAAAACGATAAAAACAAAATAATTTCTGAGGTGACATGCTACAATCATAATCTTGATCAAATAGTATTGTAAAGCACATGTTATGAATGAAGTGATCCAGGTCAATGGTCTATAGTTTGCTAGCAAGTAGATAATGAGCAAACAACTGAATCATATAAGCAAAAACTTTTCATGAATAGTACTTTCGAGACAAGCATCAAAGAGTTTTGCATAAGAGTTAACTCATAAAGCAATAGATTCTAAGTAAAAGGTATTTAACCAACACAAAGGAAGATTTAAGCTTCAGCAATTGCTTTCAACTTTCAACATATATATCTCATGGATATTTGTCAACACAAAGCAATATAATAAGTGCAATATACAAGCATATAAAAATTGTTGCACCAAAGTTGACACTAGTGTTTGCTTCTAAGATAGAAAGAAGTAGGAAAACTGACTCAACATAAAAGTAAAAGAAAGGCCCTTCGCAGAGGGAAGCAGGGATTAAATCATGTGCTAGAGCTTTTTAAGTTTTTGAAATCATATAGAGAGTAAAAATAAGTTTTGGAGGTGTTTGTTAATTGTCAACGAATCAGAAAATGGAAAGTACAATATGACCCCTGCCAACCAGACTTTTAAGAGCGGCTCCCATGAAGGACGTTATTTCTACCAGCAAGGCAGATCATCCCTCTTTCTCTTTTGTTTACACATGCAGATATTTCACTGTTTGTCATTGCTTGACTGATAAATCAGGGCAAAAATGTGAAGAGAATTAAGCGGTTAAAGTTGTAATTAATTGGGACTGGGCACCCCATTTGCCAGCTCTTTTTGCAAAATTAATGGATAAGCGGATGTATATGCCGCTAGTCCGGTGGTAAAGTCTGTTTGACAGTTGACATAAAGACATCCACCCCGTCCTCATGAGCTTGGTAAACATTGACACAAAATAGGAGTAATAATTTTGAATAGTTTAAAGGTAGCACATGAAAAATTTACTTGGAATGGCAAGGAAATACCACATATAGGTAGTTATGGTGGACACAGATGGCATGGATTTTGGCTCAAGGTTTTGGATGCACGAGAAGCATTCCCTCTCAGTACAGAGTTTAGGCTAGCAAGGTTATTTGAAGCAAACACAGGATATCAACCGACACAGCAAGACTTATATGAAAACATATTGCAAGCATTATAAGACTCTACACTGTCTTCCTTGTTAACCAAACCCTTTTACTAGAAAATATCTAGACCTTAGAGATACCAATCATGCAAACCAAATTTCAACGAGCTTTACGGTAGTTCTTCATTAATAGGTTTTAACTACATGATACAAAAGCTTAAACATGAACTACTTGATAACTCAAAACAATTGACAAGTATCAAATTATCCAATACAGTGATCTACAAGAATATGTAAGCTTTTTCCATTATACCATCTACCACATGCAACATTTTCTGTTCCAACCAAACACCAATCAATTTATTTCAACATAAACTCTCCAAACAATTATAAGTGAAGCAAGAGAGTACTTTCTTTAAAAGAACTAACAGCTCTGAATAAGAGATGCATGCAAAACAGGAGCTAAAAGCATAGCAATAGCTAGATAAGAATACTCAACAAGTATAAGTGAAGAATAGGAGTATTCATATGAAAAAGCGGAGCGTGTCTCTCTCCCAATCAAGAATGCTGGGTCCAATCAAGTTGACCATAAGAAAAATAAAATACTGAAAATAAAAGCACACAGACGCTCCAAGTAAAGCACATATGATGTGAAAGAATTAAAATATAGTTTCACTAGAGATGACCTGATAAGTTGCTGATGAAGAAGGGGATGCCTTGGGCATCCCCAAGCTTAGACGCTTGAGTCTTCTTGAAATATGCTGGGGTGATCCATGGGAGCATCCCCAAGCTTAAGCTCTTCACTCTTCTTGATCACATTATATCATCCTTCTCTCTTGACCCTTGAAAACTTCCGCCACACCAAACTCAGAGTAATTCTCATTAGAGGGTTAGTGCACAATCAAAAACTCACATGTTCTATAAGGACACAAACATGACCGTTACTTTTAACATTAACTACTGCCACTGATGTTATGTGAAGCTCTTCACCCTAAAAAAGAATTCCACTCAACACTAGTAAAAGAGAGAATGCGAAAAATAAAAGACAGAATCTGTCTAAACAGAACAGTCCGTAAAGACGAATTTTTTCGAGGCACTTACGTTGCTCAGATCGAAAAACTTTAAACTAACGAAAGATGCGTACATATCTGAGGATCACGCACAAAAATTTGCAGATTTAAATAATTTTTCTGTGATTTTACAGAAGTAAAACGGTGAACAGCAGAAATCTGTTCCTGCGCAGAAATCCAAATCTAGCATCATCTTCCTATTAGAGGCAATACTTGGCACAACAATGCGATAAAATAAAGATACAAAGGAATTGTTACAGAAGTAAACAACTCCTTGACTCAAAAAGAAAAGAAAAATTGCAGAAATAAAATAATGGGTTGTCTCCCATAAGCGCTTTTCTTTAACGCCTTTCAGCTAGGCGCAGAAAGTAAGAATCAAGTGTTTCCAAGTGATGAAGCATCAACAGAAAGGTTGGAAGTTTTCTCAACAATGCATTGTATCTTATCTATATAAGTTTCAGAAACTCCTCTTTCATTACTTTTAGGCACACTATCCTCATCAAATAAATTTTCAGGAACAATCCAATCAAAATTCTTTTCTAGTGCCTCATGCATTCCTACAAGCTTAAAAGGTATTGGTATTTTGACTTCTCCCTCATAATTGGGTTCATTAGTGTACTTAAGCCTATCTTTTTCAAGCTTCTCAAGTGTATTAGCAATATCAATAAAATAGCCAAGCATCTTATAACGAATGAAAACTTTTCTAGCTCCCCAGCAACATCACCAAATTCTTTAAGAAGAGTTTCTAAAACAAAATCTTTCTTTTCACCCTCTTCATATCATGAAGTTTAAGAAACATTTGCTGCATTATAGGATTAAGATTAACAAACCTAGCTTCCAACATGTGAACCAAAGAGGCACAGCAATTTCATAATTAGGGGCAAGTTCTACCAAGGATCTGTCTTCAAAATCTTTAAGTCTACTAACATGACTAAAGAATTCTTCAATGTTATCTCTTCCAATGATAGACCCACTTCCCACCGGTATATCTTTTAAAGTAAACTTAGGGAGAAGCATGATGAAATAAAAAGAAAGTAAACCGAAATAAGGTAAATGCAAGTAACTAATTTTTTTGTGTTTTTGATAAATAAAGCAAACAAGACTAGATAAAAATAAACTAAGCAAGACAATAACAAAGTAAAGAGATTGGAAGCGTGAAACTCCCCTTGCAGAAATCCTCTTGCTCCCCGGCAACGGCGCCAGAAAAAGAGCTTGATGCGTGGATCACACGTTCGTTGGGAGACCCCAAGAGGAAGGTATGAAGCAGTGTAGCAGCAGTTTCCCTCAGTATGAAACCAAGGTTTAATCGAACCAGTAGGAGCAAGAAATCACTTCTGAAGGTTGTCAGTGGCGCGCTGACGTGGAACCTGCACACAACACAATCAAACTACTTTGCCCCAACGAAACAGTGAGGTTGTCAATCTCACCGGCTTGCTGAAAACAAAGGATTAAACGTATGGTGTGGAAAACAGTAGTAAATTGCAGAGAATGAAAAGGAACAATGTTTGCAGTTGGTTGTATTATCAGTGTAAAAGAATGGACCGGGGTCCACAGTTCACTAGTGGTGTCTCTCCATAAAAGATAACTAACATGCTGGGTGAACAAATTACAGCTGGGCAATTGACAAAATATTGAGCGCATGACAATGCATATATATGACATGATGATTACTATGATATTCATGTGGGCATTACGACAAAATACATAGACCGTTATCCAACAGCGTCTATGACTAATAATCCACCGCCAGGTTGTCATCCGAGTTCCCCGTTGGTATTAAGTTGCAAGCAACGGATAATTGCATTAAGTAATGTGCGTAATGTAAACAAATGCATTAGACCTAACGGCGCACCCTTAAGCTAAGCATCGGTTATTTTATCCCTAGTGGCAACAGCACATCCACAATCTTAGAAGTTATTGTCACTCTCCCAGATTACCGGAGGCATGAACCCACTATCTAGCATAAATACTCACTCTTGGAGTTACAAGCATCTACTTGGCCAAAGCATCTACTAGTAACGGAAAGCATGCAAGATCATAAATAACATATAAGATAGATTGATAATCAACTTGACATAGTATTCAATATTCATCGGATCCCAGCAAACACAACATGTAGCATTACAATAAGATGATCTTGATCATGATAGGCAGCTCACAAGATCTAAACATGATAGCATAAAGTGGAGAGACAACCATCTAGCTACTGCCATGGACCCGTAGTCCAAGGATGAACTACTCACGCATCACTCCGGAGGCAGGCATGGTGATGTAGAGCCCTCCGGTGATGATTCCCCTCTCCGGCAGGGTGCCGGGAAGAGCTTCTGAACCCTCCCGAGCTAGGGTTGACGGCGGCGGCGTCTCTGGAACTTTTCGTGGATAATGGCTCGGGTATTTAGGGTTTTCGCGTCGGGAGGAATAAATAGGCGAAAGGGCGGCGGCTGGAGACGCACGTGGGCCCCACACCACCCCACGGCGCGGCAGGGGGCCGCCGGCCCCATGGTGTGGCTGCCTCGTGGCTCCCCTCCGTCTCTCCTTTGGACTCCGTGTACGTGTTGGAAAAATAGGAGGTTCTGTCCAAGTTTCGTCCAATTCCGAGAATATTTCCAGACTAGCTTTTCTGGAATACAAAAACAGCAGAAAACAGGAACTGGCACTGTGGCATCTTGTTAATAGGTTAGTCCCAGAAAATGCATAAAAATGCTATGAAGTGTATATAAAACATGTAACAATTGGTATAATATCAACATGGAACATCAGAAATTATAGATACGTTTGAACGTATCAAGCATCCCCAAGCTTAGTTCTACTCGTCCTCGAGTAGGTAAAACGATAAAAACAAAATAATTTCTGAGTGACATGCTACAATCATAATCTTGATCAAATAGTATTGTAAAGCACATGTTATGAATGAAGTGATCCAGGTCAATGGTCTATAATTTGCTAGCAAGTAGATAATGAGCAAACAACTGAATCATATAAGCAAAAACTTTTCATGAATAGTACTTTCGAGACAAGCATCAAAGAGTTTTGCATACGAGTTAACTCATAAAGCAATAGATTCTAAGTAAAAGGTATTTAACCAACACAAAGAAAGATTTAAGTTTCAGCAATTGCTTTCAACTTTCAACATATATATCTCATGGATATTTGTCAACACAAAGCAATATAATAAGTGTAATATACAAGCATATAAAAATTGTTGCACCAAAGTTGACACTGGTGTTTGCTTCTAAGATAGAAAGAAGTAGGAAAACTGACTCAACATAAAAGTAAAAAAAGGCCCTTCGCAGAGGGAAGCAGGGATTAAATCATGTGCTAAAGCTTTTTAAGTTTTTGAAATCATATAGAGAGTAAAAATATAAGTTTTGGGAGGTGTTTGTTGATTGTCAACAAATCAGAAAATGGAAAGTACAATATGACCCCTGCCAACCAGACTTTTAAGAGCGGCTCCCATGAAGAACGTTATTTCTACCAGCAAGGCAGATCATCCCTCTTTCTCTTTTGTTTACACATGCAGATATTTCACTGTTTGTCATTACTTGACTGATAAATCAGGGCAAAAATGTGAAGAGAATTAAGCGGTTAAAGTTGTAATTAATTGGGACTGGGCACCCCATTTGCCAGCTCTTTTTGCAAAATTAATGGATAAGCGGATGTATATGCCGCTAGTCCGGTGGTAAAGTCTGTTTGATAGTTGACATAAAGACATCCACCCCGTCCTCATGAGCTTGGTAAACATTGACGCAAAATAGGAGTAATAAAGTTTTGAATAGTTTAAAGATAGCACATGAAAAATTTACTTGGAATGGCAAGGAAATACCACATATAGGTAGTTATGGTGGACACAGATGGCATGGATTTTGGCTCAAGGTTTTGGATGCACGAGAAGCATTCCCTCTCAGTACAGAGTTTATGCTAGCAAGGTTATTTGAAACAAACACAGGATATCAACCGACACAGCAAGACTTATATGAAAACATATTGCAAGCATTATAAGACTCTACACTGTCTTCCTTATTAACCAAACCCTTTTACTAGAAAATATCTAGACCTTAAAGATACCAATCATGCAAACCAAATTTCAACGAGTTTTACGGTAGTTATTCATTAATAGGTTTTAACTACATGATACAAAAGCTTAAATATGAACTACTTGATAACTCAAAACAATTGACAAGTATCAAATCCGATGCCAGCGTGACTTTCTGCCGTCCGGTGGCGCGAAGAGGGCCGATGAGGGTCTACTGGAGGGCCTCTGCCGGTGTTCCGGCGGATGCGTGCGTCTCCATGGCGCGGCTCCGCATGGATCCAGTCAGCTTCAAGCTCGGTTCGGTGGGACGGCCGGTGAAAACCGAGCCGACTACGGTCATGGCGAATGATGGCGGCGTGCAAACATCTCTCCCTTGTTAAAGGCATCGTCAGTGCAGCTCTCGTCCCTTGCTCGGACTGATCGGGGGGAAACCCTGGATCCGGATCAACCGGATCGGACGATGATGACGTTCTACGCCGTTCTACCTCTTGAGGGCATCGTTTTTTGATCAGGCTGACTGGGAGGGCCAGGAGGTGGCGTGGCGAGGCATCTAACACGTCGACGACGGCGAGTCTCGGCGGCGCGGCGCAGTGGAGTCTCGGCGCTGGACGTGTGATAATGGTAGCGCGTAGATCGGATATGTTGTATGGCGTCGTGGCGACGTCGACGACATGCCTGACAAGGTTAATACTTTGGTCCCTGTCCTGAAGATGATGATGGGTTTGAGGAAGACGGTGGCGGCGACTTATGTAGCGGGTGCATCGGTGCTGCTGAGGGTCTGCTGGACTGGTTGTGCCCCTTGTTCGCCATCGGGCGGCTTGGTGTGGCCTTCAATTTTTGATGATGTGCGTTGGTGTGTTGTCAGGGTATTCGGCCCTGTTCTTGGCCACCCCCTTCATCCGTGTTGTAGGTGTAGCGAGCTGTCGTTAGTTTGATGGTTCACTTTGGGTTAATCTTTGTATTCTTCTTGTAAGGTGTTGTTGAATAATTGCGGAAGGTTGTGTGCATCACTCAATGCAGAGGCCGAGATCCGCACCCCCTTTTCTAAAAAATTCGGCGAGCGACAACGGATTTACTACAGGGCCATGTACATCATAGTTAAACGAACAACAGAAATAATATTACTCCCTGCGATCCGTTTAAATTCGATCCGTTTGAGAAAACAACTTACCACGTACAAGTCATATGTGAACAGCTTGCGACAGTTTTTCTGAATCAGAGCGTGTAGTATTTTTATTTTATTTTTTATAAAAGTCAAAAGACTTGTCATTTTAATAATTAAGAAAGAGTATTTAGAACAAATGACTATGACAAATAATTAAGAGCTTTATACTACGAGAATTACATTACTCAAACAATTCTCCCCGGCCAAGTTACAAGTTTTACCTCATTTGTTTTTATCTTAGAGATAATAATACTCGTGGTTGAGGAGCGGTGATGAAGACCCTCCCGTTGCATTCCTTCCGCTAGTCGGCTCATGGAGGCCATGGCTTTTCTAGTTTTTTTTTTCATGCAATTTTTCCACCACTCTCTCACGGATGTCTCATTGGCCAATGCGCCGGAATTATGTCATGGACGCCCCTGTCTAGTTGTTCATAGGCGCATTAAGATCCATGCTAGCCCTTTTTCTCTCGAATAACTTTTTTTTTTGTATCTGTCAAACCAAATAACCTCTAAATTTGAAACGTTGTAATTCACTGAAACATTTTTGACAGAAATTTGGGAAAAGTATTTCAGATTTTTCTGACATCACATATATATATATATAATAATTGTTTTGAATTTTAAATATTTGAAAATTTTAAATTGCAGAAATAGTTTCCGAAATATTTTTTCCACATTCTAATTCTAATATTTCAGTGACCTGCAAATTTTTCCGTATCTTGTATTGTTTGAGAGATACAAAAAGAAAAACTCGAAAACGTGTGAGGGTGTAACTGCCATGGGTTCCAATCACAACTTTCCATAGTATTAATAATGCTATGATGCTGCGGCCAACATGATCTTCATTATTAGCCATCGACGATCAACTGGAATCAAATCTTCCTGCAGCTAGCTTGCTCATTTAACTGGCTAGCTAACACCTGATATGTAGACATAAAACTCCATCACAACTTCACAAGTAAGCCAGAGATGAAGTGCCAACAAAAATTGCAAAATATGCATAAGATTAAGTCATAAATTGATGCGAGCATCACACACAGACAGAGGAAGCTTTTCTTCAAATATAATCTATTAAGAGAGGCAGTTTAGCCTAACATGAGCGATAAGAGGCACTCAGTCTAGCCAAGGAGACTGCCTGTGGAGATACACCACCAAGGCCAAGCCTTGACGGAGGAAGAAATCACAGGCAAGTCATCCTTGGCTATCAGAGATTAACTCTTATCGCCGTGTAAGGCTTGCTCTCTTTGATCACTGCTAGCTACTGCATCTCTTCTCTGCATGGTGTTTGCTTCCTTCTCAGGCATATTTATAGTGCCTTGTAAAGCTAGGAATGACCTAATATTCTATATTCTCAGATGGCAGCAGAGATGTCAACCAAAAAGCATATCTTAAGGATCTCTCATCATTTTGTCTTGCATCCAGAATATATTATTGTCAACTAGAACATGCATGCGACTCTATTCAGTTATCATGAGTTTTTTTGGTAAAGTAACTGTAGAGGACGACAGCAGCCATGCATGCATGCACCTTCCATCTTGGGTCATGGTCGACTGGGAGCATGTGTTGACACTTTGAAAAAGAAGATTTTGTGCTCGAATATCTTTTTCATATGGATGGCTGAATTTAATAAAATTATAGAATTTGATAGAATAATGCTCCAGCTTGCTTTTGACCTAGCTAGTAGCTATACCAAGCTACTAGAAGAACATCTAGATGACAATGTTATTATATTGTCTGAAATGCGATGACCTTTGCACATTGGAAGCGTCGTTGACCCATATTAACAAATACTGAGAATGCTAATTCTACCCAAAAAAATTGTCATAAAGACCAACCACTTTATTGATCATCAACAACGGTATAAGGAATTTCAAAATTAATAAAAAATACAAATAGGTCTTCGGACCACCTAGCGACGAATACAAACACTGAAGCGAGCCGATGGCGCGCCGCCGTCCTCACCCCTCCCTCACTGAAGCCGTTTAAAGTTTGTCGTAGTTTATCTTGTTGTAGTAGACAGACAGGAAGTCATCGTACTAAGTCCCCGAGGGACCAACGCACCAGAGCAGTAACCATGATGACAACCGTATATCGGAAGAGCCAAACCTGCAACCATACGGACGAACACGAAAAAGGACTGGGTCCTAGGAGATCCAACGGACACACACCTCCACGCGCCCTCCGTTGGCCGTTGATACCTTCAAGTGGCAGTTGATACCTTCAAGTGCACAGGTTCGTTATCGCACACTTTCCCAGAAGTAGATTCCCGATTTATATCGTCTCAAGAGAGCTGTTTGGAGAGGGTTTCTTATGGATGCCTCTGTCACACACAAGGTGTCAAACTTCAGTGTGTTGACTGCAAAGATTTGTAGAGTTAAACAATGGAAAAAGGTGATGTGAATTATCGAAATGGGTTTGTTGTTGCAAGCTGAAAGTCAACAAGAGAGTAACAAACGGTTGTACTGCTTATGATGAAAGGTAGGCGCAGGGTTGATGCGGATGATAGTGAGTGTGCCATGTTGGTGATGGAAATGTGAGGTAATTCTTCTCATTGGATATTTGCTATGCGGGTTGCCCTTGTATCATCAAACTCCTCATGTCGGTCTTGTTTGATACTATTATCCTGCCTACTGTTACCACGATCATAGTCAGCATCAGCATTTAAGGTCTCACGTTAATGAGACCGGACCAACGCATTAGGCTTGGTGGCTTCCCGTTCTCCTCGAGTCATCTTCGTTCCTCATTGATATCCCACCTGTCACCTTGGGGGTCGCAGATTCACTAAACAATAAGTGCATATCTATGTAGGGTCATTAATTAGATTATGTTTCCCGGGCCCTAGACAACAAGCATTAAGTAAACCATAGATAAACAATCATATAAACAATGATTAGAAAGCTCTCACAAATAATAAAATGGATAGGCATAAACACATCTCACCAATCCCCCACATCTTCCACGGCCATGGGGATTACTCACACATGAGAGAAATGACCATAGACTAGATAATGACAAAAAGAGGGTACATCTCGGTATTACCGTAGGATTCCACAGTACTTGGAGATCAACCAAACAATATCTCAAGTTGAGTCTAAAGTAGAGTTCACAAACCCTAGCCTTACAAAGATGAATCTCTCTCTCTCTAGTGGGGGTGATGACGGTGGAGTGAATGATCTTGAAGAGGTCACTAGTACAGAACGACACATCGGATACCCCTCTATGGAAACGGCACGAGTTAGGCGATGGAGAATCGCGCTTTCCGCGTGAGAAAACCCGCCGCTGGGCCGCGTCCCGTCCTTCATAGGCAACGGTCGCGAATTATTAACCGTTGCCGATATATTGGTAACGGAGTTTCTTGTGACTCCGTGTGCGATATGTTCTTCAATGGCATCGGACATTTGTATACAACCGTTGGCGAGGTTGCGTATATAAAATTCCTTTTTTAGCACTATCTTGGATATTATAAAAGACTGTCGATTCGTCCTTGTTCCTCTGCTCCATCTTGTTTTTACTCCGCACTCGTGTCCTCCATGGCCAACAGCATGAGCTCGTCGGGGAGATCGAATGTGTCCTCCTCCTGCGCCGCCGGGGCCGGGTCTGATCTGCCGCTTGTGAAGTGCGTTGCTGCCGCTGTCGGAACGCGATTCGTCGAGTGTCACGTTTGGATCTGAACCCAGGCCGGATCTACTTCAAGTGTCCAAATCACAGGGTTAGTTCGACGCTTCGACCAGTTTTGATTGATTCTATTCTATGTGTGATGCTGATTTGCCTCTGGATTCGATTTACCATTTGGCAGGGGAGGGGCGAAGAGTATTCTGGAAGCTGTGATTATTTTTTTTGGATTGAAGATTATGTTGAGATGCTGCTTGCTAATGGCGTCGAAGTGGAAGCTGCAGAGCTGGAAAATGTAGCCTTGATAGTCAAGAAGGCGAACATGGAGATGAAGCCCCACACTGCAGCAGCTCTAGCTGGTTTGGCATGGAGCCCAACAAACACTTCGACTAAATCTGACCATGTTGTTGTTGTGCGCAAGGAGCGGCATAAAGGAACGGAAATAGCTCAGTTAAATGTTCTTGTGAGCATTGCTAGAATGATTTTGTGTGTTTGTGTGCTGCTGTTAGGTGTGAACTTGTATGCAGCAATGAAAATCAGTAGAATGTATTAGGTTCGTATGCAGCTATGCAAATCAGTACAATGTATAAGGTTCGTATGCACTTTGAAAATCAGTAGAATGTATTAGGTTCGTATGCAGCTATGCAAATCAGTACAATGTATCCAATGGAAACGGTTATATGAAATGTCCGTTGCCAATTGGGCGCTTATAAATGTACTACCGACAGAGCAAGCCGTCAGTCTCATTCTCACTCCCACACTGTCTATCTTTCAACCCTAGCCGCCGCACACTGTAGCTTTTTGCTCTCCTCACTCTCTCATGGCTTTCTCTGTCGGCGCTTCTAGATCCCGCCATCGCAGCCGCGGCTCCAGCGGCCGCACCGATCTAGCTGCATCCTTTTGTGATGAGGCAGATCTGGAGGCGGCTGTGATGCGGCAGGTGTGGGAGCGCGTCAGGCTGATCACCTGCGGTGATGCCCGCGTCCTCTGGGCCACGCGGAGTTGAAACAGATCATTCATTGGGTGGTGATGCAGCAGTTGTGACGGATCCGCCATCAACGAAAGCCGATCTGGAGGCCGCCGTCGAAGGAGGTGGCCGATCTGGAGGCGCCGTCCACGGTGGAGGAGGTGGCCGATGTGGAGGCGCCGTCCACGGAGGAGGTGGTGGCCGATCTGGAGGCGTCGTCCACGGAGGAGGAGGTGGCCGATCTGGAGGCGTCGTCCACGGAGAAGAAAATATGAGGTCTAAATCGCTCAGCTCATGAACTAGTTCATCAATTGGTTTTATATTAGATTGTTCATCAATTGTGTTGTCTCTATATGTCATATTCTGCAGCGGCATAGGCAAGATCTCATGAACTAGAGATGCTCTATTTTGATATGTGATTGGTATTAGCAACTAATGAAATGTTCTATTGGTTTTATATTAGATTGTGAATTATTTTGGTCAATTGTGCTCTGTTTTGATTTGTGATTTGTATTAGCAACTCATGAAATGTTCTATTGGTTTTGTATTAGATTGTAAATTATTTCGGTGACACTGTCCAAGATGGAGTGATTTGTATTAGCAACTCATGAAATGTTCTATTGGTTTTGTATTAGATTGTGAATTATTTCGGTGACACTGTCCAAGATGGAGTGATTTGTATTAGCAACTCATGAAATGTTCTATTGGTTTTGTATTAGATTGTGAATTATTTCGGTGACACTGTCCAAGATGGAGCAAGCCACAAAATGAAGAATTTGGCAAAATATATTTGCTACGGAGGCTTGCGATATCGGTATGGTTTCATGTTTTTAGTTTCTCCATCTATCTTCAGGATGTGTAGCAATTATGCTGCATCTGTGATTTGGAGAAGCATGAAACCACTACCTGGAGAGCGAGCTGAGGAAGAAGGAGAAGAGTGGAGGACTATAAACGGACAGTGAGCTGAGGAAGAAGGAGAAGTCTCGATATGTGTAATTGATCATCTTTTGATGCTATGTAATGGTTACAATTGTTATATACATTATGAATGGATTTGTTAGAATTGTTGTGCTTCTGCTGTCAGATTTCAAATGTCCAGTGGCAACTCTATTACAGCTCTAGGCTTATGAAGAAACCACAACGCAAACGAGTCGAAACAGAATCTCCGTTTCTGATGTTCCGATACATCGGAAACAGAGGTCTGGGCACAACCGTTGCCAAATGGAGACCTCATCGGAAACGGTGTTTTTCCTCCGTAACCGATGAGGGCCTTCACATCAGTCACGGAGGCGGGGACACGGACCCTTTTTTCGTTTCCGATGGGGTTTTTGGCCCGTTTCCGATGTGTCGTTTTGTACTAGTGGGTGGATCGCAGGGACAGATCTGGCAGATAAGTCTTCCCTCTGGATCATCTCTTCTCGGTCCTGGATGCTTTCGGTGTTGTTGTGAATGTTTTTTATCTGCCTCACTTCTACGAAAGTTTCTGGTTTTGACGAGACGAAGGCGGCAGCATATGGTACGGTCACGCCCGACGGTACCGCGACTCGTTATCTTCAGTGCTGCCTCGGATAAGGTTGTCACCAAAAAGGAAAATGCTTGATTTGCTCCCAATATTCTAGATATGACTTAATTTCCTTCCTAGAATGTATAATTCCTGAAAGTCATATAGAAAATAAAATTTATCCAAACAATTGGCTGTTGGGTTAGTGTGAGAGCAAATATGAATAAATAGGAAGCAAAACCCATGGAAAACATCTCTGAAAATGCAATAAGAATTGGAGCTATCAGCCATTAGTTCCTGACGTACCACAGAGCGATGATAGGATGGGGAGGACTTTATTCTAATTTCAAGATGTAGCCATCGCCTCACCATCTTGAAGAAGACGCTGAAAAAACCTAAACAAAGGACCGGAACCCTCCCACCGGCGAGAGGCCGTGCTCCGCTACACCCTCCAAGGCCCTAAGGCCACCGAAGTTGGAGCGGGCCGTCGGCATCGCCGGTGAGGGGGACGGAACCCTAGATGGATTTTTAGGATCGCCTTATGACCGCCTCTCTCTCCTGCCTAACGTACCGTTTCGTAGGTAGCTGGGCTGCGTTTATTCTACTCAATTGTGTAAATGGTTTCCAGTTAAATCTATTCCTTCCAAGCAGAGCCTAACCTATCTTTCTTAAATTGTGCCTACGAGTATAAGAGAGCATATATAATTTGCTTATTACTTGGTCATCTAAATTTGTTACTACTATGTCAAAAAAAAATTTGTTACTACTGATTAACACATGTATAATCAGGCTCTGCAGATGAGACGTGCTAAAGCGAGTTGCCAAATGATCATAATTTCTAGCTTTATCAATTTGACAAAATGGAGAGAGTAGCTCGGTGCTTTGAGGCTCATGCAATATTTTAAATAGCTATTTAGATTTTCCAAAATTTGAAAGCTATGATATAGCACGTCGTATCGATATTCTAGTTATGACCGTTATAGCAGTAAACAGCTGCGGAAAGTGCTAATGGAGCCTGAGCTCAATGTAGCTCGTTTAAAAAAAATCAAATCAACAATTTTGAGTGTCAAAAAATTTGAAACAAAAATCTGACATGTAGATAATGCTGAGATCTATGAGTATGCAAATTTTTAATCCAAAATTCGTATTATTCCAGACTACACAAAAAAACAAATCTGCAAAATTTCAAGTTTCTGAAACTGTATAATGTTTACCACCTAGGTCTACTCATTTTTCATTTATTTTCCAATCTAAAATACAATGAGTTTTGAATTGAAAATTTGCTTACTTGTAGATCATATCACTATCTACATCTGATATTTTTTTAGATTTTTTAAAACTCAAAAAATGCAATTTTTGAATTCTGAAAAACGAGATAATGTAGCGCGGCCCCCAAAATGCCTCTCTCTACATAGCTGCACTGTTTTGATTAGCACGAAAAAAAATTAGCTGGTGCTATTTGAGGTAAGAGTATCATCCTAGGCGGAACGATACCCTCGTTGGAGGGATCGGGTACATGCTATTTGAGGTAAGAGTATCATCCTAGGCGGAACGATACCCTCGTTGGAGCGACTTGATCTTTGCTTGAAATGAACCTGACGTCTAACTGTTTATTGGCCACCCTCTCACGAACAAAATGGAAATCAATTTCAATATGTTTTGTACGGGCATGAAAAACTGGATTAGCTGACAAAAAAGTAGCTCCTAAGTTATCACACCATAAGCATGGTTTTTCCATCAGGTGTACTCCAAGTTCCTGTAAAAGTGCTTCAACCCAAATAAGTTCAGTTGTAGCATTAGCAAGAGATTTATATTCAGCTTCTGTACTAGACCGTGAGACTGTAGCTTGTTTTCGAGCATGCCAGGAGACCAAGTTTGGTCCAACAATATAGCAAATCCTCCTGTGGAGCGACGATCATCGGGGCAGCCAGCCCAATCAGCATCAGAAAAAGCACTTAACAAAGTAGAGGCAGACTTTTGAAAGGTAATGCCAAGCTGTATTGTACCACTAACATAACGGAGAATACGTTTAACCGTTGTCCGGTGAGAGGTGGTAGGAGCATGAAGAAACTGACAAACCTTGTTAACCGAGAAGGATAAGTCTGGACGTGTCAAAGTAAGATATTGTAAAGCACCAACAATACTTCTGTAATTCGTACTGTCTGCTGCATCAAGAGGTTCACCACCAGTGAGAACCAGCTTATCGGTGGAAGACATGGGCGTCGGAGCAGGCTTGCAAGCCCGCATGCCCACCTTGGCAAGTAAATCTGATGCATATTTTTCTTGTGTAAGAATAAGACCTTCTCGAAACTGCTTTACTTCAATGCCAAGGAAAAAATGAAGATCACCAAGATCCTTGATAGCAAAGTGAGTATTGAGATCCTTAAGCAATGCAGTTATAGCTGAATTGGAGGAACTAGTGACAATGATATCATCAACATAAATCAGAACATATATGACAATATCTGACTTGTGGTAAAGGAATAAAGACGTGTCAGCTTTGGATGGAACAAAGCCAAGATCATGAAGTTTTGAGCTTAATCGTGAGAACCATGCACGAGGAGCTTGCTTCAAGCCATATAGTGATTTGTCAAGTTTGCATATATGATGGGGGGCATGTGGATTTTCAAATCTTGGGGGTTGTCGCATGTAAACCTCCTCTTCCAGAACACCATGTAAAAACGCGTTCTTTACATCTAGCTGCCGGAGACACCAACCATGAGAAACGGATATTGCTAACGCTGTGCGAATGGTAGCAGCTTTGACAACAGGACTGAAAGTATCTTCATAGTCTATGCCATACCTTTGCTTGAAGCCTTTTGCAACAAGACGAGCTTTATATCTGTCAATAGTACCATCAGAACGTCTCTTGATTCTATAAACCCATTTGCAGTCGATCAAGTTTGAGGTGGAACCAGGAGGAACAAGGTGCCACGTTTTGTTATGAATGAGTGCATCATATTCATCTTGCATCGCTTGACACCAGTGAGAAGTATCAAGAGCGTCCTTGAGATTCCGAGGTTCACCTGTAGCAGCAAGCAAACCATACCGCACAACACCACGAGAAGTTTTATAGGTAACAGTACCATCGGTAAAAAAAATTAGGTTGTTTTATACCTTTTTGGAGGCGAGTCCGAACACCAGCCACAGGAGAAGCAGCAGGTTCAGCAGGCGCAGAGGATCCAGTCGCAGAGGAATCCTCCACAGGAGCTGTCGGCGCGGTAGTGGCATCAGCGTAGGGCGACGTGGCGACCGTTGCCTGGGCAGGCGCGTGTGGCGACGGGGACAACGCGCTGTCCAGTGCGCGTGGCGACGAAGACAGGGCACGGTCGGGGACCCACCTGCAGACGCACATGGAGGCGTGGGTGGCGGGGATTGGGCGTCGACGGGATCAGCATGGGAATCTTCCTGCGCGTGATCCGAGGCCGATACAGGAGCAGCTCGGGGTCCTGTGCCCGTGTCGTTTTGTACCAAAAGTGCAGGGGGCATTTCATGCTCTTCTAGCTCTGTTTCTTCACCAATTTCAGCAGATTTTTTCTGTAGACTCAGAATCGCTAGGACCCTCATCAGCAGTAATGTGTACCACGGTTCCTGTGTAGAGTTAGTAACAATAGGAACAATGGGCAAAGGCATGTGATCATCCAGTTGTGCATCCCCAATATGAGAAGAATGTAAAATGGAATCATGTGGAAGAAGATGAATTTCAGCACAAAGGCGTTGTCCAGCATTGGGGTGAAGAGATGCAAATGGAAAAACATTTTCATCAAAGACCACATCCCTAGAAATGTAAACACGGCCACTGGAGACATCTAAACACTTGACCTCTTTGTGACGAGGACTGTAGCCAAGAAACACACACCGTGTAGATCGAAAAGCAAGCTTCCTAGTGTTGTAGGATCTAAGATTAGGCCAACAAGCACAGCCAAAAATGCGAAGGGAGTCATAATTGGGTTTGGTGTGTCGAAGGCGTTCTACAAGGGTATCAAAGTTTATAACTTTACTAGGGAGTAAATTTATGAGAAAGGTGGCAGTGAGAAACGCTTCATCCCAATACTTGAGAGGCATGGATGGATTAGCAAGAAGGGACAAACCAACTTCAACAATGTGGCGGTGTTTACGTTCGGCTGAACCATTTTGTTGATGAGCATGTGACGTGGTGTGGAACACGGCATATGCCACGGGGTGGTTAAGATAGGAATGGGGGCAGCGTTCTACAACATCGGCACACGCAGGGATTGCGCCGGAGCGCGGACACGGGAAGTACCCAGGTTCGGAGCCCTCCCGGAGGAGGTAACACTCCTACTCCTGCTCGATCTCTCTATCAATGGTGGACACAGTCCAGAGTTGCTACTTGAGCTGTTCGGTGAGCTTTCCATGGTTCGGGTGTGGGGAGGAAGAAGTATGAGGCGACCCCTTCTACTTGGGCACCGGACAGCCTTATATAGGCCTGGCTGTCTGGCTTACAGGCGAGGCCGGCTGGTCCGGCGCCGGACCCCGCCGACCGGGCAGGCGGCGCCTAGGGTCTTGTCGGGAGCTGGGCAGCGCTCAGTGTCTCCCGCCTGTCGAGGCTGCTGGGGACTGTGGGAGACGTAGGGCTAGGCCTCGCTTTAGCCCACGCCTGGGAGACGTGGAGGGCCGACCGGGCACGGCCCCGGCACCCGCCCAACACGGGCCCTTGTCTTCCGTTCGTCGTGGGAGTGCGGCGGCCGGTCATCCGCCTGGCGAGCAACCGAATCCGGCTGCTACCGTTGACCTCGGTCGCATAAGGCGGGCGATGCTTGTCGTTATCTGTTTGTCTCTGGGAACTGTGCTGATGACGAGTCTGCAGTCCCTCTTGCCCGCGCCGCTTGGCTGTGCTTCGATAGGCTAGGCGGAGTCCGGCTGCACTCGGGGCAGACGGGCTCGGCTTAGCCGGACAACTAGAGGCGGCCGGGCACTTGAATTTGCGTTTCACTCAGGATCTTCTGTGGGCCTTTGGGTACCCGGGTTTTATCCCCATGTCACTAGCCCCCGAACACGTTGGAGCGATGCAGCCGGTTACGGCGAGGAGGGCTTTTGCCTGTTTAACAAAACGAAGAAGTTCATCCGGTCGAGGAGGCGAAACGTCGGGCGCTCCACCGGCCGGGTGCTGGTGATGACGTAAGGGATGACGCTGGCACGTCCATCCGCCTGCCAGGCGGTCGCCCGGCAGTCGAGACGACTCCTCGGTTTCTGTTGCAGGATCTTCTGTGGCGATGCAGTAGGAGTGGGATCTTCTGCGGCGAACTGCCGCCCACGATCTCGCCCACGATCGCGCGGTTGCGCGCCACGCGGCGCGATCTCCAGGAGCGGTTACCGGTTGCGCGAGGGCTATAAAGAGGGGGCGATGGCCGCGGCGAGAAGGGTTCGCCACACTTCGCCCCTCGCCTCCACGCTCCCGAGCTCTCCGCCGCAACCTCCGCGCTTCTCTTCTCCTTCTTCTTCTCCGGCGAAGTGGTTGCTCCACCGGCGCGGCACCTCTCCCTCCGGCACGAGGCAGCAGCGGACGCGGCGACCACGGGACATCATCAATCGACGCGGGCGACGTCTCCTGCTCCCCCCGACACGCTGGAGCCCGAGATGGCCGAGGGGAACGACGGTGGCGGCGACTGGCGCGGCTCGCACATCACCGCGGAAGACATCGAGGTCCTCCGCGCGCGCGGGCTCCTGTCGAAGGAGGAACGCGTGGGGGTGCGCCTCGCCGCCGAAGACGAGGTGGTTCCTGTCGCGCACGCCGGTGAATCGGTGGTCTTCATGGATCACTTCAACCGCGGGCTCGCATTGCCGGCGAGCCCGTTCCTCCAGAGCTTCCTCCAGTTGTTCGGCTTGCAGCCGCACCACCTCGGAGCCAACTCCGTGGCGACGCTGACGTACTTTGCCACCGTCTGCGAAGGGTGGCTCGGCATCTGGCCGTCCCTTTCTCTCTTTTGCCGGCTCTTCTACCTCCGCGGCCGATACCTCGGCGACAAGGAGGAGCTCGGCTTCGTTGATTGCGGAGCCGTGATCGTCTACCGCCAGTCGCGGACGGAGCTGCGGGTTACAAGAAACCAGACACGGTGAAGGACTGGCAGCGGACGTACTTCTACGTCCGCAACCTGAAGGTGGGTGAAGATCACATCCGCCTGCCGGCCTTCCAGCCGGTCGCCCCAGTGAGGGACAACTGGGCGTGAAGAAGTACGGCGACCTGGCGGACGTCGACAAGATGCTCGTGCGGCTCGAGGCCCTCTTCACGAAGGAGGGGCTAACCACCCGGGACGTGACCCTCTGCTGGCTGTACAACCGGATCGCGCCGCTGCAGGCCAGGCTCCACAAGATCTGCTTTCTGGACGGGCGCCTCGACCCCACCCGGCTGACCTGGAAGAGGTGGAAGCTGGAGTCGCTGAACGGTTGGCTCCGGCACGTCGCCAAGGAGCAGAGGGTGGCAGAGAACTGGAAATACAACAGGGCGCCGTACACTCGCCGGAAGCGGGCGCCCAAGGTACGTTGTCTTGCTTGTGCTCTTTCTTTCATGCCTTGGCCGGCTGCTCACCCGGCCGGCTGCGCGGCTGTTCAAGATCCAGCTCGAGGAGGACGGGCCCAACGGCCCCCAGTTCCGGCCGAACATCCAGCTGGAGATGGATGCGCCTGGGGAGCCCCAGCCGGAGGGCGAGGAGGAGGCGGCCGAGGGCGGCGGCAATGGCGAGGGCGACGACGACGAGGCCGCCCAGGGGGACGGTGGTCGCGTCGGGGGCGATCAGGCGAATGACGCGCCGGCTGACCAGGCGCCGCTTGGAGGCGGCGAGGCGGGCAACGCTCCACCGGCTGCTCGGGGTAAGCCGGTCGCCTCTAGCTCTGATGTTGACGAGGTCTCGAAACCTGTGGAAGTCATTGATCTCTCGGACACAAAGAGCGTTGAGAGTGCAGAGACCGCGGGGTCGACCTCGGCCCCCCGCCCGAAGAGAGCGAAGCCGGCTACTCCAACCGGCGTGGAGGGAGATGACGACGACGACGAGTTGCTGCTGAGGAAGAGGCCGAAAAGGGTCCCGGTCAACGTGCGCGGGTAAGTGCTTCTCGTCGCTTGATATTTCTGTTGTCTTGGCGGATGAATCATCGTGCTTTCTTTAGGGCGCCGAAGCCCTTGACTGTTGGCGGGGCCGCAGAGACGGCCGTTGCGCGAGCAGCCCCCGCGTCGGGTGCGGGAGGCCAGCCGGCGGGGCCCAGGTCGAGGTGGTCCCGCCTTTCGGCGGAGGCGAGATCGAGAAGGCCGGTGATGCCCCGGGGGAAGCCGGGGTCGGAGCGGTGGGCGCTCCGAAGACGAGGGCCGACGTGGCACCCTCTACGAAGAGGGCCGAGTCGGCGGCGAAGAAGAAGGCGGGGAAGCAGGTGGCGCCGGCAGCCGGGGAGAAGGCCAAGGGCGCCGCTGCTTCTTCGCAGCGGCAGCTGGTGCCGGCTGATACCTCCATCGCTGCCAACGCCGAGGGGTTGCGGAGGCCGACCAACCGCTGGACTTTGCCTTGGAGATCCGGAAAGAGCTGGTGGTCCAGCTCCAGGACTTCGACCGCTTCTGGAGCTGCTTAAGGTATGCTCTTGTGCTTAGTTTTTTTGATTTATCTTGGGCCGACTGTGGCAGCCGGCTCGAGTCTTGAGTCTGATCTCTTCTTAACTTCAGGAGGAGTCCAACCAGAAGGTCCTGCAGTTGGAGAAGGACCTCGAGGCCGCCAAGAGTGAGTGTTTTGCCGGCTGCGATTTTTCCATATGGAGCCGGGTGCGGGAGCTGATGTTTTCTTTGCAGAGAACGACGAGGAGCTGCGCGCCAAACTGGCTAGCTACCAGTTCAGCGACCTGGCGAAGGAGGTGGAGCGCCTCATGAAGAGCGACGAGGAGCGGCAGGCGGAGCTGGACAAACTGGTCGAGGCCAAGGGGGCGGTGGAGAAGGCGGTGGTGGAGGCGCGGGAGCAGTTCGAGAAGCTGGAACAAGGCTATAACCAGCAGCGCAAGGACGACCAGGCGGAGATCACGAGGCTGAAGGACGAGGTCGCCCGCATGACGACGGAGGAGGGGTCGGCGTGCAAAGAGCTGGCTCGAATTGACCTTGCTGTTCGAGGTAATCTTCGTGACGATGCCCTTGTCTTGCTGAGGGTTTTCTTGTCGTGACGTTTTTGTCCCGCTGCAGGCTACTATCCGTCTGCGGGCATGGAAGCGGCTGGGGCCCAGCTGGAAGCCCTTGGGGTGGAGCCGGCTGATGCCGCCGTTGCAGGCTGCTCGACCTTCGTGGCGGACCGGGTGGATCGGCTTGGGGTCGATGCTTGCGCGTTGGCCTTCGCGACCGGGAGGCTCTGCAGGTACGTTGGCCCGGCCAGTGAATTCCCATTGTCTTGGCCGAGCTGGCACGTCGTCTCGCTCTCGCGCCGGCTGCGGTGCAGGAGCTGTAGGAGTCAGCCGCGCGTGGCGGAGCCTTGTGGGCCGTGTCGCTGCTGAAGTCCTGGTACCCGACTGCCGACCTAGAGCTGCTCATGGTAGGCTTCCGGGATGACGACACGTACGCGAAGCTCAAGCAGCGCCCGGACCTTCGTGATGCCGCCTGCACCATCGCTGACTTCGTCGACTTTGCGGACTTCATCCCCGACAGGAAACCGGCCAGCCGGCCAAGGACTCGGAGGCTGAGTACACCGAGGAGGACGATGGCGACGAAGTTGAGGAGCCGGCAAAGGACTCCAAGGGGAAGGCCGCCGTAGAAACCGGCTGCTCCAAAACTGGCGACGTGGCCAGCTCCTCCAAGGTCGCCAAATGAGGACATCGGATGCTCGGCTGGTCGTGACAGCCGGGTTTTTGCGGACTAGCCCCCGAGATTCGGCTCGACTGGCGTAGCCAGTTGAGTCAAATCTGGACTAGGTATCTTCGATAGCTTGTGAGGCCGACAAAAAAAAGACACATGGAACCTTCGTTAGATCGTTAGTCCTCAAAATCGAAAAGGTTGGCATTTTTTAGCTTCGTTTTTTATTCGATTAGGGGCGGCTCGCCCTTGTTTTGCCGCCCGTGCCCCTTCCGTGTCTCGGCTCTGCGACCCTTGCTCTTGCCGGCTGAACTCTGCAGCCGGATCCGAAGAGGGGCCGGCTGGCTGGGCGCACGGTACTGAGATCTTTGAGAGGTTGGACGCAGGCGAACGAGAGCGCGGTTTTTTCTGTCGTGAGCCGGAGACTTTTTCTTTCTTATGGGCTTTTCGCGTGTGCCCCCTAGCCGGTTTCTGGCCAGCGTGTCAGCCGGGTTGCGGTCTGCAGCCGGATCCGAGAGTAGGCGTCGGGGTCGAGCACGGTACTAAGCTAACGTAAGCGAGAATCGGTAGTCGGCTAGCCAGAGCGAAGGACAAAGAAACAACACTGAAACAACGGCAGCCCCCGAGTGTGCGCTCGGGAGTGCTAACTTTTACTCAAAAGAAACAACAGGGTGTTACACTTCTTTAGGAGTAGAACGGCCTGAGGAGGCTGGCGTTCCACGGGCGTTCCTGTCAGGGGAGTACTCTTTGGGTTAACCCGCGGCCCACGACAGTGCGACTTACCTTATTTTGCACAGGCCAAGGCCTACGTGGGAACAAGCCCAACGTCGTACCGTCACAAGGGGAAGAGTCTAGAAGGCACGGAGGCGAGTTAGACTCCGGGTAGGTCCTGGTTAATATATTCCTTGTGGAGAAAGTTTCCTTTGTAACCTGATGATTCTCTGTGTATATAAAGAGGACTCGGAGGACTTAGAGGGTCAAGCCCTAGAACCCTAGAAGATACGGCGAGTACCAGATCGGATCGCCTCCATTGTAACACCTCGATTATCATATCAATACCATTCTAGGGTAGGTAGGAAGTAGGTCTTTTACCTCACATTGAGGGGGCCGAACCTGGGTAAATCTGTGTTGATCTTTGTTCCTGCGATCCCAAGCTCGGAGATGCTTGACTCGCGTAATCCCACACCTACGAAGTCATCTATGACACCTGACGTGACAAACCCACGACAGTTGGCGCCCACCGTGGGGCCTGCGGTCAAAAGTGTCACGTTCCGCGCAGGATCGAAATCAGGCTTCAAGGACATCGCCATCGGCCAGGTTGAAGACATCAATGGAGTCCCCTTCATCGACGACTCAAAGTGGGGACCCGAGGCGGATCACATCGAGTTCGGATACATTGTTCCCATCGGATCAGTGAAAGTTTTCGTCGGATCCGTCAGTCGCGTACCTATAGATGCGACTCAAGGAAGCGAGCCGAGGGAGAAACTACGGCCGGTCAAGGTCCGCGTGTTGGAAGAACTGCAGCAAGCTACAGCAAAACTACCATCCCCGTTCCACGGTTCCACGGCGACCCGGAGAGCAACGTGCATGCCGCGATAGGAATATTCTCGAGGATAGCACCGGTTGGAGACACACGAGCTGATAAGAAAGCACGCCATGCGATCGATCTACTGCAAACCGCTGCCTTGCAACAAGCAAATATGTATGGCGTCACGCCCAATGAGCCGCAACACGAGGTATCATGGAGAAGAGAAGAGTGCAGCGTCGAAGAAGTGGTCAATCAGCTAGCAGGTTTACAGGTATCATTGGAAAAAGAAAAGAAGATAGAAGGCGAGTCACAGACGTCCGGGCGACTCAGCCAGCCCAGATTGAAACTGACTCAGATGAAGATTCAGCGCCAGTAAACTCCTATTCATTATTAAAGGACCAGCATGTTTGGAGAGGAAATACGGCTCACTTGTTTCCCCCCGAACTTCGGTGAGTCGCAGCAAGTCACCACCTATCACAGTAACCAAGACCCTGCCTTATGGATAGAAGATTATGAGGCAAGCATGACAGGGACTGGTATAACTCAGGAAGTGCGTGCGAAATATTTCCACTTGGCAATACAGGGAGAAGCCAGGGATTGGCTGTTAAAGCTGCCATCAAAATCAATAAGCACATGGGAAGATTTGAAGGACAAGTTCATCAACAGATTCCAAACAGAAGACATGAAAAACCTTAGACAATGCGTTCAAAAGGAGGACGAATCAAGCGGTGACTGGATCAAAAGAGTCGCGGAGATCCTTGGCTCCGCCAAGAACTTAACAGCACAGTCTGCAATACAAGCTATGAGGAAGAACTGTAGATTTGAGCCGCTGGTGCACAAGTTAAGTCGCGCTGAGCACAAGATTGATAGTTTCGACCAGCTTTTGGCAACAGCTGACAAGTACGCAAAGACAGATAAGGGGACAGGCGGCTTATCACAGAACCCAACAGAGAAATTGCAAGTCGCGCAAACTGAACATCGTGCACACCAGATGAAGGAGCAAGGAAGTGATAAGGCCTCATCCCTAATAACTGCAAGGGGATCTTTGACGTTCCCTGCGACTTACATCGCAGGAGAGATGGCAGGCCAGCGAGTCACACAAAGGCGCAATGTCATTATTACCGGAGGTGGAAAGAAGGCGACACGCCAGATGCGGCCGCAGTGGATCAATGCAGCACAAGAATAAATCTAGCTCTCGTCAAGGGCCTGACGTTTTACCTAGAAGAACATAGGACAGTTTCATACAGTGGAAGTACAAACAACGGATGGAAGCCGGAGGAGTGGCAGATTTCAACGCCAGAAAGGTACCATCGTTGGACAGAGCGATCGGTTATTTGGAGTCGCGACGATCACCCCCCAGAAGTAAAGATCCAGGACAGCCAGCTCTTGTGGTCACGCCTGAAGTCGCGGGATACAAGTTAAGTAAGGTCCTAATGGACGGAGGAGGAAGAGTAAACATCCTATATCAAGACACGCTCCGAAGAATGAATATACCCGAGTCGCGGCTGCGACCATCCAGGAAAGAAATTCAAGGCATAATCCCAGGAGCTGTTACGCGACCAATCGGAAAGATAACCTTGAAGTTAGCTTTGGGACAGAGCGGAACTTCCGCACAGAGCTCCTAGACTTTGAGGTTGTAGCAGTCAAGAGCTCATATCATGCGATCTTTGGAAGAGAAGCCTATGTCAAATTCACGCCCGCCCCTGCTACGTCTACCTACAGTTAAAGATACCGGGACCAAACGGTGTTATTACAATATATGGAGACAGGCAGAGAGCGTTAGAATGCGAGAACGCAGGCTCAGCACTCGCAGAAGAAGCTTGCATCGCCAACTCCTCACACGGATATCAGTCGCAGATCGGTAATCGCAGCTCAAAACGAGTCGCGTTGGAGGTACCGCGGAGGCGGCCAACAGGATGCAGCCACCGGATGGTAAATTCCCACCGAGAAGTCGCGCATCAGCAAGATAATGCCCCAGAGGTCGCTTTGATACAAAAAGAAGACAAGAAATGGCGCATATGCATAGACCCAGCCTCGATCAACAACCCCAGCCAAAGAGGTTCAGTTATCGTGAGTCCTTACAAAGCAGACTCAACTCAACATAAGTCGCAGCTCAGTGCGGCTAATCTCCTAACAAACTTGCTCTCTGCTTCAACATGAACACACATCGGAGCTATCATGCTCGACCCGAGTCGCTTTTAGCGACTCAAAATTGAACCAATCAGGTGTTCAACCCACTCCGTTAGGAGTATTAATTCGCAACTAAGTGCGATGAGTATCAAGTATGCATGGCCTGCGGGGAACAGAAAACCGCATTAAAGGGCCTGCATCATCCTGTAACACCCTGTAAAAATCGAGTGATTATGAAATAAAGCCGGCACCCTTGACATTCAAGGGCTTGTCGTTTCGCCTCAACTATCATTGAGTCGCTGAGTCTTTTGAATTTCATATATCACTGACCCTTGAGGGCTCCTTACGAGCATCGCGAGTACCAATCGCACCTCAAATTTTGCCAAACGAGTGGCAATCCTTAAGCTAGAAGCGTCTTGCATTATGCGGCCAAAGTACTGGGGTGTGGCGTCAATCGAGCTTGATTGCCTATCATGGCCGCTCTCGACCCTGAACACACATGTTCCTAGGAAATACTGAGCGCGAGCGTCTACTTAATGGAATTATCATGAAAAGAACCTGCTTATAGGTCACCAAAATACTGTTTATAATACATGAATGTCTTACAGACTAACGGGCATGTCCCACATTATTTATTTTTTCTTCCGAGCTACAGGAGTGGGAATTGGCGCGGCTTGTCTCGCGGTTGCAGTCGCAGGTGCCCTAATGATCAGGGCGCCGCCAGACGAGGCAGAAGGGCCACCAGATCCTGTTGATGGAGTAGTAGCCCGGATGACTCAGCTCCTGTGGACTTTTCCTTTGGCACCTTGCTCCCATCAAGATTGAATTTTTCGAGATAAGTGCCCAAGTCTAAATTATCAACAAATTTTGTGGCATACCGCGCATCCCTTTCCAGATGTCGAAGTATTCGCTTATTGGCAGTTCAGTATCATCCGCGCTCATCGCCGGCCGTGGCGAGCAATCTTGCCAACATCTATCTCTGGATAATATGCTCGGAGCAATGTCAAGACATGCGCGGCTCCGGTGCGAGCAGAGGATCGTTTCCAATCAGAGACATAATGCGGAGCCTTGAGCAGTTTATTTATCCAATACTCGCAAGATGTTGGGCCATCAGTCGCAGGAGAGATTACCGTCATGACTTCCTTGGTAACCTTTAAGAAGCGCTGACTGAAGTGACAGATATACCAGTTGATCCTTCAAGTTGGAGCGGGACACTGGGGCCTCAGGCCCTATGTCAGAAAGAAAAGACAAGAAACAAGTCAGCGACTCACGTTGGTTACCCAAAATATATATGATTAAAGGAATAAAAGACGAACCAGCAAGCTGCAGGATGGCTGATTTGACGATGGAGCCAAAACCCTCAAAGGCTTTGAACAGCGAGTTATATTTTTCATCTCGCGCGGCGAGTTCCTTTGCGTGGTCTCCTTCAGACGATCAATCAATTCAGATTTAAGAGTCAGCCCTTCTCGCAAAGATTAATGACTTCGTCTTTCTCCATGAGTCGCTGCTGCATATCTGCTTCAAGTTCTTTAAATTGCTCTTCACAGGAGTCGAGTTGACCTTTGAGAGATTTTATTTCCTGACTGGTCCCTAATGACCTCATTATGCGCTCCAGGGGAGACTGCATCACTTCAGGCTGATCTATGGAAATGCCCTTACCCTTTATTGAGCCAGAAGCATCAAGCAAGGACAGTTCAAGCTGAAAATAAACAGAGCAAAATGCATGGGTAAACTATCCAGGAACTTGGGGGCTCGAGATTTGGAGCCAAGAAAAGAATCAACACCCCGTGCAATGACACAAGGTTTTGATCCTTGGGGGCTACGGTATATGTACCTGGCGACTTGAAGAAAATTGCTCAACTAGGCGCAGCAGAGCAGCATGCTTATCTCCAGCAGCAATTATGGCATCCGCAATTGACTGGAACTATTTCCTGGAGCTGGAATTCTATCTTCAGTAGATACCCTACCAACAGCAGGAGTTGCGGATGGAGCTGCGACTGGAGTCGTGGCAGGAGCCGCATCAGCAATACCTTCCTCCAGGGATGGCCTTGGATGAGTCGCACCATCACTGTTTCCCACGTTTTCATCAGCAGCATCATCCTCGCTCATAGCTGGCTGAGAAGAAGCGGTATGAGAATTAGACTTGGTATCCTCTTCAAGCATGGCCCTGCAAAATATTGATGGATTAATAAGCCGACCTAGCAGAGCCGCAACATTGAAAAGAAGGCGAACCATACCCAGAGGCGACACGGATACTCTTCATCAGGCAACCAGAGGAAGGAGAAGATAAACCTTGCAAATCTGAACCTACAGTGTATGAAAAAAGTGGTGATCAGCAATTCCTTGCCAAAAATACGCAAGCACAAAAGGAAAAGGAGAAAGTCGCAAACAACTACCCGAGCTCATTGAGAAGCAGTTCTTTGCAACAGCCTCGGAAGGAAAGCGGTCTTGTCAGGATCAGCAAGTTTTAAAGATTTGGCAGTTCTTCTTTCTATCAGTAGCGCCAAGGCTTTGCGGCGTTTCTCAGGTTGCGCGGGGTCTTCTGAGCTCTCGCATGAAAAACGTTTTGAGGACCTGCGAGGCACCTCAGGAAGTTCCAAGAAAGGTGTATTTGGAGTCGAGGACAGAAGAGCGTCGGCCATTTGTTGCTCCTCTTCAGAAGCGCTACCCTCAGGCTCGGGACAATATCTGCATAATGTATCCTTGCCAAGGGCTGCGGCTTGCTTTGACGACTCAGCCGGCTTCTTGGTTCGAGTCGGCGTCCTCTGAGGGAAGAACCCAGAAATAGGGGTCGATCTGAAAAGGAGCTCGGGTCAGAAATAATTAATTTTGGAGAAGGAATCTTGGAGGAAACAAGTTACAAGTAAACATTACCACAAAAGGCTTGTGCTCAGCCCAGAAGGGAGCAAGCCCGACGTTATCATACGAGTCGATATCCTCGCCGTCACTCGGCGAATGAAATTTATCCATTCCCCTTGTCCCAATCTTCAGGGCAAGTACGGTCGACATCGTTTGCATGACAAGTGAAATCCATTATAAGTCGCGAGCGGCGACTCACAGGCTGAATTCGCCATTTAGTCCAGCAAGATATGAGATCTAATCCAGTGAGACCATGGAGTGTCAGCGCCCTCACCTTGTCCAAAAGGGATTCGATAAAGGGCAACGAAGAAGGATCAGATTTAGAAGACAGAGCATCGGTAGCCTCGAAGGGAAGAGGAGACCAAAGAGGAAGAGGAATTTCACCCTCAGGAGAATGTTTTTGCAATAGAAGAATGTTCTTTGCCAATCCGGCTAGTTTTGGGAAAATACTACCCCTACGGCGTTGGAAGGAAACGGCGCCGCATTGGAGAAAGGGACCATCTGTGGTTTCCCTTTGGCTATTGCAATTGAAAAGAGCAAGCCAGAAATCTATTGAAGGCGGGATACCCAGATAATCTTCGCAGAGGACGTGGAAGTTGCTCACTTGCAACATCGAATTAGGGCCAATATCATGGAAGCGGAGACCCAACCGCTGCATCAAGGAACGGAAGAAGAGAGAACCTGGGGCTTGAACCGCGCTCAACATGCTCCGCGAATATCACTACTTCTCCTGGTTGAGGGTTGGGATTACTTCCTCACCAGCCGCTCGCCATTCGCATTGATCTTTTGGTGGAAGAAGGCCGCGGGCAGTTAGGGATTCCAAAAATCCTCGTCGATCCACGAGCCTTCCCAGTTGCACTTGCGGCGAGACATTCTCTCAGATTGATGGAGATCTCCACCAAAGGATTGTGAGTACGAGAAGCGGAATTGGAGGCGGCGGAAAAGGGCAGCGGATGCGTAATGCAGGTCTTGATGCAGAACGCTGGAAAAAATGATGAGCCGGGATAAATAGCTCAGGCGTGGAAGACGTTCAGATCTGGGAATCAACCGTCAAGGCAGGTTAAGTCGCGCTATTGAGTCGCCAAGAAGAGTTATAAGCCGCAGATTGGCAATATGAAAATTGGAGTTCAGCTGGGATAATTCATGTGCGCGGCTCAGTGGTTCGTTAAGATGGAGAAGCCTTCACTCGAAATCCAAGGTAAACTTGGGGGCTAATGTCGGGGGAGTACTCTTTGGGTTAACCCGCGGCCCACGATAGTGCGACTTACCTTATTTTGCACAGGCCAAGGCCTACGTGGGAACAAGCCCAACGTCGTACCGTCACAAGGGGAAGAGTCTAGAAGGCACGGAGGCGAGTTAGACTCCGGGTAGGTCCTGGTTAATATATTCCTTGTGGAGAAAGTTTCCTTTGTAACCTGGTGGGCCTCTGTGTATATAAAGAGGACTCGCAGGACTTAGAGGGTCAAGCCCTAAAACCCTAGAAGATACGGCGAGTACCAGATCGGATCGCCTCCATTGTAACACCTCGATTATCATATCAATACCAATCTAGAGTAGGCAGGAAGTAGGTCTTTTCCCTCACATTGAGGGGGCCGAACCTGGGTAAATCTGTGTTGATCTTTGTTCCTGCGATCCCAAGCTCGGAGATGCTTGACTCGCGTAATCCCACACCTACGAAGTCATCTATGACACCTGACGTGACAAACCCACGACAGTTCCCCCTCCTCGTAAGGGGTAAACGGCTTGTTCTTTTTCTCCTCGCGTACGTCTATGAGATAGTACGCGTTGTTGCGCAGCGCTCTGCTGATGATGAACGGACCCTCCCAAGGGGAGGACAGCTTGTGGAGCCCCTTAGTGTCTTGGATCCACCGGAGCACTAGGTCTCCTTCGCGGAACGTGACCGGGTGCACTTTCCGGCTGTGGTACCGGCGCAAATTCTGCTGGTATATGGCCAATCTGGACAAGGCCAGTTCTCGCGCCTCCTCGAGGAGGTCCACGCCGTCTTCGTTTGCTCGCTTGGCTTCTTTCTCGGTGTAGAGGATGGCTCGAGGGGAGTCGAACTCGATGTCAGCCGGCAGGACTGCTTCCGCGCCGTAGACGAGGAAGAAAGGCGTGTAGTTCGTCGAGTGGTTGGGGGTGGTCCTGAGGCTCCAGAGTACATGCGGGAGCTCTTCGATCCAGCATCCGGGTGCTCGCTCGAGTGGGTCGACCAGCCGGGGCCGGATTCCGGCTAGGACTAGGCCGCTTGCTTTCTCCACTTGGCCGTTTCACTGGGGATGAGACACCGAGGCAAGGTCCAGCCGGATTCACTTCTCGCGGCAGAAACGCTTGAAGACGCCCTTGGCGAAGTTCGTGCCGTTGTCGGTGATGATGTTGTGCGGGTGGCCGTAGCGGTAGATGATGTCTTGGAAAAAGGTGATGACCGTCTGGCCATCCCACTTCTTGACTGGCTGGGCCTCGATCCACTTGGTGAACTTGTCCACCGCTACGAGGAGGTGAGTCATGCCGCTTCGCGCTGTCTTGAAGGGACCGACCATGTCGAGCCCCCAGACGGCGAATGGCCAGGTGATGGGGATGGTTTGCAGAGCTGCAGCCGGCGTGTGCTTATGCTTGCTGAAGCGCTGGCAGTCGGTGCAGGCGCGGACCATCTGCTCGGCGTCAGCTAGAGCAGACGGCCAGTAGAACCCGTAGCGCAAAGCTTTCGATGCGATTGACCTGGACGTGGCGTGGTGCCCGCATTCACCCTTGTGGATGTCCTCCAGTAGGTGGCGCCCCTCTGCCGGCTCAACGCACCGCTGAAAAACGCCTGTCGCGCTGCGCTTGTAGAGCTCGCTGTTGATGATGGTGTACGCCTTGGAGCGTCGCAGAACTTGTCGTGCTTGCACCTCCTCCCCTGGGAGTGTGCCGTGTGCGAGGAAGTCGAGGAATGGTTGCGCCCATGAGGGAACTTCGTGGATGGTGAAGACGCCGGCTAGCGCCAGCTGGGCGGCTTTTGGATCCGGCTGCATAGCCCCCGGGTGTGTCGGAGCAGCCCCGGGTTTGCGCTGGTCTTGTCGATGAGCTCGGGGACGGGTGCGGCTGGCGCCTCATAGCCGGGTGGGTCCAAACGACGTGGTGGGGGGACAACCCCTGAGTTTGCTTGTCCGGCTGGTGGGCTTGCAGCCCCTGGGTTTGCTTGTCCGGCTGGTGGGCTTGCAGCGCCCAGGATGACGATGGATTCCGAGTCGGGTGACGGTGTGATGGATGGCTTGTAGACGTGCTCGAGGGAGACGCCGGGTGGAATGGCTCGCCGGGTGCTGCCAAGCTTGGCGAGCATGTCAGCCGTCTCGTTGTTGGCTCTGGGCACGTGGTGGAATTCGCACCCCTCGAAACATGCGCAGAGCTGCTGCACGAAGAACCGGTAGGAGGCCATGTTGGCGTCCTTGGCGTCCCAATTTCCTGAAGTTTGCTGGATCACTAGGTCCGAATCGCCGAAGCACAGGATGCGCTGGATGCTCATTGCCTTGGCGAGCTTGAGGCCGTGGACGAGGGCCTCGTACTCGGCGACGTTGTTGGAGGCTTTGAAGTGGATCTGCACGGCGTACTCCAGCCGGTTGCCCTTGGGCGCGGTGAGGACGATTCCGGCTCCCAGGCCTTCGTACATCTTGGAGCCGTCGAAGTGCATCCGCCAGTGCGCGGAGTCGGGCACAGGCGGCAGGTACTGTGTTTCCGCCCAGTCGACGATGAAATCGGCGATGAGCTGGGACTTGATGGATACTCTTGGCTGGTACAGGACCGTGTGCGGGGCCAAGTCGACTGCCCACTTGGCGACTCGGCCGGTTGCGTCTTTGTTGCCGATGATGTCTCCGAGTGGAGCCGTGCTCACCACGGTGATGACGTGCTCTTGGAAGTAGTGGCGCAGCTTCTTCTCCGCCATGTGCACGCCGTACACGAGCTTCTGGTAGTGGGGGTAGTTCTGCTTCGACTGCGAGAGGACCTCGCTCACGTAGTAGACCGGCCGCTGGACCGGGTGCTCCTTGCCTTCCTCTTGGCGCTCCACCACTAGGACGATGCTGACGCACCGGTTGGTGGCGGCGATGTACATGAGCATGGGCTCCTTTGGGGCAGGCGGCGCCAGGACCGGTGCCTCGGACAGTGCCTTCTTGAGCTCGGCGAAGGCCGCGTCTGCTTCGTCCGTCCAGACGAATTTGCCGGTTTTCTTCAACAGGTGGTACAGGGGCAGGGCCTTTTCGCCCAGCCGGCTGACGAACCGGCTCAGCGAGGCCAGGCAGCCGGCGAACTTCTGGATGTCTTTTAGCCCGGTTGGCCGCTCCATGCCCTCGATGGCGGCGATCTTGTCTGGGTTGGCCTCGATCCCTCGCGCGGAGACGAGGAAACCGAGTAGCTGGCCAGCCGGTACTCCGAAACGCACTTGGTCGGGTTCAGCTTCATCTGGAACCGGCGCAAGTTGGCGAAGGTTTCTCTCAGGTCGTCGATGAGGGTGCGGCGCTCTTTGGTCTTGATGACGATGTCGTCGACGTAGGCGTGGGCGTTGCGCCCGATCTGGTCGCCCAGACACTTCTGCATGCACCTCTGGTAAGTGGCGCCGGCGTTTTTCAGGCCAAACGACATGACCGTGTAGCAGAATGCTCCGAAGGGCGTGATGAATGCGGTCTTCAGGTGGTCATCCGGGTGGAGCTTGATCTGGTTGTAGCCGGAATACGCGTCCAGGAAGGACAGGTAGTCGCAGCCGGCGGTGGAGTCTATGACTTGGTCGATGCGTGGCAAGGCGAAGGGATCCTTGGGGCACACTTTGTTGAGGCTGGTGTAGTCGATGCACATGCGCCAGGTGTTGTTTTTCTTCATCACCAGGACTGGGTTGGCCAGCCAGTCCGGGTGGTACACTTCCATGATGAAGCCCGCGTCGAGTAGCCGGGCGATTTCTTCTCCGATTGCTCTTCTCTTCTCCTCTCCGAACGACGGAGAGGTTGCTTCACCGGTCTAGCATCCGGCTTGACGTGTAAAGAGTGCTCAGCGAACTCCGTCGGTACACCTGGCATGTCTTTTGGAGACCATGCGAAGATGTCCCGATTCTCACGGAGGAATTCGATGAGCTCGCCTTCCTATTTGTCGCTGAGGGTGTTGCCGATGGTGAGGAACTTCCCGTCCGGCTTGCTTGCGTCAAGCGGAACCTGCTTGCTGTCTTTCTTGGCTTGAAACTGCGTCTCGCCCGACTGCTTCTTTGCAGCCGGGCTGCCGGGTGCTCGGCCGCTACGGCGCGCCTGATCTCTTTGAACTCTTCAGCCGCTACCAGCGACTCGGCGAGCTTCGAGCCGGCCGAGGCGCATGCCATGGAGCGCTTGAAGTCGCCGGCTACGGTGATGATGCCGCTCGGGCCCGGCAGCTTCATCTTCAGGTAGCCGTAGTGGGGTACGGCCATGAATTGAGCGAGAGCCGGGCGGCCCAGGATGGCGTGGTAGGGGCTGCGGTGGTTCACCACCTCGAAACAGATGCTTTCACGGCGAAAATTTTTCTTGTCTCCGAAGACGACGTCCAGCCGGACGGTGCCGGCACGATGCCGTGGAAGATCGTCCGGCTGCGATTCATCCGGGCCTCGGTTATCCCCAGCTTGTCGGCGGTGTCCTTGTACAGGATGTTGATGCTGCTTCCTCCGTCGATGAGCACTCGGGAGAAGGTGACGGCGAACTCTTGCTCGGTGACGAAGGTGGGGTCCAGGAGCAAGCTGTAGCCCCCGGGATTCGGCATGATATCCGGGTGGTCGCCGGGTCCGAAGGAGATGGGCTGGTTTGCCCAGTCCATCAGCTGCTGGACGGCGGGGAACTGCGACGCGCAGCCGCTGGCTGCGCTTGTCGTTGCGCTCGATGATGGAGATGACGTACGCGGCGTCCTTGTTGGGGTACATGCGCGAGATGTGCCGGCTGCGGCAGCCGGCTGTCTTGGGCGCTCATTGCGCTGGTTGTTGCCTATGTTGATGCCGCCTTGGGGAGGGGGTGGGCCGGGTGCTGGAGGCGGCGGACCCTCTCCGCGCTGCAGACGGAGAGTCCAGCTGCAGCGCGCCGTCGTATGGCTGGCCGGCTTCCCGGTCACGCTGTGGTAGGCATGGGCCGTTCATCATGTCCTCGAACAGGTATGCTGGCTTCGCCCACTGGCGGTCCTCGTATCGCCCTTCTGGCTTGTTCCACTGGCGGGGATTCCGGTTCCCACCGTCATCGCAGCCGGTTGGCCGGCTTCGGTTGCGTTGACGGCACGGTTCTCGTACCGCCCGTCTGGCGCGCCGCTTCTCTTCCGGCTGTCTCGATCTCGATCGTCGCGGCGGTCGCGGTTGTCGCGGTTGCCTCCATTGTCCCGGATGTCGCGGTTGCCTCGGTTGTCGTTGCTGGGGCCGCCTGCTCTCTCCCAGCGGCTTTTCTTGTGGCCTGCCGGCTCCATCTATCTGCATTGGGATTCTCATGGCGGAGTCGGCCGTGGCGTACTTGTCTGCTATGGTCATGAGCTCCGCCATGGACTTTGGCTTGTCTAGGAGCAGCGCGTGCTTGAGCATCGTGCCCTCCCGGCAGCCGTTGATGAAGAAGCCGACCGCCTGGATGTCGTGGACTCCCTCGCAGGTGTTGCGCAGGGTTGACCATTTCGTCAGGTAGTCGCGGTCGGACTCGGTTTTGCCCTGGGTGCAGCTGGCTAGCTGGCGAGGGCGAGCTGGGCGCTTGTAGGTGCTGGAGAAGTTTCTGACGAAGACCTGCTGGAAGTCCAGCCAGGAGTTGATCGAGATATCCGGCAGGCTGTTGAGCCATGTGCGAGCTGAGTCCTTCAGCATGAGTGACACGTAGCGCACCGCTACGCGCTTGTTGCCGCCTGCGATGGAGACGGCGGTGACGTAGTCGGATAGCCAGTCCTCTGGCTTCGTGCTTCCGTTGTACTTGGGCGTGTTGCGCGGGAGGGAGAAGTTCCGCGGGAAAGGCTCTCTTGCGATGCGAGGTCCGAAGCACCGGTGGACCTCGCCCTCCTCTTCTTCGAGCGGCGGGATTTCTCCAGGGCGTCGAGGCGGTCACGGGCGTCGGGGCCGAACGTCGGGCCTAGATCTCCCAGCCGGTCGTGGACGCTTCCCCTGCGGGCAGCCGGCGGGTCGGGGTAGTTGTACTGGCCTTCGTCGGCAGCCGGCGCGTTGTTGTAGTTCTGGCCGCCACCGGCAGCCGGCGCGTTGAAGCGACTTGGTCTGGAGTTGATGTTGCGTGCGCGATTTCCACCCGGCTGGGGGCTTGTGGCGACGACGCCTGGCGGTCACCTCGAGTTGCGCCGGGTGGAGGGGCTCCAGGTGGGGCGGTGGGAGGGGTGGCGAGTTCATCGCGGACGCGGCCTGGTTCTGGCGAAACTGGTGGTCGGCTGTGTCGAGGAGGTCCTGGACGCGCTGTTGCTGCGCGCGTAGCTCTTCCCCCTCCAGGTTGGCAGTTCTGCGGCGGCGGCGCGTGCTGCCTTCATGTTCTTCGCGGGGGAGCTGTAGACGGGTCGACGAGTAGGCGGTGCTCCGGCTGGTCCAGCCGGCTCGGCGTCGGCAGCCGGTCCTCCTGCCATCTCGTTGGCGAGGTTGCGCCTGACGTTTCCCCGCGGATTGGGCTCGACGGCGACGGGGGTGAAGCCGTGGGCGAAGTGTACTCGCGGACCTGCTCTTCCATGCGGCGATGCGTGGCTGCAACGCCGTGCGCGCTGCTGAGGAGGCGCTGGCGTGCTTGCTCGAGGAGGATGGCGGCCTGCGCGGGGTCCGCGTCGGCGGCGATGGGTGTGACCAGGCCCTGGAGCATAGCCTGGACGGAGTCGACGGGGGCGTGTTGCTGGGTGCTCGCGACGTCGGACACCATAACTTCCGCGTAAACGCGGGTCTCGGTGCTGCTCTCGCAGCCGGCCGTCTCCTCGGGAAACGGTCGACGCAGCGCTGGATGTTGGCGGGGTAGGCGGGCGCGAGGGCGATGTAGACGCGGTGCTCGCCGAAGTGCAGGACAGTGCCATCCTCGGGGAAGGCGGAGCCGGCAAAGCAGTTCGCGTTGTCGTTGACGAAGTCGATAGAGCCGAACGTCGAGACGAGGCCGGAGGCGACTCGCTCGCCGAGACGGCTGCGGGATCCCTGGCGGAATGTGACTCCGGCTGCTGCCATCTGCCCCACGGTGGGCGCCAAATGACGTGGTGTGGAACACGGCATATGCCACGGGGTGGCTAAGATAGGAATGGGGGCAGCGTTCTGCAACAACGGCACCCGCAGGGATTGCGCCGGAGCGCGGACACGGGAAGTACCCAGGTTCGGAGCCCTCCCGGAGGAGGTAACACTCCTACTCCTGCTCGATCTCTCTATCAATGGTGGACACAGTACAGAGTTGCTCCTTGAGCTGTTCGGTGAGCTTTCCATGGTTCGGGTGTGGGGAGGAAGAAGTATGAGGCGACCCCTTCTACTTGGGCACTAGACGGCCTTATATAGGCCTGGCTGTCTGGCTTACAGGCGGGGCCGACTGGTCTGCGCCAGCCGACCGGTGTCGGCTACAGGGGTGTTTATCCGTGACGTCGTATGTCCGCGGTACAGTGTGCTACGCTTCGCACAGTTGAACTCCATAGCCGCGTATGAGGTGTCGGGTAGGTCTGTCGTCGTGGAGGGCTGACCGGTTGCAGCGCCGGACCCCGCCGACCGGGCAGGCGGCGCCTAGGGTCTTGTCGGGCACTGGGCAGCGCTCCGTGTCTCCCGCCTGTCGAGGCTGCTGGGCACTGTGGGAGACGTAGGGCTAGGCCTCGCTTTAGCCCACGACTGGGCGACGTGGAGGGCCGACCGGGCACGGCCCCGGCACCCGCCCAACACGGGCCCTTGTCTTCCGCTCGTCGTGGGAGTGCGGCAGCCGGTCATCCGGCTGGCGAGCAACCGAATCCGACTGCTACCGTTGACCTCGGTCGCATAAGGCGGGCGATGCTTGTCGTTATCTGTTTGTCTCTGGGAACTGTGCTGATGACGAGTCTGCAGTTCCTCTTGCCCGCGCCGCTTGGCTGTGCTTCGACAGGCTAGGTGGAGTCCGGCTGCGCTCGGGGCAGACGGGCTCGGCTTAGCCGGACAGCTGGAGGCGGCCGGGCACTTGAATTTGCGTTTCACTCGGATCTTCTGTGGGTCTTTGGGTACCCGGGTTTTATCCCCATGTCAGCATGTGGGCATGAAACATGATGAGCTATGCCAACGTTTTGAAAGAAACTATTGAGTTTTTCATATTCACCACCCCCAATCAGTTTGCATAGTTTTGATCTTCCTATCAAACTTGCGTTCAACAAATTTCTGAAAATTGAGAAAAACTTGATAAACCTCAGAACGATTATGAAGCAAGTATATCCAAGTAAATTTGCTGAAATCATCAATAAAGCTCACATAGTACGAATGTTTGCCAACAGAGGTAGGTGCTGGACCCCATACATCAGAAAACACTTGTTCCAAAGGAACAGTGGAAACACTAGTGGATATAGGATATGGCAACTGATGACTCTTAGCGAGTTGACAAGCATCACAAACATAAGGATGTATTTCTGGTGAATGAGAAAGTTCATTTTTCCTAAGAATTTGTTGCACCACAAAAGACGAAGGATGGCCTAAGCGATGATGCCATGTAGAAGACGACGGCTTTATTGTAATAAAGGCGTGCTTGGGGGTTCCACTAGAGACAGGCATAAGTGGATAGAGACCATCATGACAGGGTCCTTTAAAGATTGTCTCCCTTGTGACCTGGTCCTTAATCAAAAAGAAGAAAGGATGGAATTCAATGAACACATCATTATCTAAAGTGAGTTTATGGACGGACAAGAAATTTTTTGAGGAACTAAGAACATGTAGAACATTATTTAGGTGTAATGAATTATTGGCGAGATGCAAAACAGAATGACCAACATGAGATATTTGCATACCATGACCATTTGCCGTGTGGACGTGATCACGCCTCTGTATTTGTCGTGGACGGTCATCTTGTTCAGCTCTCCCGTAATATGATCAGTGGCGCCCGTGTCTGGATACCAGTTGGTGTCCACACCATAGGAGGCAACATTTGCAGATTTTTCCTTGTGATCAGCATCATCATCGGAGTCATCTTTGTCCTGATAGCGCCACCAGCAGTCACTCGCGGGTGGCCATGTATTTGCAGATTTGGCATGTTACATCAACAAAGGGAGTAGGAGCCTTGTCTTGGCGCCTACCATCATGGCGACGCCAACCATCACGGCGCCCACCAGTGTCACGACGACGGCTGTCAACACGACGTCTCATCTGGCGATCATCACCACGGCCACGGTAGCGGCCACGGTCATCATCTCCACGGCCATGATAGTCGCGGTCGTCATCTCTACGGCTGCGGTAGCCGCGGTCGTCATAGCCACGGCGGTAGCCGCGGTCATCATCTCCGCGACCGCGATAGCCACGGTCATCATCGGCACGGCCGCGGTAGCCACGATCATCATCTCCACGGCCGCGGAAGCCGCGGTCATCATCGGCGCGGCCACGCGAGCGATTGTCACGACCATGACGAGCTAGATTCACCGAAGAAGTGAAGGAGTCACCGCTGGCCTGCAACATGTTAGCACGCATATCATGGGCACAAATCTGATCGTATAGGTCATCAACCGTGATGTTCGGGTTGCCATGAACAGCAGCAGCCAAGTCATTGTAAGATCCATCTAACCCATTGAGAATATAGCCTATGAGTTAGCCATCATCAACATCCTTTTCAAGAGCAAGAAGTTCGGAACTAAAACCTCATGTTAGAGAAGTACTGTGCTACCGTGAGAGAGTCTTTCTTAGTGCTTTGGAGGCAGCCACGAAGATGATTAGCTTTGGAGAGTGATTGGGTCGAGAACATCGAGGTGATGACTGCCACACACCCTGAGTGGTTTCAACACCAACAACATAGGCTAATATATCGGGAGACAGAGAATTGATAAGGTAACTCATCACCGCTTGATCACGTGCAACCCAGGCGACATACTCTGGGTTCGGTTTGGTGGTTTTCTTCTCTGCTTCTTGGATCTCGACGGTCTTGGGGGGCGCGCGATCTGCGCCAGTGAGGAGGCTGGTGACTTGAGCACCGCGCAGGGCCGGGAAGATGAGTGTCTTCCAAAAGAGAAAGTTGGAGCGCGTCAGCTTCTGGGAGGGTGGGGCGCCGAGCGAAGCGGCGACGGAGGCCATCGTAGGGGTCGTCGAGGAGGAAGCCATGGCTCGACGATGGGTTTTGCAGGCGGTGGCGGCGGCAACAGGTGCGGCGGCGGCGATCTGGGGTGTAGGTCGTAGGTTTTGGGTTTTTCAGGCGGCGGCGGCGGCAACACGTGCGGCGGCGGCGGCGATCTTCATGTATGTCGTAGGTTCTGGGTTTTTGAGATCGTGTTTGTGTCGTAGGTCATGTTTTGGGATTTGTTTGTGTCGTAGGTCGTAGGTTTTGGTCGTCTGGACTGCGGCGGCGGCTGAAGAACGCGGCGGCGGCAGTTTTTGGTGGCGGCGGTGGCACTACGTGCGGCGGCGGCGGCGGCTAGGTCATGAGGAGTCGGCGGCTAGGTAAGGAAGAGTCGCTCTGATACCATATCATCCTAGGCGGAACGATACCCTCGTTGGAGGGATCGGGTACGTGTTATATAGGTGGGAAAAGCCCCCACCATGGCAGTACATGTGTGTGTACCGTATAGGTATGGTATAACAAGTAGAAATGGACAAAAATAGCATGCCATCTTCTGTTGTAGATATAAACTGAACCCATAATGACCATGTACATAAGTATATGCCACAACCAATTGATACATATATCGACCCTATACGACCCATGATATGTAATCTCTTTTAATAACTGAAGTTTAATAAAGCAATAAAAGTCTGCATGCATTTATCAATGAATAGCCTGGGGCGTCCACTTTTCGAAAAAAAAATGCCACAACCAATTGAAAGAATCATAAAGCTTAATAGGATTTTGTCAAAAATTTGTCACGCTGGATTATTTTTACCGGTTGTAAATTAATTCATTTTTGGTGCTTCTAGACTTGATAATTTGTGGTACGCCTTTTTTTAACATTTGTTTCTTATTTTTTATATATATTTAAATAAAAAATGGTATCGGTGCACCAGCTAGTGACAGCGACCATAGCTGTAGCTCAGACCTTGCCGTGAAGCAATGAAAGAAAAAAAACGATTTAAAACCTTGGTCTCATGTATCATGTATGTTGGCATGGCCTACTTTGCTTGGCATATGCATGGAGCGCGTCAATTTATTTTGAAAACAAAAAGAAAAACGATATTTAGAAGTTTCAAAAATTACAATATTTGGTACATGGATACATGTTGATATAATATATATGTCTGTAAAATTTTGCTAAAACATACATTGTATTATTGGTTATAAAAAGATGGAAAATATGTTGTCTTTTGGGTTATACTCGTTTTATGTCCTTCATATATCTCTCTTTTTTGTAGATCACGGGTGATAAAATATTTTAACAAAACTTGTGTCATACATAGTTTATGTGTAAATGCACTCGTACGAAAAAATTGCTGAATTATTTGAGATTCCAAAATGTTGTTTTCAATTTTTTTTAAAGGGGTCCATGGAGCTCAGCCGCTAATAGCAAATTTCGATATGCATGGGAGTTCTTATCTTCCCTCTTTTTTTGTGAATTTGGGATAAGGATGGCCAGAGGAGTACACAACTTTGAGACGAATGTCTTAATCGTTCGCAAAAATACTCTTCTTGGAATGATTGCCCAATTTTATGTATAACCAGTGCCACACAATCTTAACTACGGAGTATATGGCGGTGCTACTGGAACTTATGTCGATGAATTTTTGTGTGTGCATATTATTAGACTATATATAAACCTCTAAATTTTCAGCCAAAACTATATTCATGTGTGCTGGGAAGAAGCTAGGTGGGTCTACAACTTCATCTAGAAGTGTACAGAATTTATCTTTAACAACACACAATGTGTGTAATTTTGCTTCATAATTTACGGTGGCCCTCTACGTCTCTGGTGCTATATTACTTCTTTCGACGGACGGGTGGGAAGATGTGATGTCATTAGTAGCGATATGCCGATAAGATGCCATTCGACATTCTTCGTAATGAAACTGGTCTTGTTTAAATATTGTTACCATTTGCCGGAAAATCAATGTCACTGCACAAAACATTAATTTCGGTCGACATTTCTTACGTCACTAGTAGAAACTGGCCTATGGTCCCGATTCGGTTGGGCCATCCGTCCCGGTTCCCGAACCGGGACTAGCCAATCGGGACGAATGCTGGTCCCGATTCAGTCACGAACCGGGACCAATGGGGCTCCACGTGGCCAGTTCTGGCTGGGCGTGGGGGGAGAGTGTTTTTTTTTGTATTTAGGGTTTAGGGTCTCCCTCTCGCCGGTGCCCCTCTCCCTCTCGCCGGTGCCTCCGTCGTCTCCCCTTCTTCGCATCGCCGACGTGCTCTCCATCGTTTCCGTACGCATATTATACGTTCTACTATATACACAGTACACGTTGATGCATATATAATTAATATTCGTCTCTTGCGAGAATACAACTATTTAATTACATGGAGATAGATCACATATGTAGTCATCGTCCGCAGCATAATGTTCTCCCCTTTCATCGATGACCTCCCTAAGCAGAAATCCCGCCAATTCCTGTTGAATTGCTCGTATGCGCCGTTCTGGGTCGAGCTTCTCCTGCATTTTGCTCAAAGAAGTTGTTCTCCGCTCAGAGGTCAACTCGCGAATGAACTCGCAAACGTAGAATCCACATAAATTACTCCCAGTGGCTGCTGCGGACTTTTCACCGATATATAAGTTAGCTCATCTTTGAATGGACCTGCTACATTCTGTTTGAATAGTGTCCAACACCTGTTTTGGCAAAAAAATGAACAAAGGAGTTATTAATTACTTGATATCAGGAAACGAACGAAAGAGGCCGATATAATGCGATAATGATTGAAATTACTTATTGAGCATTTCTTTCATTTCGGTCCACGTCGCTTGGTCCCAACTTAATGAGTCGTGGACTTCAACTATGGACTTGTCAACCTGAATGCTTAGCAGAATCCAGTGGAACCTGCGGACGTTTACATAAAGCAGACATGCATAACTCATCAATTACACTTAACATCGAGAAAGCCAAATAAAAATATGTACAAGACAGAAACACTCACTTGAAGTTGTAAGGAAATAATATTTCCGAACAGAAGTTTTGCTTGATTAAAGAGGTGGTCAGGTCATGCTCCACGTCTCTGGGGTGATTGCGTAACGTATGTGCATTAACGATATATGGGTCAACGAACCCAACCTCATAATGTCTAGATGCTTTGCATTCCATCATCTTCATTCTACATAATAGCGTACAAAAGGATATATATATAGTCAGGATAATATAATACAGGCAATGAACGAGCTGAGCTAGAGACTTAATTATGAAAATAAATCACTTACAGACAATAGCAACTGAGGATAGATTTGTCGAGGGCGCGCTGATTGAATAACTGAAACAATTCAGTCATTTGAACCTGTATACTGTAAGGTTTGAAGAAATGCTCCACTCGAACGTCCACCGCAATCCACTCCTTCGCGCCCTTCTTTGATGTGTGCACCATGTACCAGTTGTGCAGATTTCGCATATGTGTTGATAGACGCGTGAGCTCCTCATTACTGACCATAGACTCCCCTGTGACATATTTCCGTGCTATCTCTAACATTGGCTGTTCTTCATAGCCTAAAAGTTGACCAAGAGTCATACCCATGGCGGTAGCATTTTCCATGGCCTGCGATACAGTGATACCATGTTCTCTAGCAGCAGGTATGGCTCTGGGGTCCAATAATTGCAGGTCCTTATCCATATCGGCTCTGAAGTCCTTGTCGATATCGGAACACACTATGAGCGGGGACCGATTGATTTTTCTGCTGTCCGAGCTGGGCAATTTGTTTCCCGCTTTTTGCACTTCTTTCCTTGTCTGCTCAGACTGGGCACGTGCTAGCTTACTAAGTTCACGATCATAGTCAGATTGCAGATTCATCGATATTTGGGATGGCTGCGCAAGGAAGGACTTAGCCCACTTTTTGGATTTTTCATCGTATACCGGCTTTTGCTCGGGCTTTTTTGGTGCAAAAAAAATCTTATTGTAGGCAGCCACCTCCGCGGCGTTTTCCGCTACAGTCCTGTCATAAGGTCTAATGGGAAGATTCTTATGAGGTACTTTGAGAGGGGCGTCGACCTTTTACGTTTCGGTGATCGCTTACCCCTCATAGTACGAGCGGTGGGCGGAGACGGCTGACGCGGCGGCGGAGACGGCTGCGCTGGAGACTGGTGAGGCGGTGAAGAGGACTGTTGTGCTGGAGAATGCTGAGGCGGTGAAGAGGACTGTTGCGCTGGAGACTGGTGAGGAGTCGATGGCCTTGGCTGCCAGTTCGGAAGCACGATGAATTCCTTTGGCCATAGAATGGTCGCTTTCTTGGCTTCTCCAAGTTCAAGCACCTCCCCATCTTCACCTGCAGGGTGTTCAGCTTCAGCTCCTCAAAATCTTTCATCACTTCATCCACCACGACAACAGCGTAGCCATTTGGAACCGGAGAGAAATGGTAAGTTGGATTAGGTCCAATTGGTACGACATAGCCGACCGCCACCTTCATGGTTAAGTTAAAAACTTTCACATGCATCTCACAAGGTGTGCTCTCCGTGATATCATCCACTGGGTAGCGACGAAGTGGAGCCACCGTCACTGCATCATCAGTACCATCCTGGAGCTCCATGGAAGCCACGCTGCTTTTTCGATTCGATGGGCCGCCGGTACCATCGCATGCAGCTTCTACCATGTGCCGCTGAGATTGGCCGCTAGTACCTTGCTGGCTAAGTGCGGCAATTTGATCCTTCTGCCGCTTTAATTCTTCTTCTATATTATGCAGCCGGTCTGCCGCAGCGCGTGCTCCATTGCCTCCCTTTCCTTTCTCCTCTGATGGCTTCTATCAGGAAATTTCTTCCTGTGCTCGGGAATCGCAATTGTCTTGGGCTTGGAACCTGGTACGCCTCGTAACCGTCCGTCGTGTTCCTTATTCCAAGGGCGCGTGTGAGCTTGTCATCCTCTCTATCGGGAATGAACCGTCCCTCTGCAACATCCTTTACTGCATTTCTAATGCCTTCGATGGGTAGTAGGGGATTATCTTTGTGTCTTCTATATATATGCACTTCCCTTCTGCGTCTAACGTGCCCCCATGCCCGTAAAACCAATTTCTTGCCCGTTCGATCCATGCGAGTGGCTCTGGAGTGATCCCTTTAGCCAGCAGGTCCGCCTCAAGTTTCTCCCACTTAGGCATGCTAAAAGCGTAGCCACCAGCCCCAATAGTATGGTGGTAGATCTTTTTAGCAGCATTTGCCTTATTTTTTGCAGACTTTTCCTGAGCTTCCTCCGATTTCTTGTACGCCACAAATTATTCCCAGTAATCCCTTATCTTCTCATACCCTTTATCGAAGTCCGGAGTCTTATTTTTCTGGACAAACTCGCTGTTTAATCTTTTCTTCCAGTTCTTGAATAGCTCGGCCATCTTCTTAAGAGCCCAGTCCTGACTTTTTGCTCCATGTTTTTCCGGGCAATCTTTTCTGCCTCATTTGGATCCTCCTCATCTGGATCCACCTCTGGCGCCAGGGTGAAATTAAGCATGAGCTTTCTCCAAAGACTTTCTTTGCCCTCCTCGCCGACATATCTTACTCCTCCCTCCTTTGGCTGATGCCATTCTCGAACGGTGATCGGGATGTAGTCCCTAACAAGAACTCCGCATTGCTTTACCATTTTATTTTTAACACCAGGGGGAGCAGTCGGTGTGCCGTCTTCAGCGACTTTTTCGATCCTGTACCTTTCTTGGTCGCCCAACTTTTTGGCTGGGCCTCGTTTTGTCCTTACAGAAGATTTGCTCGATCCGGAGGGCTAAAAGAAGAAAGAGCGTTAATATATGTATATAGACAGCAGAGGCTTAATTAATACAATCTTCGGCTTCATTAATATATGTATATGCACCTCGCCGGAGTTTGCAACATTTAATGTTCCACCGGATCCTTCGGCTTCTCCCTCGCCGACTTCTCCCTCACCCCAGCCGTCGGGTTCTACCTCACCGGAGCCGTCTCTTCGTTGAGAGACTCATCTCCCTCACCGAGTTGTTCAGAAACTGCGAGGTGACATCGCCAACATCTTCCGGCCCACGGATTATATCCTCGAGGATGTTTTCCTGATTTTCGTCTCGTTCCAAAGTTTCTGCAAATTAAGAACAATGCACAAAACTTTAGTTGCGGTAACTTGTTCCATATGTCAAGATACATCTACCCACAAACTCGTATAGGTCGGAACTAGTATCGTAAACTCGTATCGTAAACTCGTAAACTCGTATCGTAAAACTCGTAAGGTCGGAACAAATTTTTTTCCCTAACACAAAAATTCCTAAGTGTTTGAATTTCTAAACCTAAGAAAAAATCCTTTAATTCATACATTCATACATTCATATATTCATACATTTAAAAAATAGCAATTTCTTCTAAACCCTCACCGAGAGGGGGCGGCGCGTGCGGGGGCGTGGAGGCCGGGGCGCGGCGTGGAGGACGTGGCCGGCGCAGGGCGCGGCCGGCGTGGAGGGCATGGCCGGCGTGGACGGGCCTGGCTGGCGTGGAGGGCGTGGCCGGCGTGGAGGCGCGGTCGGCTTCGGGCTCTTCACGTACTGCCGCACTGCAATGTCACTGCAAATTTTAATTCATAGCAAACAACTTTAAATTTCATTGCAACTAAAAATAACATTGCTTTGATAAATTTTCAAACTTTGCTAAATTTTCTTATACACTTATAAAATAATTTTCTTATACACTAAATTTTCAAACTTTGCTACTAAAATTTTCTAACTTAGCAATATTTCAAACTTAGGAATACTATGTTATCTAAATGACTTAGCAATATTTAACAAAATTGCTACACTAAATAACCTAAAATAATCTAAACAAAATTGCTAAGTTTCAAAATTGCTAAACTTTCAAAATTGCTAACTTTCAAAATTGCTACACTAAAAATTGATAACCTATAATAACCTAAACAATAATAAGCTAAACAAAATTTAAACTTTACTAAAAATGAAAAAAAAAACCTCAAATGGTGCGTGTAGGCCGAGGCGGTGGCCGGAGGCCGGCGATGGCGGAGGTGGAGGGCACAGCGCGTGGAGGCCGCACGGACGGGCGGCGCGGCGCGGGCGTGTGGCGGCGCGTGGGCCGCGCGTGGCCGGAGGAGCTAGGCGGCGCGTACGTGGAGGAGGCCGGCGCGTGGAGGCCGGCGTGGAGGTGGCGCGTGGAGGCGGCGCGGCGGACGTCGACGGCGGCGGCGGGGTGCTGCGTGGGGCGCGGCGCGGAGGTCGGCAGCCTGTCGGCGTCGTTTCGCTCCGCGTCGCGCTTCTCCGTCTTCTCGATTTGGGTGAATGGGAAGAAGAAAGGGCGCAGGCAGTTATACGAGGGGTCATTGGTCCCGGTTGCTGCCATAAACCGGGACCAATGCCTCTTTTGTCCCGGTTCGTAGCAGCAACCGGGACCAATGCCCTGGCAATTAATGCCAGATTCGCTCGCGCGTTATATGGACTCATTGGTCCCGGTTCTTCGTATAAACCGGGACCAAAGAGTCCTTTTTCAAAATTATTTCAAACTTTTCAATTCTGAATGTTGTTCCCGCCTTTTTTTTCTATTTAGGTGTTTGAATATGAATTTCACATGGTTTTGAATCTGAAAAGACTTTCAACATGAAAAGTGTTTAAATTTGAATAAACAATCCAAAACCATTTTCTGTTTTCTAAAATAATTATTCTAACTATACAAACTATTAACCATTTTGCCATTTTCAATTAAAATGCATTAACTTTATTGCATATTTTGAATTGACAAAACTTTCAACATGAAAAGTGTTTGAATTTGTATAAATAATCCAAAATCAATTTTACATTATTATTGTCATTTTCAATTTAATATGGATAAATTCATATCTTTAAATCCGTTAAGTCGAAATTCGACAAATAATCCGTAAGCAGAAGTAAATGCAGAACAATTTCAGTGAACCTATATTTGTAAGATGAATGTTTTGTTGTAAAAGCAGAAGAAACCAGAATAAATTATAATTCATTATCTTTTTGCATAACTAACTCAAAACCAGATTACTTATTCAGATGCTAAAGATCATTAGTTGGAAATGCAGAGATAAAGAATACATTTTACACGATCGTCGTCGTAGATAGACAAACATTTTACACGATCGTCGTCGTACATAGACGAACCATTTGTCCTAACCAACGATGTGGCTCAGGTTTAGTCATACTCCTGCCTAGTCCTATAATACTCGGCCTCGTAGTCGTCGTAGTCGCCGCCGTAGTCGCCGCTGTCGTCGGGCGGCGCTCGCTGATGACGTGAAACACACGTTCGTTGGGAGACCCCAAGAGGAAGGTATGATGTAGTCAGCAGCAAGTTTTCCCTCAGAAAGAAACCAAGGTTATCGAACCCGTAGGAGCAGCAACTCTTCAGAAGGTTGTCACGGCCAGAAAAATAGCTGTTGCAGGGAGTCTGGACTGTTGACGTGGAATCTGCACACAACACAATCAAACTACTTTGCCCCAACGAAACAGTGAGGTTGTCAATCTCACTGGCATGCTGAAAACAAAAGATTAAACGTATGGTGTGGAAAATGAGTATTAAATTGCAGAGAATGAAAAAGGAACAGTTTGCAGTTTGTGGTTGTTTATCAGTGTAAAAGAATGGACCGGGGTCCATAGTTCACTAGTGGTGTCTCTCCATAAAAGATAACTAACATGTTGGGTGAACAAATTACAGCTGGTCAATTGACGAATAGTGAGCGCATGACAATTCATATACATGACATGTTGACTACTATGATATTTAATTGGGCATTACGACATAATACATAGACCGTTATCCAACAGCATCTATGACTAATAATCCACCGCCGGGTTGTCATCCGAGTCCCCCGTTGGTATTAAGTTGCAAGCAACGGATAATTGCATTAAGTAAAGTGCGTATGTAAACAAACACATATGTCCGTGGACATAGCATCGTTAAGTTATCCCTAGTGGCAACAGCACATCCACAACCTTAGAACTTTCTGTCACTGTCCCAGGTTAAACGGAGACATGAACCCACTATCTAGCATAAATACTCTCTCTTGAGTTACAAGCATCTACTTGGCCAAAGCATCTACGGGTAACGGAAAGCATGCAAGATCTTAAAAACATATGAGATAGATTGATAATCAACTTGACATAATATTCAATATTCATCGGATCCCAGCAAACACAACATGTAGCATTACAATAATATGATCTTGATCATGTAGGGCAGCTGACAAGATCTAAACATGATGGCACAAAGTGGAGATACAACCATCTAGCTACTGCTATGGACCCGTAGTCCAAGGATGAACTAATCACGCACACTCCGGAGGCAGGCATGGCGATGTAGAAGCCTCCGTGACGATTCCCCTCTCCGGCAGGGTGCCGGGAAGAGG
>CAMZMU010000094.1:29438752-29565369 GCA_947311845.1 Poa pratensis | reverse complement strand
TTCGCTTCTACTGTCACCTCTGTTTCATATAGTTGGCCCATCTTCGGGAAGAGGAGAAGAGTGGAGGCAGTCGAGTGGCACCTGCATACAAGATATAGCAGTCGAAAAGTAAAAAAAAATAACAGGATAAACAAAAAACAGAAGATCATATACTCGAAAGATTCACTAAACTCTTGCAAAGGCTTTTCAGCCCATAAGGATCGACTGGGCAGTCCGACGTTGCAGGGCTCGCTCTGTTTAGTACTGGTGATGGACGCAAATGTGTCACCAGTTCCTCCTCGACAGCTCCTCCTTGCTCATTCGAGTGGAGTCGAGGGGACCTTCATACTCCCACATTGGGTGGGCGAGCGCGGAGTGGCCATACCCGCCTCTTTACAAAGGTGGCAATCAAATGCACACCCGTGATGCTGTTCAGGAGCCCTCCAATTGTCCAGCATAGGCGCTGCTTCCGCCACTTCTTCAGTCGAAAGCTCATGGTTCCAAGCTCTCGTCCTAGCGGCTATACAGCAGTCAAAAATGCTGGGGCCACGTTTTGGTCCACTTGCACATAGAACCACCTCTTCCCTCCACCCCTGCGCCGAGTCGACTGGCTTCAGGGCAAAGTACCGGGTGTCGCTGCGCACCTGGATCTGCAGGCCCCCGACTGCGTAGGTTCGGCCATTCGGTTGTTTGGCCGGACCATGAAGTTGGACTTCCATAATGGCCAACTCGGGGCAACACCCAAAAAACATTCGCACAGCGTGATGAAGCACGCAAGTGCAGAATACCGTTCGGGGTGAGATCATGGATCTGCACCCCGTAGGCAAAAAGCAAACCTCGAACGAAATCATGGAGGGGGAGCGAGAAACCCCGAGGCAAAAACTCCGCGAAACAAACGCGCTCGTTTAGCGCGAGGCTCGGGAATGTATCTTTGGGCGAAGGTGAGCGGACGAGGAGTTGGTCGGAAGGTGGCAAGCAATCCTTCCTCGCGCTTCTTGTCCATGCTGTGCATCCTTCAGGGTGGATTTCATCCAATCCCCATTGGTCTTCTTGAGGTCGATGGCGGCCGCAGAGATGTGCTGCCGCAATCTTCTTTCCCCTTCTTCGCCGCCGCATCGGCGCGCGCGGCAGCAGTCGAGGCGGAGCGCTTGTTGCCCGCTGCTTTCTTCATCGTCAGCGAGCAGGTGGGAGAGCGTGCAAAGCTTTAGCAGGAGCAATGGAGGCAGAGCATGAGGAAGACGATGGAACAGGGGGGCGGCGCGCAGAGCAAATGGCAGGTAAAAAACAAATGACAGCGCCGTTCCCTATTTACCACAAGACAGAAGCAATCGCAGCCGTTCAGATCCAAATCGTGCGTTACACACGCAATCTGACCATACAGTGGCAAACGTGGAGGGCAACCGTCGCCGGCCACTCCGCCCACTACGCACGTAAAAGAGGAGCCATCATCCGCTTGCGGAAAAAGTGGGCCGTATAGTCAAATCAAGTCCAAACGACCGTCTTCGGTCAGCTCTGCACAAATGGGCCCACATACGTGTCACGTCCCATCAATCGCAGCATAACGCACGCCACGCGTGTCAGAAATCGCAGTCGCAATAAACGTCATCCCTGACGTCATTGAAGCATCTGTTCAGAAAATATGTTCGAGTATGCTCAGCGCATATTGGTCTGATTAGTTCGGGTGTGACAAAATTTTCTTAAGGCAAAATTGGTCACTCGACCGTTCCTTCGACTGAAGTCATATTACTCCCATCGGGAGCATGTTCAAAAATTCTTCGACTGAAGATGCTTAGGATAATGATTGAGATTATCCTCCATTTACACGTAATACAGCATAATCTCGGGGGCTACTCCCATCGGGAGCACTGTCGTGCACCCGATAGAATTATGGCACAAATTTCTTCGATTAACATATGCAGAGTAAGAAGAGTTTTGAGATTATCCTCCATTGCAAAACAATAAAGCACAATCTCGGGGGCTACTCCCATCGGGAGCGCTGTCGCGCACCCGATAGCATAACGGCAAATATCAGTTGACAAAGGGCATGACTCGTCCAACAAAAGTTCAGAAATCATACTCGAAACATTCCCGAGTTGCGCCAGTCGCAAACACCTCGGATGCTGCATGCATAGTGCAAAGGTAAGACCCGCCGAACTTTCGAGCTGGGCTAAGAACCGTTCCAGCAACGTTAATCCTTACATTTTCCGTGTCAGCAGACATGATGAAAAATCCCGACGGACACGCGTTGGGTAAAATTCAAAGTTATACTGCAGATCGACTTAGTAAGACCACAGCGGCCTAGTCGAATCTGACCAGTTTGTTCCGATTCGAGTCCGGGGACTCGAGTTTGATTGAAAGCTAGTAAGGTTTTACCCGAATGTGTAGTTAACCAGTCCCGATCCGTCGAGTGTACTGGGCCTGCTAAGCTATTATCCCTTGATCATCATAAAACACACTCGATGAGATACTCGACATAGCCAAACGTGCGCTATTCATACAGGAATTCCAAATTATATGGACAGAATACAAAGCATACGACGTGCACTCACGAAAGAGTCCATGCCCGATTCTTTGAGTCAGCCAAGTACTCGGGGGCTACTGACATGGGTATACATATCGGGTACCCTACCATGAGGTACCTGGTGCACTGACGACTAAGGCCCAATATCGAAGAGACTACTCGAAGCCCAAGACAAGAGGCCCAAGAAGATGGAGTACCCTCCAGACTAGACATAGGCGTAGTCGGTTTAGGCTTTCCTTATGTGTAAACTAGGTCGGTTAAAAATTCCCGAGACCCAGCCTATTTAAAGGCTGGGAGGGGTACCGATCTAGGACCAAGCCATACACGAACCACCAAAACTCTTGCGAGATCCTCAACTCGCCGGAGCTCCCCTGTAATCGCATAATCCACAATCAATACTAGACAAGCAGGAAGTAGGGTCTTTACCTCCACCCGAGGGGCCTGAACCTGGGTAAATCTTTGTCTCTGCTTGTCAGCCGACGAAACTACCAGTACTACCACGTTCTCTCCCCATAATCTCAACCCTAGGTCCTTAACCATGGGATTTGATGAGGGTACACCTCGTCACATGCAAATTCTACGCTCATAGCTCATAGGAGTCACTAACCTGCAGGCCGTTGGGAGAGGCTAACCCATTTGGGCCGCACAGAACAGAATTTACGTGGTTAAAGACCTGCAGCTTCCAGCGGGAGGGCCTGTACATCGCCTTAAGGCGATCCATCGTAGATGGGTCGCCTACTAGAAGCTTTTATTATGCTCGGCCCATATGACCGCGCGCTTAAGACTGTTTCGTACTCCTTTTTCTTCGCTTTGTCTGAGCCTACACGAACGACTGTTTAGGCTTTGTTAGTAGTATGTTTCTTAGCCCGCGTGCGAAACTTTTTTGTACTATTTCGTTCAGTCATACCATGTTAAGCGCGAGAAAAAAAACTGTTTCTAGGTGTTTGTACTAGCTTATGAATACATATGTAATAGGCTACTTAAAAAGTTTGTCAAAAGACTTTGTTTCAACAATTTTACTGAGTCTCTCTTACACCAGTAAATACTTGAAGTGAAGTGTCAAAAAATATATATATATTTCACTAAAACGTGAATTTCACACAGACAAATTTGAAGGTGGAGTACACATGAATTTCTCATAGAAAGACTTGAAGGTGAACTACACATGAATTTCCCACTCGGACTTGTTAAGATCAACTTTTCCTGGGGACAAAGTATCAGAAAAAGTTTAAGAACAGTTCTGTTAAAAAAAATTTGAATACAAAAATGTTTGAACACTTTTAAAAATGTGTACAGAAAACTGTTTGAATAGAAACTATGTTTGAACAATTTTCAAAGTGAACAGAAAAAATGTGAACGGAAAGAGATTTGAACGATTTTGGAACGTGGATATATGCGTGTGAACGGAAAAAGTTTTAAAAAGCGGTAGGCAAATAGAAACTAAGATTTGAACAATTTTAAAAACTTGAACACAAAAATGTTTGAACGAATTCAAGGTGAACAGAAATAGTGTGAACGGAAAGATATTTGAATGATTTTGGAACGTGGATACATCGTGTGAACAGAAAAATAAAAAGGTTGGCAAATAGAAACTAAGATATGAACGATTTAAAAGCGTGAACAAAAAAGTTTGAACGGAAAATATGATTGAACAGATTTCAAATTGGATAGAAAATTTCTGAACGGAAAGAGATTTGAATGATTTTGGAACATGGATAAACGCATGTGAACATAAAAAGTTATTTTTTGAACGATTTTATATTTTGAACGATTTTGAAAAGTAAACAGAAAAAAGTTTTTTAACAGATTTAAAAAGTGAACATAATTTTTTTATGAACAAAGTTATTTTTGAACAATTTTAAAAGTGAACGAAAATTATTATTGAACTGTTTTAAAAAGTGAACAAAAAAAGGTCGGTGAACAAAAAATATTGTTGAACAGATTTAAAAAGTGAACAGAAAAAGGTTTAGGAACGAAAGTTATTGTTGAATGATTTTAAAAGTGAACGAAATTTTTTGTTGAACGATTTTAAAAAGTGAACAGAAATAGGTCGGTGAATTTTTTTTATTTTTGAACGATTTTAAAAAATGAACAAAAAATTGTTTATGAACAGAAACTATCTCTGAACGATTTTAAAAGTGAAGGAAAATTATTTTTGAATGATTTTAAAAAGTGAACAGAAAAATGTCGGTGAAAATAATTTATTTTTGAACAGATTTAAAAGTGAGGAGAAAAATGTTTATGAACGAAAGTTATTTTTGAACGATTTTAAAGTGAACGAAAACTATTTTTGAACGATTTTAAAATTGAACAGAAAAGGCTAGTAAACGAAAACTATTTTTGAACGATTTTAAAAAATGAACAGAAATGGGGGTGAACGGAAACTATTTTTGAACAATTTAAAAATGAATAGAAAAGACGGTAGAACAGAAACTATTTTAAAAGTAAACATAAAATAGGGGTGACCAGAAACTATTTTTGCACGAATTTTAAAAACAGAATACGGGGTGAAAAAAAGGATACAAGAAAAGAAAACGAAAAAGAAAAACAGAAAATAAAAAGTGAAAAACGAGAAAAGAAAAGAAATAGGAAAAGAAAATTAAAAGAACAAAAATTAAATAAAAAGAATATGAAAACAGAAAAGAAAACGAAAACAGAAAAATAAACGTAAAAGGAAAAAGAAAAAGAAAAGAAAAGAAAACAAAAAAGAAAAAGAAAAACGAAAACAAAAACAAAAAATAAAAAGTGAAAAACGAGAAAAGATAAAGAAATAGGAAAAGGAAAAATTAAAAGATCGAAATAAAAAATAAAAAATAAAATGAATAAGAAAAGAAAACAAAAATGAAAACGTAAAAGGAAAAAAAACGAAAACAGGAAAAAGAAATACGAATACAGGAAAAAATCGTCTGATGGGCCGGCCCATCCGCGCCAACGCTCTCCTCTCTTAAGGCGACGCGGGCGTGATCCGTCGCCAGCGGGCGATATAAAGGATTTGCGGCTTCCAGCCCAAAGCACACACAAACAACTCCAGGAGACTACTAAAGAAAACTCCAGGAGACTAACCGCTAGTCTGCAGTCTTTACCCTCAAATTAAAAAAAAAACGTTGACTTGCTTCGGCCGTCCTTCCTCCCGTATCAGATCTCTGGTGGTGGTGCCCTACCCGCCGGGGGACGTAGGCATGTAGCCAGCATAGTCCTCGCAGACCCGCCAGGTTCGGCACTCGACAAGCTCGCTGACCGGGGACGCCGCAGTGCCCTTGGCATGCGAATCTGACGCTACAACACAACAGGGTAAGCAACACCGCGTCTTCTCTCTTCTTTTCTTAGGACGAACTAAAATCTATCGATTGGTTTATGCGTTTCTGCTGTGAGCGACACCTAATCGGCCGCGCCATGCACGTGAGCCAGTGAGTGATTTTCGTTTCATTTTTCTGGGGCAGATTAGAGTATTATTCTACCGACTCTGCATTTCAAACGGGAGGTGATACAATTCATCCTAGACAATTAGACATGCTGTGAGCAGTGGCTAACAGTGGCGGAGCCAGAAGTACAAAGTTGTGATGTCAATTTAACCTTGTGATGTCAAATACATGTATTTGTATTAATTTAAAAAAAATCGCATGATTTTTAGCCTATATGTGAAGAATTTGCCAAAATATTGTGTAGTCATTTGACTACACAGCTATAGTGTGGCTACGCCACTGGTGGCTAAAGGTAGTGTAAACATGGCCTAGTAGTCAACGAAAGAAGGAAGGCGAACTGGAATCCTGCAAGTCTCTCTACCACAGTTGGCACCGGACACCATGATGCAGAAATATTTCGAGGAACTGATTTATGCTGAATTAATTTGTTCACACCAACGCTTGCGAGCAAAACGAATACAAGAAAAGGAATGATGCAGAATGAACAGAAACATTGTTGATCAGTAGGGAGAAGCGAAGAGCTCTACTGTAAGAACGCAAGAACAGCTACTGGAAGCTACTGCCATGGGAAGGGCAGGGACGGCGGGGCGCCGTCTGAGGAGGCTTCGCCACCAACATGAAATATCCCGTTGTAGTTCATGTCATTGTTGTCCGTGCTTAGGACAGTGCTCAGCTGCTGCTCATTTTCCGCTACGGGGCAGGAAAATCCTGTCGCGGAGACGGCAGCGCTGGAAGACTGAGAGCGGTGGAACCAGGACGAGCTGCTGAATTGCAGGTTGGAGAACAGAGGTTGGGCAATTGGGATGTGCTGACCAACATCTGAATTGGGATGTCCTGTCTGCTGGACCATCTGACCAACATCGATACCGGAGGAATTTGCTGGAGCTGACAGAAGAGAGAGAGCACAGTCGGAGTCGAGCACCGGAGTCAGCCCATCAGAGAACATCTTGCTGCTGCTGCTACTGCTCTCGGGAGGAGCTACCGTCTTGAGGAGCGGTTGGCACACCGAAGGCTCAAGCGCCACACCGGTCGCGAAGTTTATTTCGCCTTCCTGTAGGAAAGGAAAGCGCCGGCCTTCTTTGGAGTAAGTAGATGTGGAGCCAACAAAATGCTGCCTGTTACCGACACCTAGAGGGATTTGGTGTGTGTAATACGGGCTCTCCTCGGTTTTAATGATCCCTGGCCAGTTTTGCTGCGGTCTTGGAGTTGGAAATGATGAAAACCTTGTTCCTGCGTTACAGAACAATGTCAACTGGTTGTGATAAGAAGGTAATGAAACGAAACTGCTACACATGCATAGGGCAAGAAAATAAGTAAAATCATATTATTATGCAACCATTTCATTCTGCCAAATAATGAACCAATATGGAATCCTCATAGGAAATCTTGAATTAGTGTGCAGTGAATTAAGCACCACAGCTAATGAAAACTACTAAGCACACTAAAAAGGTAAACCAACGTTTAGTCTTGGCAGGGATCTATATGATCTTGTAGGACTCAGAAGCATGTTGCTTTAGACACAAGTACTCCAATTGTGAAGAAAGTAAGGAATCCCCTTTCTCCTAATGAACTAAAACTTGGACTTGTGTAACAAATGGTGCGAGGTAACAAAATATTATTTACACTACATCCAACCTCCATGAACTGGGTACTCCCTCTTTGCCAAAATGTAGTGGATCTTAGTTTTTCAAAAGCCAAACGATGTAAAGTTTGACCAAGTATGCAGAAAAATAGAATAACATCTACAACTTCAAACACATATAATATGAAAGTATATTTCATGGTGATTTGATATTGAATATGGTTATATATGTTTGTACATATTTTTTTTTCAAACTTCACATCGTTTGACTTTTAAAATAACAAAGATGCACTATATTTTGGTAGAGGGGGTACGTTCTTAGGTAAAATAAGGTAATATCCTCATTCTTTGTGAATACTAATCACAGCCACGACTAATTTACAGAAGGAAAATGGCTGAGGAAGGTACAAATGTGCAACATGGTGAAGTAACAGGCTACCGGGTAATTCCAGAGCCACAAGATACTGAACAATGTGAATGCAATAGGTCAACATCCATGGTCCGTCATGAGTTACAATATGTCTGACAAACTATTCCATGTTTCCAACAATCTATGCACTCTTAAAATATAGAGTAGTAGTAAAAAGTGACCTTGTTGACTTGTCATAAAACTTGCGGAATTCATGGTATCTGGCTGTGGCTTTCTGCGACGACGATTATGCCCATCAAGACGCTTTCTACAGCTGCGCTTTACCTCATCAAACTCGGTAAGCAGGTGAAACCTAAAGAGACAAAAATGATCAGCTAAGTGCATGCAAGTGTTAGGCAAATGAGGACATAGAGATACTGCAATGCAAACGAGCAAACTGTTGACATAAAATCTTAATAACATGCTGAAAGTTGATTTACAAACATCTCAGATTTAGTGTGTTTCCAGCTACTTTCAAAAACAAAGCTACCACTACAAATACTGGAACAAACAACGCCTCAAGGGTTTTCCTGTAAAAATAAACTACATCAACTCTCAAGTATCAACATATAACGGAGGAAATAAAATTTGAAAGGAGTTTAAGAAAACGGAGAATATTTGGGGAAATCTTCCATAACTTAAAAACATAAGAACACTCTGTTGTCCTATAGCTTTCTATAAATCTGGGGCATCAGTCACCTTTTTTCTTTTAAGAACACGGCAACAGAGATTTTAACTATGGTGTAGCTTTCTTTTCTACTTCCTCTGTTCCAAATTATAAGATGTTTTAGCCTTTTTTTTCTAAATCACATGTATCTAGACGCGTTTCAGGGTGTACGTTCACACATTTCGGTCCGTATGTAGTCACAATTGAAATGTGCAGAATATCATATAATTCGGAACGGAGGAAGTAAGCTCTAAGGGTATAACATATTACTAGTCTTGTTTTATTATATGATAATATACTCCTGGTCCTTGGTTGATTTTATAAGATAAGATGCTCCTAGGTAGTTAGGCACATGATATGAAAATGTTGTCAGAATACTTTATATTTTTCACACAAATTGTTGGAATATATTGTACAGTACACAGTGGGACCGCTTACATCTGTCAATCAACCCTATCAGTGCCTCAGTACTCAAAGATTTAGACAAAAATATGGCAAAGCCTGTAACTTGGACCACGGTATGGGGTATCTACAACCATATGTTTAAGAGGGATGCAAGTTTGTTGGGAGATTGGGAGCACTTATTTTATGAAGTCTGCAGCAGCCAACAACTGATGGGGTAATCACTCATTGGAAACTGTCCCCACTTGGTAAGATATTCAGATATCATGAAAATAAAATGATGAGAAGAACACATTAAAATACTATTAAGTTTATAAATGTGTATAGGTAGAATAGAATCGTCTGCTTTGCTCAGCAACATAAAAATAGGAAGAACCACGAGTGCTTTGAAATGGACCAAGGCACAAAAAGACTACAAATGTATGAAATAATGCAGGAGAAAAAAATCCATATTAGTATATTATGGATGGTTCTGGATGAGGGTAGAGGATGTAAGACATTGATTTTACCTTAAAAAATGGACTCTGGTAATTTTCTTATAAATATAGATGTGACAAATTTGACCCAACTAGTTCTGTTCAATGAGATTATTCAGTCTTATCGCTAATGCATGCAAATAACAATATATTGCAGAAGTGAAACTCAGATAAAAACAGGGTCAAGTGGTCCCAAAGCACCTGAAACAAGCAAACTATCTTTCATTATTTAGAATGCTAACACTTGAAAATGAGATATTATCATGATATAGTACTCCCTCTGATCCGTAAAATGTGTACAAACGTACATACAAGCTGCGACGCTTTTTCCGGATCGGAGGGAGTAGTATTATTCTTTTCTTTTCTGAGGACCACCGTATGACCTTCACCGCAACATCGTGCCAACAACTGTGAAACATTAACTTAACAAACATATTTGATCCCTGCATGTTTACAAAATTGCTTATCTTAATTAAAAGATCATATGATAAGGGCGACTACTAATTTCCCATGAAGTCCAAACTGAGGATGCTAGAGATCTCACATTTCACATGGTCATGAACCAAACCATTAGATCACACCATATGGGTTAGTGTCGTCTTTTGGTATTTAAGGAACATCATTTTCAGTTGCAGTACCATTAACCTTTTAATGAAACTAAAACGTTCAGAAATTTCAGGTCCTTGGCAGGTGGCGAGGCTGGCCAACCTGACAATATAATGCATTGTCCTTGTATTGTACGAGTACATAAATGCCTCTCCACAGTGCTTTATACAGAGTAATCACTCTGTAGCGGTACTATAAACTTTCAAGATTTGGGTGTTAGCATCAGCTTTTCCTTTGAACCGGAAGGCTCACAGTCACAGATGTGGTAGGCCAGTTCTTGCCGCGTGATGAATAAAGGAGGCTGGCATTTTTAAGGCATTGACAGTCCCAGTCCCACGCAAAACATTCTGTCGCGGCCAAGAAATCCACAGGAAAAGTGCAAAACTGCACATGAATCCACCTATTTCATGCTAGTTTGCCCATGGAAAAGGTGGCACGGCAAATCATATCAGGCGTCCGGGTTATCATCAATCACGCGGCGTGTTGCTGATACCATATCAGAACAGTGTCCGAACAGAGAAAAATGTCCAATTACAGCGCAACTGGGCTTCACAAAAGAAATGACGAAGCAATTGCAAATTGGACACAGGGACATATTGAATTGGCTGATCGATTGAAGAGCATTGGGTGCCTGTGTGATCTCTCGCACATGGAGCGCAAATGTTGCTTTTTTTTGCAGTGCTGAATTCTCATGAATGGGGTCAGGATTCAAAAAGTGATGGGGCAATTCTAAGAAGTACAAAAGCTGTGCAGCTAGGAATTGATGTAGGCTGCAGTCCAACAAGTTGTGAGCAGCATATAAGTAGTGGAAAAAAAGAAAGGAAAAGCACTGCAATAATTCAGCTAACATAAGCTGCCATGATAAAGGGTGACACAAGGAAATGAGAGGCTGAAAAGGCATGGTGCCGGGAAAGGTAAAGATGTGCATCCTTGAAATGAGACAGGCAGAATTATGCGCAAACAAAGAAAGGAAGAAAGCAAAAAGATAGCGCAGTGTGGACTGATGAAACGAGAGAGGCAGAATTGTGCACAAACAAACAAAGAAGGAAAAAGAACGGAAAAAACTGATAATGTGACGGCAGTAGATGGATCATGGATTGATGAACATAGAGTTGATCATAGTACTGAATTTTGGCGGGCGAATGAGTTACCTGCTGCACTGTTGGCAGAAGCGCATCTCGCGGCCGGCGACCGTGACGACGGGGGTCTTGGAGTGCGCCTCGCACACCTTGTGCCGCCGGTGGTAGTCGCGGCACTTGCTCAGGTCCGCCCTGCACCCGTCCACCGCGCACGACGGGCACTGCTGCTGCCCCGCGCCGCCCCCGCCCGACGTCGCGCGCGGCCGCTTCACCGCGCCTGGCGACGACGACGACGAAGCCGATGCAGCCGGCGCCTTGCCGACGCCGCGACTGTCCGCGGCGGCGCCGAACTCGCCTAGCCCGCCGAGCTTCAGGTCCACGGAGCACTCCGGCCGCCCGGCGGCATTACCAATGCCACCCGCCGACGCCGTCCCGCCTGCCGACGCGGCGGCTTCGTTTTCCAGCTCGGCGAGGTCCCAGGTGCCCGGCGGCATCTTGAGGTCCCAATCCATGCCGACCACGAGCACTCCGGCGCGCGGATGACACGTACAGCGCTAGGTAGCCTCAGCTTGGCGTAGGCCGGCCTGCGTAGCTAGGTGTATAGTAGCTCGCTAGTTATGGTCTAAGCTCTCAGAGCTTTCCCTTTCATGGCGCACACACCCACACAAACAACCCGGGTCGCTGTCTGGAGCTTGTGTGTTCGGCTTCCTCCTCCCCTGTCCCTCTCATTCCGAGGGTTGCTCTTTTGCAAGGAGCTGCCAGTACCGCTTCTGCACTAGCTGCTAGCTAGCACTGGATCTGTGTCTGTGGGTTAATTGCCACACCAAACCAAAGATGTCAAATAAACACAGCGCAGATGCAGCAAATTGTACAGAGAGAAAGAGGGGCAGTGGAGCTGAGCAACAAAGATATGGAGCAAAAATACCAAGAGGCCAGGAGCTGGAGAGTGTAGTAGTCAGTACAAGTACTTGCACTGGGAGAGAGTGTGTGAGAAAGGGAGAGAGATGATTTGTGTCGCTGGGGTTGCAGCCATTCAATCCCTGACTGACAAGCATGGAGATGGGGCCTCGGGGCCATGTTCGCCTTTAACACTGCTACGGAAGGGTTGTGTGTGCTACAATTATTGGAGGTTTGGTTTCAGCAATGCATTGCACTACTATTACCACTATCTGTTACCTACTTACCTTTGCCTTTTTTTACGAGTGCTGCTAGTGTTTGTAGGCTCTATACATAGCAAGCAGAGATCTTCTGATTTTATAAAATTCGCAAAGTGATGTCTGAACAGAGCATGTTTATCAGCAACGAGCCCAGTAGCTAGCCTAACTACTCTCTTTTAGCATGCATGAGAGCATCTCCAACAGCCTTTGCATATTTGGCTAGGATTTGTAAAAACTGAAAATATACAAATTTGCCCCAAAAACGGTGCTCCAACAGTCTTTGTATAAGTGGCCCCCTCCCCCCAAAAATATACAAAGCTTGCTATCCTTGCTCCCTCCCTTGGTATATTTGCAAAGTGGAGAGCCACTTTGTATAACCAGGAAAACAACGCGGGAGAGAGGTAACCGCTCGCGCGGACATTTCACACCCGAGCCACCGCCGCCGGCCACCACCCCACCGTCGCCCCCGCCGCCGTTCGGCCCCGCCACCGCGTCCCTCGGGTACCCCAGGCCTCCTAGCCGCCCTGCCCCTCATTTCCCCGGCCGCGCGAGCTAGGACGCCGCCTAATCGAGCTCCGCCATGGCCGCAACGCCGTCGGCCGATTCGGGCCGCTGGAGGCCGTTGCCGGAGCGGGAGGAGGCGCGTCGCGGCCCCAGGTGCGCCCGGCCGTCGTTTGCCGCCCCATCCGCGCCCCTCGACCTTCCCCGCCGCTGAATCGAGCTCCGCCATGGCCACACCGTCGCCGGCCGATTCGGCCCGGTGGAGGCTGTCGCCGGTGCCGGGGAAGCTCGGCGCAGCCCCAGGTAGTCGCGGTCGTCCTTCGCCGCCCCGCCCCGCCCGCGCCCCCTCGCCTCCGTGCGCGCCGGTCAATCCTGTGGTAGGAAGAAGATGCAATTTTGTGGCTGACAAAAGGGACCCACATGTCATTGTGATGTGCACAAGATTTTGTAATCTGGTTATACATAGGCTGTAAAAGCACAGAACGTGTTGGATTTGTAAACACTATCTCTCCTCTTGCTATAACAAGTTTTTTGTAATTCCATATGCAAATGCTGTTGGAGATGCTCGAACAGGTTAAAATAACACACACATCACTAAAGCTAATCAAGCCGACCACAGGTCGTTTCCTTGTTTGGCAGTGCGCGAGCCACACATTTCTGCCGTAGCTATAAAAATACATTTTAGTTCCAAAGCTTGCACTTGCAAGCATTGCTCTAGAAAGAAACAGGGTTGTTCCTACTAGTCTAGTGCTGTGGTTTTTAAAAGCCACGACTATACAGTCATATAGAAATTCATTTGATGATGGAAGCCAAGGAAACAAGACCTTTGAGTGACATGCTGCTCGTTTGTTTGCTCTTTTTAGGTCTTGTTGTAGTCTTTGTTTCAAAAATAGGCGATAATGGGTGACACATTGCACTGGCCAATATGTGTGATAAAGTGTCATGGGAGCATGATTGGCCATGCATGTGAAGTCTATCTTTCCTGCTGATGCTGATGCTGCTGCTCCTTTTTCTTGTATTCTACATTCTGAAATGACAATTATTTGCCCGCTTTTTGCAGGGCAGTTCAAAAATATAATGTGACATGTGATCTATGATAACTTTTTGCAAGGTAAACGCCATTTGCCGGGCCTAGTAATTTTTGTAAGTTTACAGCTCGAGTGACGCGAGTCATTCACTATGCAAATATGAAAGGCGCGGCTTTCCTTCAACGATGACAGTGACGAGCGGATCCGAGTTGTGGCCTTTCCTTGGTCACCGGCTATCCAACGTGTTTTGGGGGTCTAGTGCGACATCTTCTCGCGATGCAGTGAAGTCGGAGACGTGTGTCACGGGGAGGCATACCGGCAACAATGTCATCCGATCGGCTGGTATCGGCGAGTGGATCTCCAGCAACCTCAAGGTTTAGTCGTGGGCGGAACTTTCACCTATGAAGCTAATTGTCGAAGGTTGAGTTGCCTCTTTCTAGATGCGGTTTGGGTCGACTGTTTGGCATGGGCCAACATGGGTTCCGGCGTCGGTTCCGGCTAAGGCCCCGTCAGTGGTTGTCGAAGGCCAGTGACGAATTTACCGCGCCTCCGCCCTGGGCACGTGCCCGGGCTCTGTGCCGCCGCATGGCCGATCGCCCGTGAGCTCTTATGGCGGCCAAACTTGCTGGAGCGGCCCTGGACAGCTACCTTGGACTTTTGTTGCCTATTTTTCAAAAATTTAGTACTAGAGGTCCGTAGCTAGTGTGACATCAGTACATTTTATGATATATCAAAGACAATTTTTTATAAAACATCTGTTCAGTAGAGTTGATTTTTATTTTTATATTTGGTTCTTTGTAGATGAAATGAAATATTTTGCTTGTTGTGTGCCCCATGTCCGGGCTTCGACAAATCGCTAGCTTTGCCAATGTGGAAGGTGAAGTCAGTGTGTAGCTCGTGTAGGAGTGATGACGATAACGCTGTGGATGGTAAGCTGGACGTTTTGTGATCTGGATCAGACTCGGCACTTACCTTTGCATGCAGAAGATGCAGGTACGTAGCTCCAGCAACGCGGGGGCACGGTCAGGGCGCCGCTTTAATTTGCCACGAGGTGCCGGCCGGCCTCGTACACACGGTTGCGGGTCAGGGTGCAGGTGGGACGCTTCGCGGGAGACCCGCGTATGTCCCACAACTGCCACATAGTTTATTTGGGCTACCCGCCAACGCCCACATCCAATTACGCGCGATACGTGGGCTTCGTGGGATGCCCACTTAAGCTAGCAATCCAATTACTACTCATCATAATTGTAGGACACCAAACAGCTAGCGCATGGAAACATGTGGTTTGAGCCTTAGACAACGGACTGATCCTCTTCAGCTAGCTACCAGATAATACATAAGCATCATGGAACAGCCTAGCTTGGTACAATTGTTGGTATCGTAAACTAGCTCTTCATGAAACTGAAGCCAGCTCGTCATGATGGAAGCTACATGCCTTTAACAAGCAAACAAGATGAAGTTACGGGATATTAACATGATACAAAAGCATAAAATTGAATGTAGCGTTGGCCACTGGCCACTGGGCTATGTGCGCGTTGGTGATTGTTGATAAACAGAAAAGATCGGACTTACCTTTGCAGCACCTACCATGGCTAGTTGGCTACTGAAGCCAGCCGGGCAAGTCTGTGGACATGCTCGTTCGTGCGAGTAGTGGATGCGTTTGTGGCACTGCAGTGACAGCCCAGGGAGAGAGCAGCTCGTGCGTGTTCTGCACAGGAGCGTGCAGGGCGAGAGCGACAGGAAGCCAGGAGCTTCAGCTCGCAACAATGGTGGACAGAAAAGGGGACGAAGGCACGAAGCTAGAGCAACCTAAGGCACGCAATCGAACAGGGAAACAGCGTTGATCAGGAGGTATCCTCACAGGGTGGTGGCTGTTGTAGTCTAACAAACTCGATGGAGACCAACGGTGGTGAATTTCGCCCGAGAAGGAGTTCGTCCGGACTGGAAGAAGACGATGCCGCGGGCGCTGTAGTCGTTCTCATGCCAATTACTCCCGCGTAGATGAAGTAGAGGACTCAGCGGAACTCCTCGTAGGGGAAACAGCTCGAGAGGTAGTCAGGAGGGAGGGAGAGCTTGCCATGGCGGAGGTAGCCGACGGGCGGCGGCGGTCGTGCGGCTCCCCTGTCCGCGCATTAGACCTGGATGAAATCGTGAGATAATGTGGGGAAAGTGGGAAGCCCACATATGCCCACTTATTTTTTTCTGTCTACCCGTGGGAGCCCAGTTAACGTTTTACGTGGGCTTGGGTAGTGGGCGACGTGGGCAGCCCACTCCCACCTGCAGCCTGAGTTGCGGGGCCAGCTGGCGTCGACAACCTCTGCCTGCAGGGCCTACAACATCTGGCGGGGAGGCAGAGCGCCGGCACGACGGCGCCGTACTCCGGTAGCCACCGTCGACGTGGCTACGCGCCACTGCATGCATATGCGGCGTGTCAGCGGCGTGCATGTGAAGGCAGTGCGTCCGTACGCCGGCTGACCTGCTCGCGGGGCCCCTTGCTCCCCCGATCCGCGCCGTCCATTGGAGGAGGAGGGCCAGCGAGCTGTTCCTGGCACCGTTGCTCATAAATTCCCACCGTACCGCGCGCGTGTGTGTGTGCGACCAACGAACATGAGGACGGTAGCGTGTGCTTGGATGTGGAGTATTGTCGTTTCTCGTTTGGCTACATTGCTTCTGTCGATCGGTATCGTGGATCTAGAATTTCGAATTTAGAGCTAGCTCCTTCCTGATGACACTCAAGATCATACACGACAGACAGACCGTGTGATACGTCTCAACAAACGTGCGAAATTACAATATATCGTGTTCAGATCCATGCACAGACATGATGTGCGAAATTACAACCTCGAGTGCAGTTTCTCCACGACGATTAGAGAGAAAGATTTCTTGCTTAATTGGAGCGGCGAATTCGGTGTCGCCCCCAGGGTCGGCCTAGAGGACGGGGCAGAGGGGCGACCGTCCTGGGCCCCGACCAATATAATATATCTATATAGATAGTACACTTCGATACATCCAAGTAAAAAAAGAAAAGACAGACAGAGCCAGTTAGGGCAAAACCCACAACCAGAGCAAGTTCAACGCTTAGAAAACTGAGTACCATTGCTATGCCCTTCAGGCTGTCACCATGAAGAGGACGAGCATATCAATACTGCCGACAGTCATGACTAGGCAAAGGACGATTTAGAAAAACATGACGCGGCACACCAACATGTGGTTGTGCGCCTGGTGTCCTGGTGACAGAATGATTGACACCCATGGCTACCGCGCCGGTTTTCACTCATTCCCACCTGGTGGTGACACCGACAAGGCCTCCTCAAGGGCCTATAGGCTGGGCAAACATGACTTCCTTCACGGGGCTTGAGAGTATGAGGAGAAATAGTAAAGTATTCTCATAATCATGTACATTTATCTACTATATCCAAGAAAGTACTAATCTCTAAAGAAAAAATTATTTTTTATTTAGGAGGACATATTCTCCATAAATTGCGTATCTCGTAGAAAGAAACCACTCTATTCTTCAATAACTCTAAAGTGAGCCCGGGCACGTTCGCTCTCTGTAAAATGGTGCATGTCACCCTCTTCAATGCATCCATAATACTCCCTCTGTTTTTTAATATAAGATGTTTTAAGTGTTGCACATGTTGTCAAGATACATACTAAAGTGAATGAACATGCACACTAACACATGTCTACATACATTTGTGTATATGTGCATGTAGACAAATGCTAAAACATCTTATATTAAAAAACGGATAGGGAGTACTACTTATTAAGTCCCTTGGTAATTAATTAAGCCAAATCTATTAGAAACAGATGATTTGCTTGGCCATTTTTGCAGGGCGGATATGAAAAAATCATAATCTTCAAACTGTGAAATGTGCTAGGCCATTTTTTGCACCGCAAAACATGATAATCAGTTTACAGATTAGGCTTCAGAATCATCATTTACTTAGTTAATACTAAATCTACTAGACAAATGAAAATGCATGCATGCAGAGCATTTATTACACCTGAATATAAAATGTTGCATTTAACCACAGTCACTCAATTCACCGGGAGCAAGCGCGCCCGAGCGCCATTCGTCTTCATCCCTCTATTCTTCCCTTAAAAAAATGTGGTCGGCATTGGCAAGTTTAATTAGACTGATACTCTCTCCAGTGAGATCCCTACAAGTTGTAAAATGAGATATGATAACTAAGTATTCGCGGTAATATTACGCGTATATTTCTATTTGAGAAATTTACATGAGAAGTTGTTTACACAATTCGATGGCATAACAGATCAAACCGTACAAAAGCAAACGTTGTAGAATTCACAATACCTTTTATAATCGTTAGTGATTGGTTTAAGTGATTATATTTCAATATCAAGTACATAGAATCACGCATCGTGCGATTATTATTTAACGCAATTTCCTTGTAAGACACACTTAAACAAAAAAAAGTGGAGAAAATAGTAGTTCCATTTATGCTCTACAAGTTTCTATAAATTTTATGATGTAATGGTACACTCGAAACTTCTATTAAGATATCTATTAGAATATACTTAATAGATATGTCTACCAAAATATTATAGATAATTAAGTCTTAATTCAACTGCAAAAGGAGGCTTATATTTTTTTTACAATTTTTAGCCTATGTGTATACAGCAAAAACAAAATAGTTTTGGTTGCAAAATTATTTAAATTCAACACAAAGTAATTATATTTTCAATGTACATACCGTACAAGAATGATACACATAATATTATTAGCAATTTATATTTAGTTAACTTTGCAAACTATTTATGGGGAGATATACTTATAAAATTGTAATATAATAAAACTAAGTTATATAGATGTATAAGAGTTTAGTATAAAATATATTGGCTAAACTCGTCCCGGGTCTAAAATTTCTTTGGAACAGCCCTGGTTGCCCCGGCCTCCTCCTATGGGGCTGTCCATCGACGATCGGTGGGATAGGGCAGTCGCGGAGATGTCTAAAGAAAAATCAACGCAAGGCGAGTGGGATGATCATCTATGCTATGTGAGGGCTTGGAAAGAACGGAACAAACGGGTGTTCCGCAATGTTGCTTTGTTGTCGGAACCTTTGGACCCTTTTGGGCTTGAGTGGGGGTCTTTTTCCTTTGGACGCTTTTGGGCTTGTCATAAAATTAAGAAATCAAAATATGTAGAAAACCTTCTATTCTATCTAATTGGACGGCAGATCGATTACCTTAAGCTCAAAAAAGAATGTTGTGTTCAGTGTAGAGTTTTATTCTTCTCGAACCAGCCATTCTAATCTGTCAACACAAAAGAGAAGTTGGCTCACATAATTTTCACGAAATTGCGCACGCGCGCACATGCGCCTCTAAGCAAAAGCCTAGAATAGACCATGATCTGAAATGAATACGTGAGTCCCGTAAAGCTTTTACGTACTGAAAGACCAGCAGGGCCGGTCAGCCGGTGGATGCCTTTCAAGATTCAAGTGATGATCGATACCTATGACCCTGGCCGTACGTCCGGAACGCATCTGCCGTGGACGCGAAAGAAACGAAGTTAATCGGTCCAGCTGACAAGCTAGCGGCACCATGCAAGAAACGCAAATCTGAAAGAGTACCACGTACGTAATTAAGCTGGTACCGACGGCCAATATATTATTTAGTTAAGGCGCCGTGGGCATTACATGTGATAGAGATCGATCTAACATCGCTACAGATCCAGAGTAAGTACTACCCCTGCGCTTTATAGCCAGATGTTGCAGCTCCCTTTTCGTCGGAGAAACGGATGGATCAATAATTAGCCTCTTTAATCTGAGCGGCTGAGTTGACATGCATGGTGCAACGGTTAATTTCGCCTATTTAATCTACACCAGTGTGAAATTAACGACCTCTGGTACTCATATATACTGTGTGTAAGAGAGAGATGGAGAGACTATGTGGACGATTCAAAGTCGCTGCCGGTAATTGTTGCCCCACGTGGCCAACAAACTAATTAATCACTGTGATTGAAAACGCAAGCTGTATTATGCTGTCCAAGTTTGAATTATTTGTAATTTCTGTGTAGAATATTCAGCTAACATATTGAGGAGTAACTGTAGCTATCGACAGTAGGTGTAATACGACAGTCGAGAGTGTGTGGCAAACAAGACGGGTCGATCTCGCCTCGCCCTACGACGAACTTATCGCACCATACAAACTGCATACTTGCAAATCTCCAACGAAACTTGCTTGTCTCTGAGCTGAGTTAGATATCATGTTCTTTTGGCGCGAGTGATGGCGACACGACACCAATGATGACCAAAACCAACCTTGTTGATTGCCAGCCGTCGCCGTCCTTCACTCCGGCCCCCGGCCGATTGCGTGCCCGCCTCCGCATTGCTGGCGGCAACAGTACTGCCCGAGCGCCCTGGAAAAGCGACGGCACCACACTAGCCATGGCTAGCTCGCTCACCTTCAAGCTCCAGATAGATCAGGGAGAGAGAAGTGTCGCGCGCATGTGTCACTCCACTGTAGGTAATTTAAGCCGTTAGTTAATGGTGGAAAGTGTCGTCGACTTCTCGATTTATGGAGGAAAAAGGCTAGCAAGCTGCTGCAGGTTGGTAGATCGATCGAGTTGGTCGTCAGATGGATCTGCTAGCAGCTGTTCTGTTTGTTTTTGCCTGTGACTTTGTGAAACACTAGTAAAGCTACTCGATGGACGACCGACTCTGGGGTCTCGCTACCACGCGCACATACTCTCCGGCGCAGGCGGAGCTGCTCCTCCCCTTTCTTCTTGGAACGCCAGATTCTGAATTTGTATCCGTGGTAGGGTAGCCCTCTGCTTGATTTCTCTGTGTGCCTGCGTGTCATTAATTAGTAACCGTGTACTGATTGCACGTCCTGAACAATGATACATAAAAAAAATTAGTCGGGCAACACGGGGAAACCCTAGCCGCCGGCCCGCTACACCCCCCACCTCTCCTCCCCCGCGCCGAAGGGGCCGCCGGCAAAGCCGTGGCGCGCCCCAGGGAAGGTGGCGGCGGAGCGCTCTCTTCCCCTGCCTCGCGGGCGGATACGGTGCAGGGCCCTGCTCGGATCCCTTTGTTTTTAAAATAAAAATAAAAATATATTTAGAAGTTCTAGAAAATTGTAGATGTAGTCAATGATGTATCCTACAACCATGCAAAATCACAATTCAAAATTTATTATACTCCTTTGCATGCATGCACTAAAAACATAATTGTTGATGCATCGACATTTAATGCAAATTTGAAAATTAAAATTGTTTTGTAGACGAAACCATTTATCCGAATTAGAATACAGTTTCACCGTTAGATTAGTCGCGACAATTTTTTGAACTAGATCCCATATGGATTTTTTTATCCAAAAGTTAATCACCAGTCAAACGTCACCTATCAAGATTGTATTGTGTAAGTTTCCCACCTTTCAAAAGTAGAACTCAATTTTGATTTTTTTCCGAGTTTTTCGACTTTAAAAGGTAGCACCTAATTTGAATTACCTCGTTGGACTGGTAATTTTATCCTAAAAAAGTGGATATCTATTCACTAAACACCTGGACAACTCCACAAGTACTAGGATGATAACTATATGAATTTTAGGGTGACTACAACACCCAAAAAACAGATGAGCTCGTAGCTATTGCCTAGAGAGCGTGGTAACTACGTCGACTTTTGATGATAGCCAAACCATAAACATTTGGGTAACTTCATAGGTAATAGGTGGATAACTATTAAGTAGACAGCATGATAATTACATCGATTTGGTGATGATAGTTGTAGAACACTGAGATTTCTGGCTTCCAAGGTCAATGATCTCTTTATATAAAAAAAATTCAAAAATTATATGTACAAGTTTTAAAAATCTGGAAAAAAATATTACATGAAGGAGAAAATTTACATGTAAAATCACAATTTGACACAATTTATATTCAGAGATACATAAAAATGACTCTCCAAAATACAAGATTTTGTTTAACACATAATAAAAAGAATTTCGCATTGTAATTTTGCATGATTGTAGGAAGCGTCATTTACTACATCCACGATTATTTTTTAATATTTTTATAAACATGTAAATATAGTTTATGATTTTTTTTAAAGGGACCATCTAAGTCTTGGTTGTCTCAGATTTTCATAAATCTGTGTCACCCGAGAAAAGTTAAAGTGCAGTCTAGAGAAATGTGCAACTCGTTTCAGTTGCACTTTCCTGCTATACAGTTGCACTATTCTAGAAAGATGCAGCTGGAGGCGAGTTGCACATTTCTCTTAATTGTGGTTATACTTTTCTGATATGATTGAGACTTAATAAAATGTCAGGCGCTTGAGATTGAGCAAATCATTTTTGAGGAATAAGGGGATTATTGGAACCCGCGAGCCAAAATGACTTTCTAGCTCCGCCACTCTTACGTACATTGTAGCATACCAAAACGTTTTACTAGTAACAGAGGTAATAGATCCTACTAGAGCTTACTATCCATACGTACATGGGAGCCGTTTCCCTAACTTTTGCAGGTCCGTGCGGATTCACCCACGTGAGGCGATCGACAAAGCCATGATGGCCCATCGCAGGGTTTCAGAAACGCCATAGGAGTTACGACGAAGACGACGACATGTTTGTGCTGCCGTCTGTTCTACACCTTGCTTCTCCGTCGATCCAACGGTGGTCCAGTCGGCTGGATGGCTGTCTGTATGTCTGCTCCGTCGCGGACATGGCTGAGGACCAGCAGCTAGCTGACAGGTACCGCGTTCAGTCGATTAATTAGAGTAAGGATGGATCCCCACTAGGTCACGGTTAAATATTTAAGATGCATGACAAGTACTCCTACGCAGATCCACTTTTTTTTTTTTTAGAGAGTACGCAATTGCTTACCATAGGTGACAGGGTACACTCAGTCTGTCAATGTAACACACTCCACTCCACACTAAAAAAAGATTAATGGACTACTCTCGCGAAAGAGCTGCTCCCTCCTAGTCCAGCCTGCTCCAAAGTTCTCAATCTGCAAAAATTTGCTCTACCAAGGCCATCACCGAAAACTGTCCTCTAGCATTGTGGAATGCTCTAGCATTCCGTTGCTTCTAAAGTCTCCAGCAAACAAGGATTGTAAAGCTATCGAAACCTCTTTTTTACTTTTTGCTGAATTTCCTGCGCTCTCTGCACCACCAGGCTTGCAGTGAATCAGTGAGCTGCGGTAGCCCAATCTGCACCCCTGCTCTTTGGGCACACTCAAACCAAACCTGCCTCGCATACACACATCCCATGAAAATGTGAGCTACTGTGTCTTCCTCCTGAAGACATGTGAAACAGGCAGACATTTCATCCTGCAGGCCATGCCTTACCCTTCGATCCGAAGTCCACAGCCTAAGTTTCTCGTTTGCGTTTCCCGACCGTGTATCTTTTTTTTTTTTTTTTGAGGAAAGGGTCCGATTCAAATTAACAGAGTGGTCAGTACAACATACAAGAAGGTCCAACAAAGTAACAGAAATTACAAAAGGACCCGAAATTGCACAAAACACCCTGTGCACTCTGAAGGAAAACGCAATCAGACCCCTCGCCGGCTCCCAAGATCCTAGCCGGCGCCGCCGGCGCCGTACCACCTTCCTCCGGGGAGAGAGCACTGCCACAAGATGTAGAAGGCCGCATGGGTCGTCCGCCGCCCCGCGACGAAGCTTAAGCTCACTGAACGAGCACGGCCGCAGTACGCACATCCCCGCTCCACCGCACCTCCAGCCGACGGAGCACCGCCCAGGCCAACCGCCACAACCACCTCAGCACCTCTCGACGCAGCTCTCCTCGCCACCACGGCCGGCCAGAGCTCAAACGTCGAAGAAGAGGACCACCCGCACCACCTGCAAACAAAACCAGGACCACAGCCACCTCCCGCACCTCTCCTCGCCACCACGGCCGGCCAGAGGAGCTCGAACGGAGGCCGCGCCTGGAGCAGCACCTCCACAACCTCTCCGGCGAAGACGCCGGAACGGGAAGAGGGGGAGGAAGAAAACCCACACGGCGCCACCGCCACCGCCAACAGCAGCACCCAAGGGAACACACACCTAGCTAAACTACGACCTAACACACCCACAACGGAGCTGAGGCTCCCCCCCCCCCCACCTCACGGCGCCGAACGGCGGCCGGAGGCGGAGGGGAGCAGGAGATCCGCCGGCGAACTCTGGGAGAACGCGCGGTCGCCTCGCGGACGCCGCTCTCAAACAGTACACCCTTATCCTTTCGCGGAGCCCTTCCTAGGAGTGTTGTTGTTGATTCACTTGAGAAGCTGGGCCCCCGACCGTGTATCTGTGTTTACTGTGAGCACTGTGAGCACGCCTACGGCTGTTTTGATCAGGGCTTAAGCACTCAAGTTCTAGCTATGAACCACTTAGTTCAGAAATAACTGTCGTGAATGCGATAAGAGATCGACCATCGTCCCTAACCTAGCCGCCCCTCAAGGCGACCAGGAGGTGACACCCTTGTTCCACCAAACTCCACCGGCGGAAGAGCTAGGCCCCTCTCCTTCTGCTTGCCGCTCCGGTGGCAGGAGGGAGGGGGACCCCCGATTTTGCATGGTAGTTAGGGTTAGGAAGGTTCTGGCATGGTGCGTCGTTGGGGTGGTGGGAGCGGTGCCCGGACAAATAAATCTGTCTCAACTCTACTCCCACACCGGCGCTGTCCTTCATGGCGGTGTCTCGGAGTTGGTGGCATTGTGTGCTTGTCGATCTTTCAGATCGGTGGCTGTAGGGTTCATGGATGGTGTCGGCGAGGCGGCGGCGACGACACCATCTGATGGGTTTTTCCGCATGTTATGTCCCCGTTGCTGCGGCGTTGTCTCCGACGTCATGGTGGAGCAGAGAGGATTCGTCCAGGAGTACGTGCAGACGGTGGTCTGCACTGGTGACAGCTAGAAGATGGTGCACCTTGTGTTGGGTTCGTGGTTGGAGGCTGACGGTTCTGGTTCCCTACTCCGACGTCGTCGTGCGGGGGTTACAGTGCTGAAATTCGATGGCGTGTCCAGGGTCGTGCTGCCCCGGTCTGATTCTTTCAACGGCAATGGTTTGTCATATGGCAAACTATTTTGTAGGTCCGAAAAGCTGATGATCAGCAATGGAGCCGCGTCGAGCTCGGGTGAAGAGGTGATCTGTCTATTTTTTCTTCGGTGGCTGCTACGGTGATGCCGAAGAAGATGGATAGACGTTGGTTTGTCACATAGCTTTATCCTATCTTTTCAGATATGTAAAAACGGTGTATACGTACTTTGTATCTCGTCTTTTATTTATTAAAGAGAATCGTATTACCATGGAAAAAAGAGTGAATTTTTGCAAAATAGTCCTCGTCGTTTTTCAGACAAAACCCGCAATCCTCGCTCACCTTCCTCTCTCTTCTTCCTCGCGCAGCGACACCCGACGCACCTCGCTGGCATTCATCGCCGTACGTCGCCGGCCCACGCCGCCTTGCTCCCCCGCCCCCTTCCCCACACCACGCCGCCTTGCTTCCCCCCCCCCCCCCCCCCCCACGCCGATGGCGCCTTGATTCCCCCACGCCGCCCTGCATCCGCCTTGTTCCCCTCCTCATTCCCCACCAAGGTTGGATTTTTGTGTCGATCTGCTCTTCGACGGCGAGGAGTTGTTCAGAACCGAAGCATCGGGAGCGTACTGGAGTCGATCTGCTGGCGGAAGTCTTCCGGGAGCCACGCTGGCCGGGGTCGCCCGGGAGCTGGCCACCCTCGCCGCCCCGCAGCTGTAGTACTAGTCCTCACTCAAAAAAAAAAAAACTTAAGACGTAGTCAAATGACGAGATTGTCGTTCTTAATTAAGCCAGATGTTGGCTAGGCTAACCGCTAATATCCGTGCTAACAACTCAGTAGTCAGTCGCCCAAAGTTCCTTATTAGTAAATCCCATCAAAGATAAAGCTATGCATGCACAAGTGTCGCGTACATTTTTACGGGAAATCGTAGCACTTTTGTATGATCCGAAATGTTTGAATTGAGTGTACGCACAATTTTACTCACTCCGTTTCAAATTAGATAACTTCTATTTACCCACATGTACATGTCTGAGTAACTGATTTTATTGTTGAGTTTAAAATGATATGAAGGGACAAGAAAAAAATTAGAGACCGTTTTGTTGTAAATGCTCTTTTGCGGCCGCTGCTTAATTAAGCCAGACAATTTAATCCGTTTCTAAGGTGTGTACTATACAAAGGTCATATGTTCATGACATTCTAGTTTGCAGCTAACTTTTACACCCAACAGCGTGCCCAAACACAGTAACAACTAACAATAGGGTCGAGAACTTGCTGTAGTAGGATGGTTAGAATGATGGTTGTACTCCACTAGAGTTCAAATTTCAGGTTTAACACTGGTATTTCTTATTTAGTCGGAATATTCTTCAGTGGGAGGCGACGTTCTCGTCGACAACGAAACGTTTGTGCTGACTTCGTCAATCTCAAGACTCTATCCGCCGGCTCAGTATTTCGGAGGTGTTCATAAGGATAGGGTGTGCGTGTGAGTTCATAAGGGTGAGTGTGTCCGCGTGTATGTGAGTGTACAACATGGTCGCGCATAGGTAATACGCGCGTAACGTGCGTTGCGGGCTTGCGGCTGATGTCCAGGTACAAGTCCAAGAACAGCGGTGACTGAGGGCAGTTTGGTCGGCGTAAGGCCAGGCTTAATACCCAGCGGCCAGCGGTCAAGGATCTCTGCGGCGATGATTGACGACGACCACAAAGCGGTCGGGTTGATGTTTGTGTTTCAATTCGGCCTTTGGTAAACCATGTTTATGCAAAATCGGCCTACTGGCTACTGTGCCTCGACATTAAATAAGTTGTTCTCTTCTGTAATGTTTTTTATAGGAATAGGTTCTGAACATTTATCTGCGCTATTATTGTTAAAACTTCCAACGAATCTGATACTTTAGTTTGGACTAAGCCTGGTTTTTGTGATTGGATCCACGGTTCACTTATGTGGTTACCATATGTGGTGTCGTAGTTCTTGTCATCACGTTGTTACAAAGGTCAGGTGTAATTGGTATCATCTTGTCATTAATATAATGCATTTTATAATAAAAAACTAGATTCCCGGATTACTATTTCAAGTGATGTCATCATCTGGTTTTTTTGGACATTCTTTCCAAGTTAGAATTATGGACGTTTTAATCCAAGACACCCGAAAAATAGAAAAGAAAACTACGAAGTTACCAATCACATCATGTATTATCCGAGAGCCATATCCAAAATATCTGGTCCGTCGTGTACCCTTAGTTTGTACTTCGACATAACTCTGCTCGTTTTTATCGCCATGTATGCATACGAGCTTCGTAGAAATGCTCTCTTTGCATTGTAAGTACGATGACATCTTTGTTCTAAGGGAAATCTAGTTATTGAATTGTTGTGTGTTTACGTTTGTCGTAGCGCGCATTGTTTGTTCGATGGCCGTTGATTCTAGCAGGAGGAGCCGATCAAGGGGGAGGTGGAGCGGCAATGGAGGAGACAAGGAGGAAGGAGACAGGGGAGGAGGATGAGAAGAGGGAGAGATGACCTCCCATCGGTGAGGCCGCATATGCCCATCCAACCGGCGGTTGTACTTGTAATATTGATGCCAACATGACTTAGATGGAACACACCTCCGTAGCCAGAAATTTCAGTGCTCTCCATTCCTTCCACCACACTTACCAAAAAGTCATTGGCAAGGGGAAATCGACCGGAGAAGAAGAGTAGGTTATCCACCACCCCGCGCAGCCCTCGAGCTGGCATCGCCACCGGCACCACATCACCTTAACGTTTCCTCTTACTACTAACTTTGAAAATGCTTCGTATTTTCATGTATTTACTCCCGTTATTAATTATGTTTTAGTAATTTGTTGTTTCTAGGCTTTGAAGATTCTAGCATGTTGGTTTGCAATTGTGTATGGCTATGTTTAGATCAAGTACTGCGTGTCGTTGTATGAGTGCACGCGTGTGCGAGGAACCACAAAGGTATTGTACGTACCAATTAGGCGTTGTGGGACTATCAGATACCTCGGTAAGCTACCTTGAGTCTTTTATTGTTTGATTGGGGTTGTCAGAAAGAACCGTTGGATGTATGGCGCAACCATGAGGAAACCCTGAATTATTTTCATATGCGAGACATCGTAGTGCATTTAGTTTTAGCTTTGCCCTCTATCTAACCAAGTAGACTATTGCATATTTAGATAACTGCTAGTTTATAACCTTCTTATTACTCGTGTCACATTAAGTTTAGTATCGTGCATATGGCTCATATGCATAGCTCGTTAGCGTCGCATATGGCGCGCGCCGCCTACGTGGTTCGTTTCGTGGACCGGCCCATTTGCTTCACGCGTGCATTTGAACGGTTGCCTCGATTCTTCTACCGTTTTACTGTTTCTTTCTTGAATCTGTTCGAAATTTAGTAGCGTTTTGATAATAATTATTAAATTTGAAAAAAATCGTGAACAACTATTTTTTAATCTGAATATTTTCAAAATCTGAACCATTTTTAAATTGAAAACATTTTAAAATTTAGAACCATTTTCAAATTTGGAAATATTTTTAAATTCGGAACCATTTTCAAAAGTGAACAATTTTCAAATTTAGAACCTTTTTAAATTCGGAACCATTTTAAATTCGGAACCATTTTTAAATTTGGAACCATTTTCAAAATGGAACCATTTTAAATTTGAAACCATTTTCAAAATGTACCTTGTGTGTTGTTTGTCTGTGAAGTTCTTTGCTTGTGTGTGCTCTGTTTGTGTGATGTTTTTCATGTGTGTTTCACAATCACGCCTTGTCGGCAGCACAAAGTAATTTCAAAAAAAAAAAAAAATCTCCTTATTATAAAACTCCTTTTGTCACCTAGCAAAAAAAAAAAAAAAACCATTCTTGACCTCTTGTCCATAGCTGCACCTTGTTGCAGATATAAACCCGCCTAGCAAAACCTTCTAAGATATTTTCCCTCTCATCTAAACCATCTCCCGTGAGAACTGACAGTTCCGCAAGATACAAAAGACCCCCGATCTTTAACCAAATAGCCTGAGATTTTTACAACCTAACCGGCAAGTCATTCATGCACCATCTGGAGCAAGTGCGTCAAGATCTCGAAGGAAACTGCAACTTTACGCCAACCTCGTGAAGATACGAGCCTCACCTTGCAAGATTAATTGGTGAAATTACAAGAATACCACACTAACTTATCTTACCTAACTTTAGATTAACATCTGACCCAAGTCCTTGATAGTACCAACTAATCATCTGGGACTGCAAACCTTGACAAGAAACAAGGACATAAGGGGACTCATTTCAGATTTACAACTAGAGGAACTCAAGGAAGCTCAGAGACCGCAAGAAGGAGGAACTACGACAAGAAGACATTGAAGAGAGATTTCTTAGGTTGGCAAAGAAGCAATATACCAGACTATCATTGAGTATTTGAAAACTCTTATATCAAAATCTACCATTCTTAATCTCTCAAGAAATAGAGTGATATTCCAATGTTCGTGTTATATAGAAGTAGTTTGGTAACAAGCCTCATGAACTTGTTAACAAATCACTTTTGTATGCTCAAACAATTGAGTGTCATATCCAAATAAACAGAACGTCAGATAATCCAGTACATCTCAGCCTCGGGAATATAAAAAGTGGTTTGATGACAAGACTAGCTACCTTGTTAACAAATCCTTCTTGTAGGAATAAGGCAATTTGATGTCCTAAAAGACACCCACATTCTTATACATCTAACTAATAGAAATCATCGATCCCTACCCCCAAACCACCTACCTCTAGAATCCTTGAATTAATTTTTAGACTCCCCCGAAACCTCTGGACACTCTACTCTACCCCTGAAGATTCTTATGAAGCTTTGTGAAGCCCAAGAACAAGGAAGTCAACCACGACGTCTCTCCTCTACTCAACCGGAGAAGTACAAGAACGAAGAAAACCAACCAGCGGAGTGTCCAGAAGAAGCAAACAACAGAAGCACCTGCAGTTGACAACACCAACCACCAAGCAAGCTGACATTCAAATAGGAGTTTTAGTATCCTCCTACTAACTAGAAACCGTAGAGAGTCAAGTCTACGGACTTGACGCATCCTGAGAACAACGCGTCCCCATCTGCGACTCTCGTAAGGAGGCAATATCAGGAAGTGATATCTGCACCAAACCCAAGCACTGAAGAACGACACCCCAGATGGAGATCGTCAAGCAACGCAAGAAGAACGAAGCCTCCAAGTCAACTCCAGCTGCAACCTTCAATGTGACCCTTCACGATCCCTTCTTAAGGGGGGGAGACCTGCACTGCGTATACCAGGACACGTTAATAATTAGTTCCTTGCACCGTAGCCTTGTAGTATCTGGAAGAAATCCACAAAGACTATCCATCAGCGTCAACCATCAAGTCACCCCATCATCAAGAACTTGGGCTCATCAGAGAAGATTATCAACAGAGAAAGCCCTCGCAACACCAGGTGGACAAGATCTCACATGGCGCCCTCACTAAAGAAGCCTCGACTTCGGAAGTATATTCAGCCCAAAACCCGTGCCCTCGTACTCCCCTGTAACCCCGGGGCAAATCTCGGGACGAGATTTATTCTAAGGGGGGAAGGATTTGTAACATCCCAAATTAATAATAAGAATTAACAAGACCCAAAATTCAGAACCAACAAAAAACTTTTTGAATTATTTCACTAATGATTGTGTTTTCCTTTATATTGCTATGTTTGACCTTGTGTGACTTGTGTTGACTGGTATGTTGTGTATGTAACTTGTTTGTTTTGAATGCATCATCCTTGTGATTGCTGTGATCTTGATCTTGTGGTGTTGTTGATATTGTGTGTTGTTTGCTTGTGAGGATAAATTCCTCAACTATGCTTAACATTAAGATAAACCACCCCTGACAACAATATTGGAATGTGATTTGAACAAACACAAACCCTTTAGAATTATCCACACCTAAGTTAAATTCCTAAGTTGGGAAATAACTTTGATAAAAGTTCCCTCCCTGTCTATTCCTTTATTTTATGGAAACATTCAGAACTTCCTTATTCTAGGAATGAGATGAATTGATAATCATCTCAACCCCATCTCACTCCCTCCTCAAGTAAACATAATTTTCAAATTAAAATCCACCTCTCAAATTATTCCACCAGAGGAAATTAAAGTCATAAGTAAAAATGCTCTAAATAAATCAATTCCACTTCCTAATTCCATATTTCTTCAAATAATTAATTTCTCTATGACAAAATAAAACTTATTTGAAGTTATCATATTTGTCAAAGAAGTTCCAAAAGTTCAAAACCATATTTTATCACTTGCTTCAAAATATAAAAGAAATGTTAATTTAGTTTTTACCAAAAATGATTTATAGAAATCCTATGAATAAAAATGGTTCAAAACATTTTATTTTCAAAAGCCAATTTTTGTGGAGCTTCCCCATATATATGGGAGGCTACCTGAATTTTCTCAAATTTTTGTAAAATGTTTAAGCACCCCAATTAAATCACTGAAACCTACTGGTTTTAAAAAGAAATAAACGAAATAGGAAGAAGGACCTATCTGTGAGGGAAAACTATTTGTCAAGGGGCGTTTTGCAAAATCTGCATTGACTTCCTGTAGCTCCAACGCCACACGCCGCCGATGCCGTGCTCCCTCGCCGACGACGCCGTGCTCTCCCCGGCATGTCGACACCGCCTGGACCCCTCTCCTCTGCGCTGCCCTGCGAAGACGATAAGAAGCACTCCACTGTCTCTTTGCTCCTCTGCTCCCCCATTTGCTCCCTCACTCCCTCTCTCCCATTTCTACCACGAGACGAACCACGGCCAAAGCCGCCGACACGCACCACCGTCGATAGAGACCCCCCCCCCCCCCCGTCCAAATCCAAGCCCACCAAAAGCCTTACCGCGTCGCCCTCTTCCACCTCGTGCAAGGAATCGAGAAGAGACGCCCGGGATCGCCGTTGCCATCCTCAACTTCGTCCTCCCCGGCCGCTGCTTGTCGATCGAGCTCGCGATGGCCACAGTCCACCATTCTTCGCCATTGTTACATCCCTGAGACCCCCTTGCTCCGCTCCCTCTCACGCACTATTCCTTCTTGCTCAGGGACCACCGGAGCTGCCTCGCCGTCGCCACCGTGCTCCACTGTTGTGCCTCGCCTCCTCTGTTCGTGTCGAGGAAGAAGATGCTGGCCCGTACCGTTTCGCTCCCTCGCGTGGGCCGCGAGCTGGGCCTCTCTCCTCACTGCGCGGCCCAGATCCATCCAGATCCAGCTTCGGATCCAGCCCGTTGATCTTTTCTTAGGTTGTTTTATTAATTGTTTGTAGAATTGTTTCTGGACCTTTAGTTTAAATCGTTTTAAAACAGTTTAAGTGCAAATTTGACCAAACCAAAAATCACACAAGTAGCCTGATAAGTTTGGAGTCATATCTAACTTACAGATCTGAAAAATATTAAATTATGTGACCATGGAAATTCCTGATTTGCCACTGGTCAAAATCACTCTTTTAGTCATAGATTGAGTTAGGATGATCTAAAATTTACGAACCCATTGGTTTTAGAAAGCTCTTCACATTACCTTTCACTAGAAATTGGTCTCATGTGTTTTGGATGCTCAGAACAAAAGTTGCATGCATTTCTAGTTTAGGCCAGCAAGCACTTTGTGCATTTTTAATAAATTATGTAAATAATTTTTTTGGATCAAACTCACTTGGAGTAGTTCCTAATGGCAACAGAGAACACAAACCCAAGTTTGCATGGTTGTTTGATTGACAGAACTCTCTAGGTGTAATTTTTAGTAAAAATGATGTTCTGCCACTAATAAACAAGATTTAGATTTAATGTTTTAAATTATGAAATTGTGGGTTGTGTTTATTGTTGATTGTTTTGGTATTGCCACTTGTGTGTTACTGATCTTTGACATGTTAAAGTATGTTAGTACTGTTAGTGAGTGTTTTGCTTGTTTATCTTGTTGTTAAATTAGTTTTGTGTGAATACATTTTAAAATGTTAGCTAGAATAAAACTTATAAAAAGTATCTTTAACACTAGATAATTCCATATCTCGAGATTCATGTGTCCAAATAAATCAAACTCAAATGTTCTGGAAAGCTTATGAAATTCTTTAACTCGCTGAAGTGGTCTCATCTCATTTAGATTAATATTAAAAATGTGATATTTAAAATACCACAGAAGGTGTAAATTCTAAACTTGTTTGTTTCTGATACTCAAATAGTCCAAATGATGCCAATCCAATTTTGTTAGCTTAGTACTGCCATCCTTTAGCTCCCCTAATTTTGGTAGATTTAATTGAGCATTATTAATTATTTGGCATTAGATTAAATATTAGAAAACCTTTCTGGACTAAAACAATTATAAAAAAATAATGGTTAATCCAAATGGGTTAGGACCAATTTTGTTAGGTCACATTTAGTCAAGGTTAGATTGCCCCTAAAAGGATTTGATTTTTGGATAAAAATAACTTGAGTTGTAGGAAAAACTTGATTAAATAGTTTCTGTAATAAAACAATTGTGTAGGGAGTTTAATAACTCCAAATGAATCAAACCCAATTGTGTGGTCTTCTACACATCAGTAGCTTTCTGTAGAAATTTAGTTTGTATTTTTGTGACCAACAGAACCCAAGTTATGCAATTAAACATGCACCACTAATTTCTGCCATATTTAAGGCCTAATTAAATAATAGTCAATTCAATTAAATTGAAATCAAATTGTGTTGTTTTGTGTGTGCAGTAGCTGTGTGTGATGCTTGAGAGTTGTTGTGATGCTTGATTGAGTAGTTTAGTAGTTGTAGGTATTGTTTGTTCATGTTAATGTCTTCACCTTCACTTGGTGAGATATTTTGGTTTACAGATAACTTTTGTCTGAAGTATTTCCTATTTAAATAAAGATGCTTACTCACAACTTTAACCATATCCTTATAAGCATGAGTAGCGTGGTGATTGCCCAACTTGTTTGTTAAATGATAGTCTTCCCTCTTGATTGTGTTTGTTAGTATTGCTTGATGCTGTTGTTGGAGTGTCCTACTGTGTGTTGATTGTGTTCTTTTCTTTTTGCGACGCTAGATATAAACGTTACCGGGGGATCGCTGGAAAGGATTTATTGAAGAAGGGTCGGAGTTTATTTCTTTGATCAGTGAGAAGAAGTCCAGGGACATCATGCTGAAATCAGGCAAGCTATTTCACTGAGCTTGCATCTATATACATCTATTTTGATTTACCTGTTTTACTATAAATAGCATAAATGATTTATGTGGTGTTGCCATGAAAGCTATGATTTTGAAAATCCTTTTCCAAAATTCCATGTATATTATTGAGACACCCGATATAGAGGTGTCAATGGTCCACAACGATTTCGAAATGAATTTGTTTTACTCCAAAGCCTTCTATGAAAATCTTTTGGTGGGGTTACGAACCACCCAAGTTTTGATTAAAAGTATTTTGCTATGAAAATTGGAAATGATTGTGAAAACCTTTTCAAGAGTTTATGAAAAACTATTTTGCCACTCTATGTAGAAAGATCAGTTCGTTTATATAAAACTATAGGATGGGAAAATCCATTGTTTTTACAAAACTCCTTTGAAAATCCTTGGATGGATTTTGGTATGCCGAGATGTCGGTATGGAAGTGGAAAAATTGTAGTATGGTGATGTTTATGAAAAATGCACATTGTGTCTTTGTACTATGACTACCAGCCGATAACCGGTGCGACCACATTTACCCACATATGGGCAAGGGCGTAGTCATATAGTTTGCTCGTGTTAGTACTGGATGCCTCAATAACGAGGATAACCTCGTTCCATGAGGGGATGGTCTGAGGACCTACCCCCTGACCTGGGTCCTCTTAAAAGAAGTCTACCGGAAGCCGGTATGAGCGTAAAGAAGAAAGAGGATTGAAGGGCTCCCTTGGGTCCGCCGGACAGAACTACGAGTCCTCACACTTAGTTTCTGAGGATTTAAGTGTCGATGGAAAGTGTCGTAGAGGCAGGGTCCTATACTAGCATAAGCAAAGGACAGGCTATGGCCGGGAACTCAACTTCGCATGCCCTGGTATGGCGGGACGTGGCTGACACGATGAGTGACCGGATGGGTGTGGGAAAAGCGTGCTACCTCTGCAGAGGGTAAACAAACTATTCGAATAGCCGAGTCCTCGGATATGGACAGTTGGGAGGCTGTCCTAAGACCATGTGCAAGTTTTACAAAGTTTTGGGTTTGAAAGGAAAATGAGTGGAAATTGTTTTATGCAACTATACCGAGGGTATGGTATGAGGTTGCTGGTAAAATAAGTAACCATGAAGGGGTATGATCAGAAACCAGGAGGTTTCGGAGAAAGGGACAAGATGGTGATTTTCGAGGAAAAAGTTTTAAAGGGTTTTCTCACCTTTTAAAACGAAGGTATATTTTCGGGAAAAAGGTTTAAAAAGACTTCTTACCTTTTTCAACAAAGATAGGTGAGAAAACTACTTTCCAAAATGTTTTGTCTTCAACAGGATTACAAATCTACTCTTCCCTTTTTAAATAAAGATATAGTGATGTTTTCCTAAAAATAAAAGTCTTTTAAAATTAAAAACTAGTGCATGCTCCTGTTGGGGTAGCTTGCGAGTACAATCAAATGTACTCATATTGGTTTCGTCCCTGGCTATTGTCTTAGCCAGATTGTGGAAGAAGAAGCAGTTCGAAGAAGAGGAGTTCACTGACGTCCTTGCGAACTAGGGCGCTTCCCAGTCAGCTGCCTGTAGGGTTAAGGCGAATGACTTGGGCTCCACGTTGTTTGGTGATTCCGCTGCAAGTACCTGTTGAAGCTTATGACTTCAGTCACGTAAGTATATTTATTCGGTATTTTTGGGGTGTTCTGTGATACCAATTCGAGTTATGTGCAGCAACAGACTGATCACGGGATTGTTGCAGGAAACATAACGAGTATCTCGGGTACTTAATCCGGGGTCCTCACAGTTGGCATCTCAACAATTTGGCCAACAAAATCACTCCCACTCATGTCACTCACACACTCACTCTCAACCCTAGCTCCCAACTCCCTTGACTCTCACACTCGTCGCTCTCATTCCCTATCTAGAGCTGGTTCACCGGTGTTGCAAGGGGCACTCCTCTCCGGTGGCCTCTTTCGCAAGCCCCATCCGATGACGCATCGTCCCTAGCATTGCTAAGGTCGGATCCACAGTGATAGCCCCTACAGCAGCTACGTCATCATCCTTCCCGCCCACTGGAGTACGGCCCCTCCACTTGTGCCGGTCATCCCGACCATCCTCTGATTCGCCCTCGTCTGAGGAGCAGAAAGAGGATGAGTCGGATCTAGAGGTGTTGCTACTCCCCCGCACCTCGGTCGAGCATGATGGTTCATATTTGTATCAACCCTATGATACGTCTCAAACGTATCTATAATTTTTGATGTTCCATGCTTGTTTTATACCAATTGCTACATGTTTTGCATCTACTTTATATCACTTTTATACATTTTTTGCGACTAACCTATTAACAAGATGCCGAAGTGCCAGTTCCTGTTTTCTGCTGTTTTTGTATTCCAGAAAAGCTAGTCTGGAAATATTCTCGGAATTGGACGAAACTACACGGGGGTCCCTATTTTTTCAGAACACACCTGACGGAGCGAAGGAGCAGCAGAGGAGGGCCACCAGGAGGCCACACACACCTAGGGCGCGGGCCCCCCTTCTGCCGCGCCCTAGGGTGGTGTGGGCCCTGATACGTCCAAAACGTATCTACTTTCCCGAACACTTTTGCTATTGTTTTACCTCTAACTTGTGTGTTTTGAATACAACTAATGCGGACTAACGCTGTTTTCAGCAGAATTGCCCTGGTGTCTTGTTTTTGTGCAGAAAGTCAACTTTCGGGAAAAACACCAGAAAAGATCGCAAACCTCCTATTTTACCAGAAGACTCACGGAGCCAGAAGGGGAAGAGATGGGCCACGAGTGGCCCAAACCACAGGGGCGCGGCCAAGGGGCCCACCGCGCCAGCCACTGAGGAGGGCGACTCGGCACCTCCCCGAGCCCCCTTTCGACTACTTAACCCTCTCTGACCTAAAACGCGAGGGGGTCGTCCACTTCATCCAGAAACATCACCGTACGCCGCCGCCATCGCGAAACCTATTTCGGGGACCAGAAACTCCGTTCTGGCACTCCGCCGGGACGGGGAATTGGAGGAGATCATCGCCATCATCATCACCGACGCTTCTCCATCGACCATCCATGTTTCCCCCATCCATGTGTGAGTAATTCCCTGCTGTAGGCTGAGGGGGATGGTAGGGATTGGATGAGATTGTTCATGTAATAAGTTATAAGATCATTAGGGCATGGTGCCTAGTATCCGTTGTTAGTACTTATTGATGTTGTTGCAACTTGTTGAGCTTAATGCTTGTCACTAGGGCCCGAGTGCCATGATTTCAGATCTGAACATGTTATTGTTTCATAATGATATGCACTGTTTATTGATCATACCTGCAAGTTGTATACACATATTGTTGTCCGGAACCCGAGGTCCCAAAGTGACAATAATTGGGACAGCCGAGGGGAATGGCTGCGATGTGAGGATCACATGTGTTCACGGCGTGTTAATGCTTTGCTCCGGTACTTTATTAAAAGGAGTACCTTAATTACCAGTAGATTCCCTTGAGGCCCGGCTGCCACCGGCTGGTAGGACAGAAGATGTTGTACAAGTTTCTCATTGCGAGCACGTACGACTATATACGGAACACATGCCTATGTTTACTTAGTACTTGGATGCTTTATCATTATTATCTGCAATGCCTATGTCTTGATTATTATATGAGCTATCTTATCCATGCAGCGCCCGTTCATCCATCCCTATGCCTACAGTGTTTTAATCCTACTGTTTACTGCAATCACTACTGCTGTCTTATTTACTGCTGCTATTATTTCACCGCTACTACTGCTATAAAACTGTTGCTACTGATAATCTGTGTCGAGCAAGACTATTCACAGGTGCAGCTGAATTGACAACTCCGCTGTTAAGGCTCTCAAGTATTCTTTGGCTCCCCTTGTGTCGAATCAATAAATTGGGTTTTACTTCCCTCGAAGACTGTTGCGATCCCCTATACTTGTGGGTCATCAAGACTATTTTCTGGCGCCGTTGCCGGGGAGCATAGCTTTATTTGTGAGTTCACTTGTGATCTATATTGCTCGCTGAAATTTATTCATCATGGGTAAAGCTCGTGATGAGAGGGTCCGTGTATTGCCATCCACTACAAGAAAAGGTACGACACTTAGTACCTCTGCTGCTCTTGACTCACCATCTGTATTGAGTCAACTTGTTACACCACCACAATCTTCACGTGTTGGTACTACTGCTGAATCTGAAATTGCCTCTGATGATGCTTCTACTGTGATTGATGAGATATTTCATTAGGTCCACTTTTAGATGCTGCTATTGCTAGTCTAAACAACTTGAAAATACTAGAACACCTAATGGAAGTCCTACTACTCCTGTTTATTCACCTGAGTTAAGGGATTATACTTGTGATGATGATCCTGATGAAACTTATGTGGAACTTGATGATGATTTTATTGATAAATGTAATGCTACTACTGGTGCAAGTAATATAGAAATTTTCTTGCACAACATGCTGTTAAATACAAGTTGTCACCTGATCCTAAGTTTGCCACTTCTCCTATAAACATTAAAGATAAGGATTATGATTTTTCTCTTGATTTATCTCATATATCTATTGTTGAGAAAACTCCTTTTTGTGGCACTAAGAGTGAAAGTGCTGTAGAGCACATGAATGAGCTCTCTACTTTGAGTGGCTTATTTTCTGATGATATTAAGAAGCGTAGCTATTTTGTTGCTAAGATTTTTCCTTTCTCATTAAAAGATGATGCTAAAGCTTGGTATAACAACTTGTCTCCTGGTTCTATTACTAGTCCTACTGGTTTGCTTGATGTTTTCTTTCAGAAATATTTCCCTGCTAGTGCTCAACATGATGCTTTGCAGAGAATTTATAACTTTGACCAGGAAGATGAAGAGAAACTTCCAGAGGCATGGACAAGGTTTTGCTCTCTTATCAGAGCTCGGCCTGGACATGATTTGGAAAAGCATGATCTACTTGATATATTTTACAGTGGACTAACTATTGAATCTAGAGCATATCTGGATAGTTGTGCTAGTTGTGTTTTCAGGAAAAGAACCCCTGAAGAAGCTGAAGAATTATTGGCTAAAATCAGCCAGAATTATGATGATTGGACTCTACCTGCGCCGACCCCCACACCTACACCGACACCAATATCAAAGAAGAGGGGAGGTATGATTGAATTGAATGATGAAACAATGAGGGAGGCCAAGAAGACTCTCATTGAGAAGGGTATTAAATCTGAAGATGTGAAGAACCTTCCACCTATTGAAGATTTGTGTAAGCCAATTCCTCATCCATCCATAATTGAGGTTCACTCTCTCCACAGGTTCGATGAAGGAGATATTCCCTACTCTAAACCACCTGATCAATGCTTAGATGAATTTGATAATTATGTTATTAAGCAAGATAATTTTAATATGAGAGTAGAGAATCATTTGCATGAAAACTCTCAAGCTATTAGTAAGTTGCATGATATTGTGGAGAGAACCTCCAATGATGTTAAGATGCTTATTAAACATTTCCATATGGTTCAAACTCAAATTGATCAACTCACTAAAGTGCAACAAGACATGTTAGCCAATGCTTCTAAAGAAAAATTAAAACCTGTCTATGTTAGCACTAGAAGTGGAGCTCATACTCAGGATCCTTTATATCCTGAGGGACATCCTAAAAGAATTGAACAAGATTCTCAACTAGCTGAAAATCCAGTTTCTCCTTCTAAGAAAAAGAAGAAGAAGAAACATAAAAATGTTGTAGAATCCTCTGAAACTGTTAATGATCCTAATAGTATATCTATCTCTGATGCTGAAACTGAAAGTGGTAATGAACTTGATAGTGATAAGGATAAAAATGATGCTCTTGATAAAGAAGTTAGTGAAAAGGAACCTGAAAAGCATACTAAAAACACAAAGTACACTAAGGAAGACTTCATTGCTAAGAAACATGGTAATGAAAGGGAACCTTGGGTTCAAAAGCAAATGCCTTTTCCAACTAAGAAACTAAAATCAAAGGAAGAAGAACATTATAATAAATTTTGTGAATGGATGAAACCCTTGTTCTTGCAAATTCCTTTGACTGATGCTATTAAATTGCCTCCTTACTCAAAGTATATGAAAGATATTGTTTCTAACAAGAGGAAAATTCCTAATGAGGAAATTTCTACTATGCTTGCTAATTATTCTTTCAATGGCAAGGTTCCTAAGAAGCTTGGAGATCCAGGTATACCAACCATCCCTTGCTCCATCAAGAATAATTATGTTAGAACTGCTTTATGTGATTTGGGAGCAGGAGTTAGTGTTATGCCTTTTTCTCTCTATAAGAGACTCTATCTTGATAAATTGATACCTACTGATATATCTTTGCAAATGGCTGATAAATCTACTGCTGTTCCTGTTGGCATTTGTGAGGATGTCCCTGTTCAAGTGGCTAACAATTGTTTAATTTTGACTGATTTTGTTGTTCTTGAAATGCCTGAAGATGATAATATGTCTATTATTCTTGGAAGACCTTTTCTAAATACTGCAGGTGCTGTTATTGATTGCAATAAAGGAAAAGTAACTTTCAATGTTAATGATAAAGAACATACTGTTTATTTCCCCAAGAAAGTTGACAAGATTTATGGAGTCAATACCATCTCCAATTTTAAAACTATCAAAGTGGGAAGTATTGATTGCCCTATATATGATCATCAAGAAGGATATCAAAACATTATGATTGGATCCATATCAATACAATACAAGGTAACATGAGTGTTTCATGATGTTTAAATCATTTGTGTCATGTAAATTTATTTGGTGCCAAGACTTGATCAACCTTGTTATCAAATGTATTTGCATACATGAAAGAGCTAAACAGCATTTCTTTCTTCAACTTTGTTTTACCTCCTGTAGTGATAATTAGGTTGCAAAAGTTTAGTTGTTTTGAATTTTAAAAATAATTTTTCTGCCCAAGTTTTATTAATTTAAATATCCAGATTTCATGCAAATTGAAAGTTTTCAAAATCTGTAAAAATTATACCATTGGTCCTATTTTTCAAAGAGCATCGTGGGAGTGCCTGGTGCTGACCAAGGGGACCCACCATGGGGTCAAACCACATGGTGGCGCGGCTGCCCCTTGGCCGCGCCAGCCACTGAGGTGGGGCACCCTTGGCCCTCCAGCAGTTCCCCCACCTACCACTTCTTCCTCTTGCATCACTCAGCTCGTTTTTCTCTCTCACACTCGAGTTTTTGCTGTTCTTCCTCGCGATTTCGATCTCTTTGTTCAGCCCATCTCAGCTGCTGAGATTTGGGGCAATTGCTCTCAGGTATGTGACTCCTCCATGTATCCAAGTAGAATTTTGTTTAGTAAAGTATACCTTGAGTATTTTGCTGCTGTAGGTGACTTGTTAAGTGAGTATGCATGCTTGTTCTATGTTGATATAATCAGTTTTGATGCATGTTTAGTCCTCTAGCAAGTCCATATAGTAGTTCCCCTCATTTGTATGCTTCAAAATAATTTTTATGATATGTGTCAAAAATTTCAGAGGATGGAGGGAAATGAACACCAACTAAATCAATATGAATTGGTGGTTCCTGAGGTCATGGGGATCCATCGTGAAGAAGGAGTGTTCCATCCTGCTATCCATGCTTGGAATTCATGAGAAGTTCGGGGATCTTGCGTGATTTTCGTACTCTTGTCTCTAATACAGGATTGAGTGATTTTGTAGAGGGAGAACCCTACCAATATGCAAAGCTAACTGTGTCTGTGGTGCAGGACTTTAGATTTGATTGGTCTTCACCTAACCCTATGGTTCACTATAAAATTTACAACAAAAGTGTCCACTTGCCTTTTGATGCTTTTTGTGCAGCAATTAGGGTGCCGCAATGGGGATCACGAGGGAAGATACATGGGCAACCCAAGCATTTGACGGACCTATACGAGGTAATATGTCAAGGAAGAACCTACTCAGATGAAAGTGGTAAAATTCGAAGTATTCAATTTCCATGCATTCGATATTTTGCTTACTTCATCACGAGGTGTGTACTTGCTAGGAAGACTGCAAATAAATTATCCATTCCTGATTTAGCTTTCCTAGCAGCAGCCTTGCAACATGATAAGAGTTATAATTTGGGTGCCTTGATAGCTTTCGCATTGCTGCCAATCGCGAGAAAGGTGGATTTTGTGGAGGACTCATTGCTTCTCGTTTATTAGCTATGCATGGTGTAGTAGCTCTCCCTAATGATTTGCAGCTTTCTTTAGAGAGGCTCGATTTTGCTTCCATGGGGAGGCATGGCTTTGTTACTAGTTGGTCTACTTTGAATAATCTATCTTATGAGGTGCCTTTTGCCAAGAAGGTGAGGTGGAAAATGGTTAAATCTGAGCGAATAGTCGCTTTGCCTGCACCACGTTTGTTTGATCTTGGTTTCAGGAATGTTTGGTCAGTCACCGAGGATGAATTCGATGCATACTTGAGGGAACATGCCCTGCACACAGAGGATGATGGAGAATGGGCGGACGAGGACTCCACTCAGTTTTCCGGGACTGGGGGCTCGCGCCCCTATCCTGGGGATGCTGGACCCTCTGCCTCATCTTCCTCAGCGGAGCCGGATGTTGAGCACGCCCAGTATGACCCGCCGGCTTGGAGTTCCTACCCGCGTTATTATTAGCCTCCACTTAGGCCAAAAGCCTAAGCTTGGGGGGAGGTATATCGACATCTCACTCATTTACATATCATATCTTGTCGATACTTTGTATATCCATGTTGCAGTTTTCTTTCTTTCTTTCTTTTAATTGTTTACCTTTTATTGCTGCATTCCAAAACACAAAAAGACCAAAAATATTTCTGTTGTTTCTCTTCATTTGTTTCTTTAAGTTTCAGTATTAGTTTGCTTAGTTTTAAAATTCGGTTTGTTATTCAAAAATCAAAAATATTTTGCTTTATTGTTTGTTTCTTTTTGCTCTTGTTTCAAAAACTCGAAAACCCAAAAATATTTGTTGTTTCTTTTTGGTTTTGTATAGTGTTTTCAGAGTTGGACAGCCATCCGTGACTCCGATGGAGCTTGGTTTTCATTCTTATCATTCGAAGCAACACAAGTGAAAAAGCAATAAGGATGATCTACAACAACTCGAGTTGGGGTGAGAGGCTGGTATGAACTCTATTTGTTTTCATTTTTGTACATATACTCATCTATGTGAGCATGCTTAGTTGGTTCATGTGAGGTATATGTCATTTAGTGGATGCTTAGTAGTTCTTGTTCTCTCATGATCGGTCCCAATTTATTAATAGTGGTAGCATGTTATGTTGATGTTTGCTTGCATTGTTCTATTCATAGAGGGTATGACATTGTGGTATCCTCCTCTGAATAATTCATTCGAATTGACTTGGCACATGCTCATGCATGCATATGACTGAAAAACAAAAGTCAATTAAGCCTTGATGATTTATTTTGACTCAGAGTTCTTGTATCACTTTTATGTCTCAATTAATTTCATTTTGTCGCAAGCATGATTATGACGGTTATTGCTCTCTTGATTGTCGCTTCCCAGTCTATTGCTAGCCTTCACTTGTACTGAGCGGGAATGCTGCTCGTGCTTCCAAAACCATGAAAACCAAGTTATTCCAAAGTGTCCACCATAAATACCTATGCATGGCATTTCGAACCATTCAAGTAAATTTTCATGTGCTACCTTTAAAACCTTCAAAGTACTTCTCAATTTGTGTCAATGTTTTATAGCTCATGAGGAAGTATGTGGTGTTTTATCTTTCAATCTTGTCATTCAGACTTTCACCAATGGACTAGTGGCATATACATCCGCTTATCCAATAATTTTGCAAAAAGAGCTGGCAACGGGGTGCCCAGTCCCAATTAATTATAACTTTCATCAATAATTCTCTTCACATGTTTTGCCCTGATTTATCAGTAAGCAACTTAATTTGCAAATAGACACTCCTCCATGGTATGTGAATGTTGGAAGGCACCCGAGGATTCGGTTAGCCATGGCTTGTGCAAGCAAAGGTTGGGGGGAGTGTCACCCATAATGAAACTAAAATACATGTGTAAACAAAAGAGAAGAGGGATGATCTACCTTGCTGGTAGAAATAACATCCTTCATGGGAGCCGCTCTTGAAAGTCTGGTTGACAAGGGGGTTAGAGTACCCACTACCATTCGTTGACAACAACAAACACTTCCCAAAACAATTTTGCTTCTGTTTTAAAAATAAAAAGCTCTAGCACATGATAATCCCTGCTTCCCTCTGCGAAGGGCCAATCTTTTACTTTCATGTTGAGTCACCATCCTTTCTTTGAGCACTTTCTCGAGAGCATAGTTGTCATTCTTAGTGTAATGTGCTTGTCCCAGAATGTGGTTAACTGTGATATAACTTTGATGCTTTTATCTTTGATATCTTTGATTCTAGTCTTCCCATGAACTTCAGAGGTGCCTGGGCATTTATGTTTTGCTGTACAAAAACGGGCAAGCGAGATACCATCTTATCATATCCTATTATGAGCATTACAATCTTGTGAATTAATATGTTTCATGTTTGTCGCTATTAGTATGTTGGTATCTTTTCATAGTTTACATGCCTATTGAGTGACATTATTTGCATTTGCCTCATCTTGAATTGCCTAAGCATTTGTTCATATAGTGAGAATATATGCATCATATGAAGCAAATGTGTTCGTGAAAGTCTTTTATCGCACTCAGTTGTTAACTGAATTGCTTGAGGACAAGCAATAAGCTAAGCTTGGGGGGAGTTGATACGTCCAAAACGTATCTACTTTCCCGAACACTTTTGCTATTGTTTTACCTCTAACTTGTGTGTTTTGAATACAACTAATGCGGACTAACGCTGTTTTCAGCAGAATTGCCCTGGTGTCTTGTTTTTGTGCAGAAAGTCAACTTTCGGGAAAAACACCAGAAAAGATCGCAAACCTCCTATTTTACCAGAAGACTCACGGAGCCAGAAGGGGAGCAGAGATGGGCCACGAGTGGCCCAAACCACAGGGTGGCGCGGCCAAGGGGCCCACCGCGCCAGCCACTGAGGAGGGCGACTCGGCACCTCCCCGAGTCCCCCTTTCGACTACTTAACCCTCTCTGACCTAAAACGCGAGGGGGTCGTCCACTTCATCCAGAAACATCACCGTACGCCGCCGCCATCGCGAAACCTATTTCGGGGACCAGAAACTCCGTTCTGGCACTCCGCCGGGACGGGGAATTGGAGGAGATCATCGCCATCATCATCACCGACGCTTCTCCATCGACCATCCATGTTTCCCCCATCCATGTGTGAGTAATTCCCTGCTGTAGGCTGAGGGGGATGGTAGGGATTGGATGAGATTGTTCATGTAATAAGTTATAAGATCATTAGGGCATGGTGCCTAGTATCCGTTGTTAGTACTTATTGATGTTGTTGCAACTTGTTGAGCTTAATGCTTGTCACTAGGGCCCGAGTGCCATGATTTCAGATCTGAACATGTTATTGTTTCATAATGATATGCACTGTTTATTGATCATACCTGCAAGTTGTATACACATATTGTTGTCCGGAACCCGAGGTCCCAAAGTGACAATAATTGGGACAGCCGAGGGGAATGGCTGCGATGTGAGGATCACATGTGTTCACGGCGTGTTAATGCTTTGCTCCGGTACTTTATTAAAAGGAGTACCTTAATTACCAGTAGATTCCCTTGAGGCCCGGCTGCCACCGGCTGGTAGGACAGAAGATGTTGTACAAGTTTCTCATTGCGAGCACGTACGACTATATACGGAACACATGCCTATGTTTACTTAGTACTTGGATGCTTTATCATTATTATCTGCAATGCCTATGTCTTGATTATTATATGAGCTATCTTATCCATGCAGCGCCCGTTCATCCATCCCTATGCCTACAGTGTTTTAATCCTACTGTTTACTGCAATCACTACTGCTGTCTTACTGCTGCTATTATTTCACCGCTACTACTGCTATAAAACTGTTGCTACTGATAATCTGTGTCGAGCAAGACTATTCACAGGTGCAGCTGAATTGACAACTCCGCTGTTAAGGCTCTCAAGTATTCTTTGGCTCCCCTTGTGTCGAATCAATAAATTGGGTTTTACTTCCCTCGAAGACTGTTGCGATCCCCTATACTTGTGGGTCATCAGGCCCCTCGGGGGTCCGCAGCCGCCGCCCTTTCGCCTACTTATTCCCCCCGATGCGAAAACCCTAAGTATCTGAGCAAATATCCACGAAAAGATCCAGAGACGCCGCCGTCGTCAACCCTAGCTCGGGAGGGTTCAGAACCTCTTCCCGGCACCCTGCCGGAGAGGGGAATAGTCACCGGAGGCTTCTACATCGCCATGCCTGCCTCCGGAGTGATGCGTGAGTAGTTCATCCTTGACTACGGGTCCATAGCAGTAGCTAGATGGTTGTCTCTCCACTTTGTGCCATCATGTTTAGATCTTGTGAGCTGCCCTACATGATCAAGATCATATTATTGTAATGCTACATGTTGTGTTTGCTGGGATCCGATGAATATTGAATATTATGTCAAGTTGATTATCAATCTATCTCATATGTTATTTAAGATCTTGCATGCTTTCCGTTACTCGTAGATGCTTTGGCCAAGTAGATGCTTGTAACTCGAAGAGAGAGTATTTATGCTAGATAGTTGGTTCATGTCTCCGTTTAACCTGGGACAGTGACAGAAAGTTCTAAGGTTGTGGATGTGCTGTTGCCACTAGGGATAACCTAACGATGCTATGTCCACGGGCATATGTGTTTGTTTACATTACGCACTTTACTTAATGCAATTATCCGTTGCTTGCAACTTAATACCAACGGGGGACTCGGATGACAACCCGGCGGTGGATTATTAGTCATAGATGCTGTTGGATAACGGTCTATGTATTATGTCGTAATGCACAATTAAATATCATAGTAGTCAACATGTCATGTATATGCATTGTCATGCGCTCACTATTCGTCAATTGCCCAGCTGTAATTTGTTCACCCAACATGTTAGAGACACCACTAGTGAACTGTGGACCCCGATCCATTCTTTTACACTGATTAAACAACCACAAACTGCAAACTGTTCCTTTTTCATTCTCTGCAATTTAATACTCATTTTCTACACCATACGTTTAATCCTTTGTTTTCAGCAAGCCAGCGAGATTGACAACCTCACTGTTTCGTTGGGGCAAAATAGTTTGATTGTGTTGTGTGCAGATTCCACGTCAACAGTCCAGACTCCCTGCAACAGCTATTTTTCTGGCGCCGTTGACAACCTTCTGAAGAGTTGCTGCTCCTACTGGTTCGATAAGCTTGGTTTCTTTCTGAGGGAAAACTTGCTGCTGACTACATCATACCTTCCTCTTAGGGTCTCCCAACGAACGTGTGTTTCACGTCATCACCCTATGTGATCTATGATTTGTAACATTCTCATGATTTGAACTTCGTAATAAAAAGAGTATGTATCACTTGATTCAGAGGTCGGGGTCTTACTCCCCTTTTCGGAAAGAAGGTTGGTCCATCAACCTTGCACCTGAAAAGTAGTAGACATTGGTACTCTCAAAGAAAAAGAAAAAACCGTGGAGATTCATAGAATGTCCTGGTAAGCAGACCCATGACAACTGAAGATTGTACTGTCTTGCATACATGATGCGTACCGTGCTTATCCAGCCAAAAACTTTGTCAATGCGGGGTATATATAGAACTTGTGGTGTTCGAAATCGGTTATTCTCAACCCGTGGGAAACCGGTAACTAGTGAAAGAAAAAACAGTAAAGCATTTAGCGAAGGTCTTCAACTGTTATACTCTTAGTTACAAAGAAGACATTAATGTTTTCTTTTCAACGGTTCGATGAAACTGGCATGAGAACCCCTAGTTAAAACACATAGCGTAGGTCAGCAGGGCAACATTTCAAACGTTTTTCAGAGAATAGGTCGATTGCGTCTCCTGGTCTGTGCCAGTTACCATCCAATCAAGCTTTGGACCCTAAAGCAAGAAAAAACATGAAGTGCATAGTTAAAATCGCAGTACCTTCTTTATAGGCTGGATGATAATGCATGAAACCAAATATGACAGGACTTAGGTACGAGACATATAGATACTTCCATATCCATATGTCAGATACATGACAGAGATACATCACATTTTGGTGTATCCAAGTGCTAGCTGAGGATCAACAAACTACTGGATTCCAAGGCTTTTCACGACTACACTATGATATACTGAACTGTATTCATAAACAGGAGGCGAAGCTTTGAACCATGGGTCATGGTTCATTTATAGTTCAATAGAATGTGTAGTTGTGTACCTTCCCCTGACGAATAATGGTAGGATAACTTCCAGTCATGTCAACAACAGTAGATGGATCAGCAATTCTAGCACCGCCATCAACAATGAAATCAAGGCCCTGAAATTTGGAACATTAAAGCATGTCATGCTCTCCAAGCCATCTACTTCACACCTACTCATTTTTCAAGAATGACTTGTAACACGGCTATACATAAAAGCAGCTAACAGATGTTAACTATTCTGTAACTAAACACTTTGATGACAGCCATTACTGCCTTTTATACATTAGGAGATCCCATGCATGTATACCATTTGACAGTCACCGGACCGACAATGTTACTTACGACTCGTTTGGCACCCATCATTTCAAGCTGGAATCATGGAATTCATTTGTGATTCCATATCCAACCTGTTTGGCTATCATGGAATTGAACATGTCATTTCATTTGGAATTCCAGCAAATACCTATTGTATGCTATGCCAATTCCTATCCCTAACCTTGTCATTTCATTTCTGCCAAATGAAATGAAATGATGGGTGTCAAACGAGCCCTTATATCTTTTTGCTTCACCATTTTCCCTAGGCCTGAGCAGTTACTATTCACCACTCAACATACAATCAATTTGTTCTAAATTATAATGCAGGATACAAGATACAGAATGACATCAAATGGTAACTCAAAATATGATCTGGGATTCTCTTCATGAAAATAAACTGACATTATATAGAACAGTACTGACAATGCAAATTTCACAATGTTGATTCAAAAAGTTTCTTTGGAAAAGTCACTGTACGCAGAGTTTCTGGTGCTATAGTAAACAGAAGGAACATACCAGTGGCTCATAAATATCGGCAATGGTTACCGGATCGAGTATCCATTCATCCTCTGACAGATATTTGACACTGCAAATAAAGGGGGAAAAGGGAGAATAACTATAAGTCCAGACAACAAGATCAACAGTAGAAAGACAAAAAAAAGAGAGGAATGTAGCGTAATCAGATACTGTGGCTGCAGAACACAAAGTACCAGTGATAAAAGGGCACATCAGGAGCAGAAAAAAAAAGATAGAAGTGGAGGTATAAGCCTACAGCCAACCTTGTGCAGATCAACGGTTCTTCTAGATTTTGCAATATTGCTTGACATATGGGATCATCTGGCATTCGAACACCAACCTGCCTCCTTTTCGCATATCTAGTAGATGACCCATGCTTGATGCATTGCTTGGGCAATTCCTTGGACGCAGGTAAAATAAATGTGTACTGAACATGAATAAATAGACAGGTTATTTGTAAAATACAAGACAGCAGTCCACTGTGAAGAGGCAGATATCCTTACAGGCCCTGGCAATATACGCTTGACAGCACGGAAAATGTTAGCTTGCCCTTGGTTGGTACCTAGAGGAAATCCTGTTGTGTAGGTATCAATGTCTCGCAACGAGCGGCACAAGATGCTGAGAGGCTATATAATTAAAATATGGTATAAGAAACACATCACATTTGCAATAAAAAGAAAATGTGCTCGGTATTTGTGCCTTGCTCTAGATTAAGCTTCATACAAAAAGAACATTTCATTGTCTTCCATATCTTGCCTTTGAATTTACAATGCCTTTGATTCTGCGTGAAAAAACAGTGCATTAGACCTGTAATGCTTTACTTCATTTGTAAACAAGGTATCAAATAAGAACATACTGACTAAACAGAGGAATGACTGTACCTGCGGAGGCGCTCGATAGAGTCATTGTTGCTCAGATCACAGACAATGGAGTAGCTGTAAAAAATGGGACTTGTTATCATTTGTGCTCAGCACATCGCATTGTTCACATAAAAATCTGAAAGCTTAACAAATTAAATCTCTGAGAACATGAGCAGACACACACAATAAGATGGACAAACAGACAAACTGGCTGCTCATGGGTAATGGAAGTTCAGCTTCAGCACAGAACAAGCTGCCCCAAGCAAAGCCTATGCAACCAAAAGATTTTGTAGAGAACTTATGCGCAAATGGCTGTTTATGCACGTTATCGCCCATCCGTGCTACAATTTACACGATAGTCTGAATGCACGGGCATCAACTGCAACGCAGAAGTGCAGTGCACACGCTGCATCTCCCTGCTCCCCAACCCAAGCAATGGCAGGCCCGGTCCGGGATACGCTGTCAGAATGTTCCACCGAGAGAAGGCAGGAGATGAGTGGACTGTGGAGGGAAAGCATTGGATAGCATACACGGTGTCGGTAGGGATGATGCCGACGGCGCCGCCGTTGATGAGGTCGACGACGGGGTCCAGCTTCCAGAAGTCCTCGCCGGAAGGCTCCACCTTGACCCGCAGCATCCCGCCATCCCCTCTCTTAGCGCGCCGGAGAAAGAGCCGTCGGTTAGCTCCAGGAATCTGGAAGAATTAAGGAAACGTGCGGAATGAAGGGGGTGGGGACGCACGCACCGTGAACTGACGCTGGGAGTCGTACTTGAGGCGCTTGGGGTTACGCTTGTGGAGGGCGACGATGGCGGCCGAGAGGCGCGGCGTACGGGGCGGCCGCGGGGGTAGGCGGAGCGGGGAGGGGGAGACGGCGCGGCGGAAGGAAAGGCGCGAGAAGAGGTCGGTGGCGGGGTTGGCGGTGGTGGCCATTGCTGCAGGGTCGGCCTGAGCTCTTGGTGCCGGGATCGGCTCCCCTGCTCTCCTTTTGGTAGCAGCCGGCTGTCTGTTTTCTGCATTATCCCGAATTCTATGCGCTCATGTAATATCGAGGTTTTTTTTTTTTTGCGAAAAGGCCAACATAGATTATCAATAAGGATACAAAGAAATTCAGAAGTAATGAAAATTACAAATACGTCTTCAGACCACATAGCGATGACTACAGGCAGTGAAGCGAGCCGAAGGCACGCCGCCATCCTCACCCCTCGCTCACTGGAGCCGGACAAAGTTTGTCGTAGAAGAGCTTGTTGTAGTGGACAAACGGGAAGTCACCGTGCTAAGGCCTGAAGGACCAACGCAACAGAGCAGCAACCATCGAACCGTATATCAGAAGAGACAGACCTACAACCACACGAACGAACACGAAAACGGACTAGATCCGAGAAGATCCGCCAGACACACAACTCCACACGCCCTCGTCGGTATCAGGCACACCACCGGAGTGAGGATAGGACGGGGAGGACCTTATTCTGTCTTTAGAATGTCGCCGCCGCCACACCATCCCGAAGAAGACACTCGAATAACCTAAAAAGGGAACGGAAACCTTCCCGTCGGCGAGGGGTCGCTGCGGTCCGCCGACCTCCGGGGCCCAATGGCCATCGGAGGCGGTTGATCAAGAGCTTTGCACTGGATACAACAACTTGTAACGTGGATGCATTTTGGTATGTATGGTACGCAAAAAAACATTTAGTACCATGATTTGATGGATAAAATCATAAATTGTTGTTATTTCGTGGCAACATAACGTACATCTATTTTGAGAAAGCGAGCTGAACATTTCACAATTTGAGCCAGAGAGTAAAATCCGCCTCGATTTGAAAGTGGGATAATGATTATTGCAATCTCTTAGAATATTTAAATCCCGTCGTAACACATAGGCACTTCTCTTTTTTTAGGTAAATTGCTCACTTTATTGATCGAAGGGAAAAATTATAGAAATTAACATAGTATCATTAGGATATTAAAACTGCACCAAAGATGAGCTCTCTCAGACCATTACTAATTTTAACCGTCGGATCATCGCGGCAGCCCATTTCTATTCGTCCGATGTGTGTTTACTCCCGCGTGGGCCGTTCTTGGGCCGGATGTCCCTAGGCCGCTACTCTGGAAAACAAATCAAAGGCCTCCCGTTCGATCTGGGACGGACGGTCTCGATGTGGCCGCGTGTACACCGACTAATTCAGCGGCGACTCCGCGCGACGCCTACCTCCCCGCACCCGCACTCCCGGACACACCCATCGATCCCTGTCGAGGGCGAAACCTATGTGCTCCGCCGCCACCACGCTCTCCTACGCCGCGGAGACTGCCAACACTTTCCGCCGCTTAGGATGACTCCAACGGGGCGACCCAAACGGACGCGCGTTTGGTCCGCGTTTTGTCCGTTTGGGTCGGGGAACGGACGCGCGTCCGGCCCCTGTCTGCCCCTTTCCTGGCAGTGCGCCCAACGGGGCGACGCATCGAGTCCGCCCGCAAGTTTTTTTTAGAGTTAAAAGGCCATATATGGGCCATTTTCATTCATATATAGGGGGGTGAGCCACAAACGGCCATTTTACATAAATGGAAATACATATTAAAAGACTAAAACTAGGTTACAAATGCATAGAAATACATATTAAAAGACCTAAAACTAGGTTACAAATGCATAGAAATTAACAACCGACCACCGAAGCATGTTGCCGGCAAGAGGGAAGATCAAGGAGGGCGCCGCGGCCTTGAGGAACTTCAAGGTGCTAGTCTGTTCGTCCACGGACTTGCTGGCTCTTCCTTCGCCATGGCCGGGGCCAGCATCGGACTAGCTGGCTCCTCCTCCTTGCTTCTTTCGTAGCTACGGAATACGTAGCGGCGCCGGCATATTTGGAAAAATTGGCCGCGCATAGGCGACCACACCGGCGGGGATATGACATCGGTGGAGCTGCCTGCTCCTTTTGCGGCCTCGGCCGCCGCCAAGGCCTCCCGGTGCCGTTTGCGCCTCGCCGCGCGCTTTTTTGTCTCTTCGGCGCGGCGCATTTGCTTCATCTCGTCCTCCACTGCAGCGTCGGCATAGGCGCGCGCGGCGGACATGAACGCGGCCGTCCTCTGCGCGTTCAGCTGCATGTGGGCTGCCTCCACCGCCTCCTCCTCGGTGATGTGAGCATGGCCGCCCACGCCAATGGGAGGCCGGCGGCGCGCCATCCCCCGCGACACCGGCCGCCGCGACACCGGCGGCGTACTCTTCTTCGTCGCTGTCGACGCAGTCCGCGAACGCCGCCTCCACCGCACTCCTCTGGCCGTCCATCAGGCGCGGACGCGGCGGCTGGGGAATCATGCCGGCCCATGCCGGGCTGGTCGCCATCCGGCGCGAGAAGCTGCCGCGATAGCTCCCGCGCGCGCTCATACGCGCTCGCTCGACCTCGTCCACCAGATGCCGTGGCGGCGGCGGATCCATTCCGGCGCGTGGATCTGAGCTTGGAGATGGTGGCCGCCATGGCTGGGGGAGGAGTGCTAAGGTTTGTGTGTGCCCTAGGGTTTGGCCGGCCGGCACGATTTATACAGCTCCACCTCCCACAGTTATTGCGGGTAGGTGGCCGCTCTAGCCGTTGTAGTCGATGACACGCGGGGCCAGGGCGGACACGGGGAGGACGCAGGAACGGTCCGCGAGCGTCCGGGCCCGACGCATCCGTGGCCCAAATTTGGGCCAGGAATGCGTCACGGCGGACAGAAAAACGGACCGTGGTCCGTTTGCGTCGCTGACGAGGGGTAGACTCATCAAGACCCATGGTTAAGGTCCTAGGTTATGAATATGAGGGAGAGAACGTGGTAGAGCTGGAAGTATCGTCGGCTGACAAGCAGGGCAAAGATTTTACCCAGGTCCAGGGCCCTCGTATGGAGGTAACACCCCTACGTCCTGCCTGTCTGTTATTGATTTGTGAATATGATGGTTACAAGGATCCCGGCGAGATGTCGATCTCGCTAGGGTTTGTGGCCCTGGTGGTTCGTTGTCTGGTTCGATGGCCCTCCCAGTCCTTAAATAATAGGCTGGGTCCCGGGTGTTCGTAACCGACTCGATTTACAAGTAAGGAAACTCTAAACCGACTATTGCTTCGCCAAACTTGAAGGATACTTCATCTTCGTGGGCCTCCCTTCATGGGCTTCATGTAGGCTCTGATAGTTGGGCCTAGTCGATACGTGCACCAGGTACCCTCATGGTAGGGTACCTGATAGGCATACCCATGTCAGTAGCCCCGAGTACTTGTCTGATTCGAAGAGTCGGGCATGGACTCATACATCATGCACGTTATATATACTTTTTACATCTGTATTTAGAATTCTTATGAAATAACACATGTTAGCAATGCCGAGTGTTTTCATCGACTATGAGTTTTTGCTTATGATAATCAAGAGATATTAGCTTAGCAGGCCCGGCACACACGCGGATCGGGGCCGGTTAACTACCATTTGTGGCAAAACCATACTAGCTTTCAATCAAACTCGAGTCCCCGGACTCGAATCTGGAACAAACTGGACAGACTCGAAACGGCCGTTGAGGTCTTACTGAATCGAACTGCAGTATAATTTTGAATCTACCCAACGCGTCCGTCGGGGATTTTCATCATGTCTGCTGACATGGAACATTTAAGGATAACGCTGCTGGAGCGGTCCTTAGCCCAGCTCGACTGATCGGCGGGTCTTACCTTTGCACTTATGCATGCAGCATCCAAGGATCGTCGGATCGACTCGGGAATATTTTGAGTGTGATTTTGCTTATGAACTTAGTCGAATGTTCCGTCGACTGTACTTTTGCCATTATTCTATCGGGTGCGCGACAGCGCTCCGATGGGAGTAGCCCCCGAGATTGTGCTTTATTGCTTGCAATGGAGGATAATCTCAAATTCTTTTACCCTGCACATTTTTAGTCAAAGAAATTTTTTGATACGCTCCCGATGGGAGTATGATGCCGCAGTCGAAAGAATTTCGACTGGCCTCTATGACTTTTGCTAAAAAACCAACCGAAACTTATACGAGAGACCACCCGAAGATATCATCGAGTGACGTTTTATGCCAGTTGTGAAAAAGAGAACAACGTCAGCAATGACGCATTTTGCGACTGCTATCTCTGACAAACGATGGCGTGCCTGGAGAGGCTTTGATGAGACGTGACCCTGTTCTGTGGGCCCGTTTTTGCAGAGCTGACCTGTCACGCCCCGAGACACGGCCGGTAGAATGACAGCCGCCGCGCGCCTATAGACCCGAAAGCCTATACACGCGCAAGGCGTAGAGAAGCAGGATAAACCAGCACAGTGGATCTCAACCAGCTCAACTATTCATATTTACAAGATTATTACATTTACACGATTAAAAGATTCTCTATTCGTTTCCCACCCACTGGCTCGGCCTACTCCTCGGACACGACGTCTTCCGCTGCGAACTCTGATCATCAAAAATATAAAGGAGCAAGGGTGAGTACAAACAAGTCGTACTCAGCAAGTAAATACTTTACTAAACAATAAAGATCAGAGTATTGAATACAGTAATAACGGCCTTACTGTATTTTAGTCAGATATCAATGAACAAGATAAATAAAGCATCACCGAAACTTGATTTAGAAGAACAAATCATCCACCGAGGAAATATAGAGTTAAGAACGGTGAATGACCATGTATAGGTATCACACATGACAGCAAGGTTCCCTACCCGGGACTCACAGGGGTGAATATTCACGCTTTTACACTCTTAAGAGGGGTACTCCGACGTCAACAGCCTCGACCAGAACCACACAGGCTCCAGAACGAGCAGAGCCCTTTTACCCGCTCAGACACCGGACACCTTGACCTACTCGATGTCGGTCGCTCCTACGGATCCATCACCGACACTTTCCATTCAAGGGCCGCCCTCACGGAGAGCTCAGACTGTCCCATACCAGAACTGCGACCGGTACAATACGTTTGCCGTCGTGACACCAATACAAAGAGAGATCAAGATATACAAACGGATCAATCACGGAAATGGCTAGACGCTCATCATGCTCATGCCTCCGCAAGAGCTCGACAGATCATACCGATCTAATCAAGGATGAGAGATCTCCATATCTCTCAGATAACACAATAATCAGAGAGGTTGGCATATCATGTGTAATACGATCACAAGGACCGAAGTGATAAACTGATAATCAACGGAATACAAATGGACTAGGATATGAAGAACTAGTAAAGCAATCTACTTGCCTCGGTTGAGATTATAATCATCTGAGCAATATTCTCCTCGGTCGACGATCTAGGTCGTCGTTGTACGCGTATCTTCCGAATATACCATCGACTCCTCTCCTATCTGATTCAACAGCGCATCCCCAGCTACTAGCTGACATACGATCTTTGCTGAAAGAATACCACAATCTCCGGCCGTCTCATGCCAGCGAGATACCTCCTTCTCTCGCCACCGTTGTAGAATCGCCGCCGTCAGCTTCGTAGGATTAGCAGCAACTGCTTCATCTCCTTGTCGCTCACTCTCTCTCATCTCTAGCGTGAACTAGCTATGGCTTCCTTTGCTCTCGTTGTGGATCAGCAGAGGAAGCAGCAATCAGGAGCCAACCTATTTATAGGAGAACGTTTGGCTAAATATCTCAGGTCGCCGCCCCGGCGTCGCCGCACCAGCATCGCCCTCTAGTTTCCCTCTGTGACTCTCTCTGTCTAGCTAGCTATCTATGGTTCACTGATCGTCCGATCGGCCGACGTGGGGAAGTGCAGCTGAGCTGCTCTGTTTATAGGTCGAGCGCACCGTCTGGTAGACAAAATATCCTGCCGCTTGACCTTGACGCTGCTAAAGAAATATCTGCCGACTGACCTTGACCTTCGAGCTGAAGAAACGTCCAGCGGCTGCCCTTTCAGGTGAGTCTACGATCTCCAGTGCACGTGGCACTCACACACAGGCTGGCCGCCATGCACAGGTCCACGCAGAAGACTTTGGATAAGGTAGCCTCTCCTATGCTGCCACGTTTGCTACTTAAAGTAAATCATCTCACGTTGCTAGAGTTAGCCATGCAAGCATACATGATTCAGTACACCAGTTCATGCACCACGTAGTACTACTAGTTAGCTCGACACACTTGAGAGAATATCTTGCATGCACAAGTTAACATACTTTAAACTCTAGAAATTAGCAAAACCAAAATTATTAAAGGCCAAATATTATTTTACTCTATTACATGATAACTTGAAAATTCGGGTTATCACATCCTCCCCACCTTAAAAGAATTTCGTCCCCGAAATTCAACACAAAAACACACTAATTACCTTTTTTTTATAAAACTAACATGATAATTTACAAAATCAAAACAAACGATTTTTTCCAAAACTTGGCAAATTTTTGAAAAATCAAAACCAATTTATTTTTTTTGTCATGCAATCAAACCACATAAGTCTAACAAGCACACTTAAATGTTAGAACAAGCAATCATGCAAGGTTAGTCGCAAAACTAACTAACGATCTACCCAGTTATTCCCAGCGTATCCTAAACCTTGAGCTCTGATACCACTTAAACTGTCACGCCCCGAGACACGGCCCGGTAGAATGACAGCCGCGCGCGCCTATAGACCCGAAAGCCTATACACGCGCAAGGCGTAGAGAAGCAGGATAAACCAGCACAGTGGATCTCAACCAGCTCAACTATTCATATTTACAAGATTATTACATTTACACGATTAAAAGATTCTCTATTCGTTTCCCACCCACTGGCTCGGCCTACTCCTCGGACACGACGTCTTCCGCTGCGAACTCTGATCATCAAAAATATAAAGGAGCAAGGGTGAGTACAAACAAGTCGTACTCAGCAAGTAAATACTTTACTAAACAATAAAGATCAGAGTATTGAATACAGTAATAACGGCCTTACTGTATTTTAGTCAGATATCAATGAACAAGATAAATAAAGCATCACCGAAACTTGATTTAGAAGAACAAATCATCCACCGAGGAAATATAGAGTTAAGAACGGTGAATGACCATGTATAGGTATCACACATGACAGCAAGGTTCCCTACCCGGGACTCACAGGGGTGAATATTCACGCTTTTACACTCTTAGAGGGGTACTCCGACGTCAACAGCCTCGACCAGAACCACACAGGCTCCAGAACGAGCAGAGCCCTTTTACCCGCTCAGACACCGGACACCTTGACCTACTCGATGTCGGTCGCTCCTACGGATCCATCACCGACACTTTCCATTCAAGGGCCGCCCCTCACGGAGAGCTCAGACTGTCCCATACCAGAACTGCGACCGGTACAATACGTTTGCCGTCGTGACACCAATACAAAGAGAGATCAAGATATACAAACGGATCAATCACGGAAATGGCTAGACGCTCATCATGCTCATGCCTCCGCAAGAGCTCGACAGATCATACCGATCTAATCAAGGATGAGAGATCTCCATATCTCTCAGATAACACAATAATCAGAGAGGTTGGCATATCATGTGTAATACGATCACAAGGACCGAAGTGATAAACTGATAATCAACGGAATACAAATGGACTAGGATATGAAGAACTAGTAAAGCAATCTACTTGCCTCGGTTGAGATTATAATCATCTGAGCAATATTCTCCTCGGTCGACGATCTAGGTCGTCGTTGTACGCGTATCTTCCGAATATACCATCGACTCCTCTCCTATCTGATTCAACAGCGCATCCCCAGCTACTAGCTGACATACGATCTTTGCTGAAAGAATACCACAATCTCCGGCCGTCTCATGCCAGCGAGATACCTCCTTCTCTCGCCACCGTTGTAGAATCGCCGCCGTCAGCTTCGTAGGATTAGCAGCAACTGCTTCATCTCCTTGTCGCTCACTCTCTCTCATCTCTAGCGTGAACTAGCTATGGCTTCCTTTGCTCTCGTTGTGGATCAGCAGAGGAAGCAGCAATCAGGAGCCAACCTATTTATAGGAGAACGTTTGGCTAAATATCTCAGGTCGCCGCCCCGGCGTCGCCGCACCAGCATCGCCCTCTAGTTTCCCTCTGTGACTCTCTCTGTCTAGCTAGCTATCTATGGTTCACTGATCGTCCGATCGGCCGACGTGGGGAAGTGCAGCTGAGCTGCTCTGTTTATAGGTCGAGCGCACCGTCTGGTAGACAAAATATCCTGCCGCTTGACCTTGACGCTGCTAAAGAAATATCTGCCGACTGACCTTGACCCTTCGAGCTGAAGAAACGTCCAGCGGCTGCCCTTTCAGGTGAGTCTACGATCTCTCCAGTGCACGTGGCACTCACACACAGGCTGGCGCCATGCACAGGTCCACGCAGAAGACTTTGGATAAGGTAGCCTCTCCTATGCTGCCACGTTTGCTACTTAAAGTAAATCATCTCACGTTGCTAGAGTTAGCCATGCAAGCATACATGATTCAGTACACCAGTTCATGCACCACGTAGTACTACTAGTTAGCTCGACACACTTGAGAGAATATCTTGCATGCACAAGTTAACATACTTTAAACTCTAGAAATTAGCAAAACCAAAATTATTAAAGGCCAAATATTATTTTACTCTATTACATGATAACTTGAAAATTCGGGTTATCACATGACCAGGGATAACGCCGCGTGGACTTGATTTGACCGTTCAGGCCCTATTTTCACGGGGCGTGATGATGGCTTCCTGGATTCTCGTGCGTAGTGGGCGGAGTGGCCGGCGACGGTTGCTCTCCGTGGCCGCCACGTGTATGGCCAGATTTCGCGCGGAGCGTATGGATTTGTTTTAACGGCTACGATCGTTTTTGCGCTCTGTGGTAAATAGGGGGGACGGCGCTGGCAAATTTTTTACTTGCCATTTGCCCCCTGCGCCGCCCCTCGTCTCCTTCCTCGCGCTGCCCCTCCATTGTTCTGCGCCCAAGTTCTTTGCCCCACACCTCCTCCACTTTAGCAATGGCGAAAGGTGGAGGTGCGAAGCGTGGTGCTGCTGCCGCCGCCGCGACCGATGCGACCAAGGGCAAGAAGGCCGCGGCGGGTACATCTGCATCCGCCGCGCTGAAGAAGGGCAGCGGGGACTGGGCGAAGTCCACCGTCAAGGACGCCCATCTGCTCAAGCTCCGCGAGCAGGGATATCTGCCTCCCGCGGAGCAACTCGCCGTCCGCGCTCCCTCGCCTAAGGAGGTATGCCCCGAACCACGCGCCAACGAGCGCGTTTGCTTTGCGGAGTTTGTATCCAGGGGCTTCTCGCTTCCCCTCCACGACTTTGTTCGTGGCCTCCTTTATGCCTACGGGGTGCAGATCCACGATCTCACCCCGAACGGTATTATGCATATTGCGTGCTTTATCACGCTATGCGAGTGTTTCCTTGGCGTCGCACCCAGCTGGGCGCTATGGAAGACCATATTCATGGTGCGACCCAACAGAGGAGGTGGTCGCACCTACCCCGTGGGCGGCTGCGGCATCAGGTGCGCAGCGACACCCGCTATTTCCGCCTGAAGACCGTCGACTCCGCGCAAGGCTGGAGGAAAGGGTGGTTTTATGCGAGTGTCGAGCAAGAAGGAGTCGCCACCTTCTCGACTGCAGCTTACGTCAGGACCAAGGCGTGGGATCACCAGCTCTCAGCCGAAGAAATGGAGGAAGCACGCCCTTTGCTGACTCGAATCGACGGACTGCTGGACAAGGTCACAGGCATTCATTTGATCGCCACCTTTGTGAAGAGGCGGGTGTGGCCCATCCGTGCCCGAGCGCACCCCATGTGGGAGTATGAAGGCGCGGGTGACATCACCCGAATGAACGCAGAGGAGCTTTCAAGGAGTGAGCTGCTGACGCATGTGCGTCACATCACCAACTTGACGACAGGCGACACTTGCAACGTCGACTGCCCTGTTGCACCATATGGGTTGGAGAACCCTTTGCTTGAGGTATGTATGTGTTATAGCCTGCTTGCAATGAAGAGTTTGCCATCGCATGTTTTGTGATACGCGATTTTTGATTCTGACTTTGCAATTTGTGATGTGTGCTATGCAGGGTCACTCGACTGCTGCCTCCCTTCCTCCTCTGCCTGAAAATGGCGAGACTGAAGAAACACAGGCACAGGTGGTGGACCCGAAAGGGGATCAGTCGCCCATCCCTTCCGCCACCACTTCACGTGGAGGATGTCGAGGAAGAAGCAGCAGAAGAAGTCCAATCTGAAGACAAGGCTCCTTCTGACCAAGAAGTCGATACCGCGCAACCGAAGCGGCGTCGACTGGCCAAGAAGGCGCCTTCTGCTGCCAGTTCACCCGCGAAGGAGCAAGGCTTGGAGGATGACGAGGAATCAGATTCACCACCTGTTTTCCAAGCCGCTCCTTTGCGTGCGTGCTCAACAAGCTCGACTCTTCCGCTTCAGTCGAGTGGTACCCCAGCCTTTGGAGGACCAATTTTTGGCGACTCCGAAGACGAGGAAGATGAGGAGCACAGGTATGTGTGTTTTTGAGTATGATATGAAAATGTTTGTGCTGTCATATTTTTGTGCTGACCATCCTTTTGTTTTGTTGTGTTGCTCACAGTGCTGAAAACAACCAGCCTGGGACTCCTCCAGTCGAGAATGTTCCAGCCGTGGAGCACTCGAAGTCTGCACCGACTGGAAACGAGGCTGCCCAGCCCATGGCCACTGACGCTGTCGTTGAAACAGCCAAGGCGGCAACTCCAGATGTCGGGACATCGGTCGCGGCTCCTGAGCCGTGGATGAACCACGTGAGTAACTTTTTTGCTTGACCCGTTTAGTTGTAGGTCTGTGAGAATTTTTAGATTTTTGCTGAATCCGTGTGCTCGCAGCCCTTCTACCACACCTTGGCAGATTCTGCCAAGGCTTATGTCCAGGTGGAGCAGGAGAGGGACACCATGCGCGCCGAGCTCGAGCGGCTCAGTCGTGAGTTCTCCTTTTTGCTTTTGTTTTGCCCAACTTCTTTTCGCAATGCCTGATTTTGTCGAGTATTGAATACACGTAATTTTTGCTGGGCCAGGCGAGAAGAAGGAGCTGGAAGACGCACTCGCCGCGCAGCGCGAAGAATCGAAGAAAGAGCTGACTGCCGCCACCAACTCAGCTGCTGCACGCGAGCGAGAATATGCTGACCAGCTCGCGGCACTCGCGCAGGCCATGGGAGGTGAGTAATCTTTTCTCCTTTTGATATGACTATATACTTGTCGAGTGTCGTACTTATGCCTGTTTTGAATTGTGCAGAAGCTGTTGGCGCACCGGCCTCTGCAGACGTGGCGAGTGACGATCTTTCGCTGGAACAGGCTGTGGGCGGCTTAGGCGCTCTGTGCAACCAGGCGAAAGAAGCACTCGCCAAATCAACGAGCACACTTGGTGCTGTATACCAAGTGGTGTTCCCTACTGGCGTGGTGCCGTCGACGGTGGATGACTTCGCCAACGTGTTTGGCCCCGGGACGTCCACCATGGCGGGTTTTGCTCGCGCCAACACGGTACGCGGATCCGAGTCCACCATCAAGCTTCTTATGGGACATGGGATAGATTGCGACTATGAGGCAGCACTGTCTGCGTTCCCTCAGAAGCCAGACGGGAAGCCCATTTCGCTGAAGGGGGTGAGCGGAGCAGCCGCGCGACTGGCTGAAGTTTTCATGAACACCATGGAGCGCCGGGCACTCGAGACTGCCAATCGTCTGCTTAGGAAATCGAAATCTTAGGCTTAGGGTAGCTGTACCCTTTTGCTTTTTTATGCCTTGTAATGATACCTTCTGAACTGCGCGAGTCTGCGCTTTGTTTTTGCTACCTTGTTTATGCAAACTGTCTTTTGCCAATGTCTTTCATTTGGAGAGTTGTATGCTTATGACGCGAGTCTTACAAACTTTGTGTTTGTGATTATGCTCTTTGAACAGTCACGAGAACCTGCTACTGCGACTAGTTCCTCGCAGGCTCCAACCACCACCCGATCCCAGGGTCAGGTGGCAAATGATGCCAAGGTGATGGAGTATATGAAGGCTAAATATGTGAGAATGGAGCAAGATCTGAAGGACGCCCAGGCTGAGCTGAGTCGATTGAGGGCCAGACCCGCGTTGGCCACCCAACGCGAGGATTATGTTCTCGGGGAGATGGAGCTTGTGAACAGGCAACTCGAGTGTAAGTTCGAATCTTGCTTTGTTTTACAAGCTTTTTGTGTAGCTTTTGTCCTTTTGATCTAACTGGTGCGCCCGTATTTGTAGGCTTTGTCGACAACTTCCAGGCTGAACAGATTCGCGTGGAAGGACGCCTGGATAGCGTGGTTGACGACCCTACAACTGGGCGTCAACACTTTTGGCTTGATAGGTACCATGCCCGCATACTTGCCACCCTGAAGGATCGCGTCTGGCGAAGTGCTGAGCTGCTGGAGTTATGCCGGGCATCGTTTATTCGTCTGAACGAGACTCTTTTTCCTTCGGGGCCACAACCACAAGGGATTCGTGCTGTGTTGAACATCTTCCGCCAAACAAATCCCATTCGAGAGTTGCTGTCTCAAAGACTTGTAATTGGAGCCAACGCTGCAATGGCGTATATGCGTAGTCGAAAACCAAGGTTGGTGTTGCGGACACCTGCAGCCGGAGAGGTTCTCGAACAAAAAGACTTGGATGACACGATCCAAGCTGCGGAGACACTGATCGAGTGCACTCGCGAACACTTTGCGGCCCCGAGCTGCCCGTAAAAGACGAGCCTGAGGATTAGAATGGTTTGCGAGTGCAATTTTTGTATAGGGGGCAGCCCCCGAGTGTAATTTTTGACTCTTTGTATATTGTATAGTTTGTATACTTTGATTTTTTGCCGAGCCCCCGAGTCAATCGAGCGGGGTTTGTGAAATATGTGTTGGTTATGAACCGATGACTGTGCAGCCCCCGAGTATTCGAGTGCGGCTGCAAAGTTTTTATGTTCTTTGTTCGGATCCTTGTTACGCAGCCCCCGAGGGTCTCGGGTGCGGTTAAGGTATGAATTATGCAGGTGGTAGCCACAAAGGAGTCGAAGGAACATTGATTTTATTCCTCTTTTGAATGTTAGGCTGCAGGCCGCCTCATTAAAAACCTTCCAGTCCCCTTAGGTACCCTGGTAAGGAAAAGAGCGCGTCTGAAACCTGCAGCCATCCGACATATAGCCTATTACATTGTATGACTGTGAGCACTTTATGCGTAGAAACGGCGCAGATGCGCAACGTTCCACGGATTGTGAGAGGGTTCGCCTGTCTTCGCGTGCTTCAGTCGATATGCACCTCCACCAAGGACCTCCGTGATGATGAAGGGGCCCTCCCATGGGGAAGCGAGCTTGTGCACCTTCTTTTGCTTCAGTCGAAGAACCAGGTCGCCAACGACGAAGGACCTGGTGCGCAGTCGACGGCTGTGGTAGTTGCGAAGGTCCTGCTGGTAAACAGCTGTGCGGGCTAAGGCCGTGTCGCGCGCCTCATCAAGCAAGTCGACTGCGTCTTCGAGTGCCTCTTCTGCGTCTTCTTCATTGTATGCTTCAACTCGTGGTGCGTTGAACCTTACGTCTGATGGCAGAATCGCCTCTGCACCGTAGACCATGAAGAATGGGGTGAACTGCGTAGAAGTGTTGGGAGTTGTGCGTAGGCTCCATAGCACAGACGGTAGTTCTTCGACCCAAGCACCTGCAGCTCTTTTGAGTGGCACCAGGAGGCGCTTCTTGATCCCACTCGTCACAAGCCCATTGGCCTTTTCGACTTGGCCATTGGATTGCGGATGCGCCACGGATGCGTAGTTGAGCGTAATGTCCTGCTCTTTGCAAAAGGTTTTGAACTCCTCAGCCGTGAAGTTTGTGCCGTTATCAGTGATGATACTGTTTGGGACACCGAAGCGATAGATGATGCTCTTTATGAAGTTGACTGCCGTAGTAGCAGTCGAATTTGTGATGGGGACCGCCTCGATCCACTTTGTGAACTTGTCGACTGCCACCAGTAGGTGAGTATGCCCGCCATGCGATGATTTTTTGAGTGGCCCAACCATATCGAGCCCCCATTGGGCGAAAGGCCAGGCCAGCGGTATAGTCTTCAACGCCGATGCGGGTGCGTGCGGCCTTGTTGCGAATTTCTGGCAGCCGACGCACCTTTTGACTATGTCCTCCGCGTCTTTGAGTGCTGTAGGCCAGTAAAACCCTGCGCGAAAGGCTTTGGCTACGAGTGATCGACTGCTGGCGTGATGCCCACAGGTACCTGCATGAATGTCTCGAAGTATGGCTTGGCCATCTTCGAGTGCGATGCATCTTTGGAACATACCTGATATGCTGCGCTTGTATAACTCGCCGTTGATAACGGTGTATGCTTTTGATCTTCGAGTCACGCGTCGGGACTCGGTTATGTCATCTGGTAGCTCGCTACGGAGTATGTAAGCCAGAAAAGGTTGAGTCCAGGTTGGCTCAATGAGAAATACCTCGACAGGGGGGTCCTCTGTGCTAGGCATTTTGCTTTTGGGTGGCGTAGTCGACGGAGGAGGCTCTCGTTTCTCCTTGATGGATCTGTGTTCAATACGCTCGAGGAAGACACCAGGTGGAATTTGTGCGCCAGTTGAGCCAAGATTGGCTAGCATGTCTGCTTCTTCGTTGCTTTCCCTTCCTATGTGCTCAACTCGCAGCCCTCGAAGCTGCCTTCTAGTGTGTTGTACAGATCGCGATAAGCGATCATGTTGTCCGCGATTGCGTCGCAGGCCTTCATTGTTTGCTGCACCACGAGGTTGGAGTCGCCGTAGATCATCAGTCGAGTGCACCCGAGTGCCTTTGCCATCCGCATGCCATGGATCAGAGCCTCGTATTCAGCCTCGTTATTGGAGGGTAGCTTGAATCCCATCTGCAAAACATAACGTAGCTTGTCCCCTTTTGGTGATATGAGGACGACGCCTGCGCCTGCGCCTTCATGTTTCTTGGACCCATCGAAGTACATGGTCCAGGAATTGGCCACGTCTGGTGCTCCAGGTAATTGGGCTTCTATCCACTCGGTTGTGAAGTCGGGTAGGACTTGTGCTTTGATAGCCTTCGGGTGCTCGTACTTGATATCTCTTGGAGCCAGCTCGATGAGCCATTTTGCCACTCGACCCGTTGCATTGGGGTTTGTGAGTATATCACCGATTGCTGAGTTGCTTACCACGGTAATCGGATGCTCGGTGAAGTAGTGTGTCAGCTTCCTTGAGGACATGAATACAGCGTATGCCAGCTTTTGATAGTGCGGGTACCGCTGTTTTGATATGGAGAGAACCTCGCTCAGGTAGTAGACTGGACGTTGTATGCTTTGGATGTGCCCCTCCTCCACGCGTTCGACTACCAGTACGGTGCTCACCACCCTGTTTGTAGCCGAGACATACAGGTAGAGTGGTTCCCGTTCCTTAGGTGCGACGAGGATTGGAGGGCTTGTGAGGATCCGCTTGAGATCTGTGAAGGCTGCTTCAGCTTCTGGCGTCCACTCGAACTTGTCCGCCTTCTTCATCAGTCGATAGAATGGTAGAGCCTTTTCACCCAGTTTGCTGATGAATCGACTGAGCGCCGCTACTCGTCCTGCTAGTTTCTGCACATCATGAAGCTTTGAAGGCCTTTGCATGGTGAGGATGGCCTGTATTTTCTGGGTCTGCTTCGATTCCACGAGCAGAGACTAGGTACCCTAAGAGCTGCCCGGCTGGAACGCCGAACGTACACTTCTTAGGATTGAGCTTGATATGGAAGCGTTTGAGGTTTGCGAACGTCTCCCTCAAATCGTCGAGTAGTGTGCGTTCTTCCCTTGTGGTAATGACAATGTCATCAACGTAGACCTGGACGTTGCGTCCAATTTGCTTTTTGAGGCAGTCCTGCATCATGCGCTGGTATGTTGCACCCGCGTTTTTTAGCCCGAAGGGCATAGTTGTGTAGCAGTAGACCCCGAGTGGGGTTATGAACGCCGTTTTTTCTTCGTCTTCTTGCTTCATCCTTATCTGGTGATAACCTGAGTAAGCATCCAGAAAGGAGAGTCGTGCGCATCCGGCGGTGGAGTCAACGATCTGATCGATCCGGGGTAGCGGGAAGTGATCCTTCGGACAGCACTTGTTCAGCGCTGTGAAATCCACGCACATCCGAAGGATGTCTGTATGCTTCTTTTCTACGAGTACAGGGTTGGCCACCCATTGTGATTTCTTGATTTCCCTAATGAATCCTGCTGCGAGTAACCGGTCGACTTCGGATTCGACTGCGGTTCGCTTTGGACCGGAGATTCGACGCATCGTTTGCTTGACTGGCTTTGCATCTGGAAACAATTGGAGAGAGTGCTCGGCGAATTCCCTGGGAATACCTGGCATGTCGGCTGGACACCACGCAAATATTTCCCAGTTCTCACGGAGGAATTCGACGAGCGCGCCTTCCTATGCGATAGGCAGGCTCGAAGATATGTTGACTGTCTTGGTCGGATCGGTCGGGTGCACCTGATGCGACCTTGTGTCATTTGTAGCATTGAAGGATCTGTCGACTGCCAACTTCTTATGCTCTGGAAGGAGTGTGCGGTCGTTGGTAATCGCTAAGTCAGCGAGTGATTCCTCCACCCCGAACATCTCGGAGATTTTGCTGAACTCGCGGTCGCAAGCATCGGACCTTTGAAAGTTTCCACGGACAGTGATGACTCCCTTTGGTCCTGGCATCTTCAGCGTGAGGTACGCATAGTGTGGCACCGCCATGAATCGAGCAAACGTCGGGCGACCAAGAATAGCATGGTATTGTGATTTCCAGTCGACGACCTCGAACTCAATCGACTCTGTCCTGAAGTGGCTTACGTCCCCGAACGTAACGTCGAGTTGTACGGTGCCTTCTGGGCTAATTGCTTTGCCAGGAACGATACCGTGGAAGGTATTTGAAGATTTTGGGAGGTTTTCGACTGACCTGTTCATTTTGCGGAGTGTGTCCGCGAAGATGATGTTTATGCCGCTGCCTCCATCCATGAAGACCTTGGTCATGGCGTAGCCTCCTATTTGCGCGTCGAGTACCAGAGCCGCATGCCCTGGTCGAGCTACAGCTGGGGGATGATCCTCTCGACTAAAGCTTATGGTGGTTTCCGATCCCTTCAGAAATTCAGGCACGGCTGGAGGTGCCATGACAGCCAAGTTCACCTGTCGAGTGATTAGTTTTTGCTGCCTGTTAGAGGGGCGACCCTTTTGTATCATGTACATCTGCCCGTGGGGCTGTGGATATTGATCATCTTCCGCCCGTAGCACAGGTTGTATGGCACCTGCGAGATTTGCGCCTGGAGCAGGCTGTGGTGCGGGTTGCGGTGGCGGCTGTGGCGCCATGAGAGCGGGCACAGCGTTCGGCTGTGGTACGGGTGCAGGCATGGGCTGAGCAGGTGCTGGGCCATTCCTCTTGAGTCGTATCACATAGTCAGTCGCCATTTGGTCGAATTCCCTGCAGTTCCTTAGGGTGTGATTGGAGCGTAGTTTTCCGTCGTCCCCCTTGAAGAGGTGGAATCTGCACCAGTCGTCCATCTTTTCCTCGAACGACCGCTCGGGTTTTGCGTCGCTACGTTTGCGCCATTCTTGCCTTTTGTAGCTATCGCTCCGCTGCTCGCGATCTCGACTGTCACGTCGATCATCCGAGCGTCGATTGCTTCTATCATGGTCCTCCTTTGGCTGTGTGTATCCAGCCGCCATGAACTCGGGTCTGTTATCGTCGTAAGGACGTCTGGACCGTTTACGCCTGCGATCTTCTCTGTATGAATCTCTGCGGCTTCGACTGCCGCTTTCGTAGTTGTCGCGTGTTGGGGAAGCACGGGATCTGCGTACAGAATCCTCTCCATCTGCCCACTCAGTCGCAACTTTGATGAGGTCAGCCAGGGAGGTTGGCTTTTCACGACCAAGTGCCTCTTTGAAGTCCTTCCTGGCGAGACCTTGTATGAAGGCATCCATGGCCCTGTCTTCTGACACTTTGCCAACCGAATTGCGTATTTCGGTCCACCGCCGTATGTATGATCTCAGCGACTCGTCTGATCGTTGAGTACATGTCCTTAATTCCTCGAATGTCTTCGGGCGCTCACACAGAGGCTCGAAGTTTTTGATGAAGTCTCTGCGGAAATCATCCCACGAGTCATATGATGATGGAGGGAGTGATTTGAGCCAGTCGCGGGCAGTTCCTTCGAGCATAAGTCGTATGTACTGCATCGCCGTGGTGTTCGTGCCCCGCTGGCATGCCACGGCGAGTCTGTAATCTTCTAGCCACCCAGAAGGTTCTTGGCGACCGTTGTACTTGGGTTGCTCGCCTGTCAACTTGAACCGTTTGGGCATCCGCGTCTCACGGATGCGTCGAGTGAAGCACAATGCTCCGCATGGCTCTGGTTCGCGATCAGAGTATGAATCGCTGCTATAGGATCTTCGAGACCTGCTCCTGCTGGACCTGTGCCGGCGCGTGCTTCTCCTTCCTTCATCCGAGTGGTGGCTGCGACCACTGCGATGATGTGCTGCGTGTCGTGAGTCGACTATGTCGCGATCGCGATCCCTTGCTGGAGTTTTGTCTTCTGGCTGCATAGCCTGTGCCGCTAGAGCTAGCGATTTGAGTTGTTGGCGATGCAGGGCTGCGTTAGGGTCATTCGCCGGAGGTTGTATTGCCTTGAGGTAAGCACCTACGGAGAATAATGCACCCGCAGCAGTTTTGGGTACTGGGATTCCGTTAGCGTCCTCTGTCATGAACGACAGGTTACGGGTGATTGCTACCCTTTCATGTTCTGGAAGGCTTGCCAACCGCGACCTAGGTCGAGGGGTTGGTTGCTGTGTGGACCCGAGGGATTGCTCCCTTCGTCGGGCACTCGAGAGGCTGGCTTGCCTTTTGCGCTCCTCGAGCGTCGCTCGGTAGTTTTGCAGTCGAATTGACTCCTGCCAGTTGAAGTACTGGAAGGTCAACATCTCCTCTGGAGTGGAGTTTGGCGGCATCATAGTGCACTCCTTTATGACTTTATCTGCTTTTGCTGCCATCTCCTCCGTGATTGTCAAGGTTGTGACCCCATCTGGCATGGTTACCGTGCATGGGAATTGTGCAGGCCTGCGAGCGGCAGCGTCTGCGGATGATTCTGCGGTGAAGGCCACGTAGACCTGATGGGGCGTGACCCGAGGACAGGTGTATGTGCTGTCGATTCCAGTCATGGACTCGACATCGCCATCGAGGCTCATGTCAGAGCCAGTGTGTTCATCGAGTAGATCTTCGAGGCGAATCTCGTTGTCGATGTGCTCATCACCTATGCTCATCTCGGTGTTGGCGAAGCCATTACGGATTTCTGAGTCGAGGTTGGTGTTGGTGAAGATCTCCGAGTCGACGTTGTTGTCGTTATGAATCGCGGGCTCGTAGAAGTCATCGAGGGAGATCCCGCAGTCGAAACTCTCGTCGAGTGGTAGGTTGAAGTCGATGTTGCTTGTGTTGTATGCTGATTCTGCTTCCTCGCCTTGGAGTTCCGTCATCATGAACCTATCGAGCTCGCCGGTCGACATGGTTGTTGCGGGCGAGCAGGCTTCAGGAATTCGACGATGGGGCGAGCGCAGTCGACGGAGCCTCGAGTGCACCCAGCGCCAGTTGTTGCGGATCTGCTGAGTCCTGCGTGCCAAGATTGTTTACGAAAAAATTGAATGCTCCAACAGTTAAGTTCAAACCTGATTCAAGGCCAGAAAACGCCTCCTGAAGCTCCGGCGAGTGCGGATTGAAATTCATTGGAAGAGCAGATGCGCTTTTTGCGGGTGAAGCGGGCAGGCTGCCGCTTTTCGAGTAGATCGGCGAGTCGCCGTGTGTCGCCTGGATCGGCGAGTTGCTGTTTGCTGACATGGCCGGCGAGTTGCCGTTTGCAGATGAGATCGGCGAGTTGCCGTTTGCTGGTGTGATCGGCGATTTGCCGTTTGCTGTTGGGACCGGCGAAACTTCGAGTCCAGCGCTATTCTTTCCCACAGACGGCGCCACTTGACGAGGGGTAGACTCATCAAGACCCATGGTTAAGGTCCCTAGGTTATGAATATGGGGAGAGAACGTGGTAGAGCTGGAAGTATCGTCGGCTGACAAGCAGGGCAAAGATTTTACCCAGGTTCAGGGCCCTCGTGTGGAGGTAACACCCCTACGTCCTGCCTGTCTGTTATTGATTTGTGAATATGATGGTTACAAGGATCCCGGCGAGATGTCGATCTCGCTAGGGTTTGTGGCTCTGGTGGTTCGTTGTCTGGTTCGATGGCCCTCCCAGTCCTTAAATAATAGGCTGGGTCCCGGGTGTTCGTAACCGACTCGATTTACAAGTAAGGAAACTCTAAACCGACTATTGCTTCGCCAAACTTGAAGGATACTTCATCTTCGTGGGCCTCCCTTCATGGGCTTCATGTAGGCTCTGATAGTTGGGCCTAGTCGATACGTGCACCAGGTACCCTCATGGTAGGGTACCCGATAGGCATACCCATGTCAGTCGCCCCGTTGGGCCGTGTTTTTGGCAAAAACGGACACGGACGGACGCGCGCGGACTCGATGGGTCGCCCCGTTGGAGTCATCCTTACCACCCACTCAGGTCGACGCCGAGGCTTTCCCCATCTGCGGAGGTGTGCCGTTTCGATTTGGGCGGGCCGGGCAGAAATAATCTCGTTCTGTGATCTGTAGGTTGCTTTTGTTTGTATCCCGCGGGAACATGAGCTGCCGGTTGAGCAGATTGGAGCGCGCCTCCCTAGCCTACCATGCCTTCAGATCGCAGCTTGTCATGCCCGTGCATTATGATACACTACTCAGTGGACATGGGCCATGGGCCGGCGGCAATGGGCTTGGGGTTTGGCTTGGTCACGATAAGAAGGAAGCTACGGGTGTGAAACAGAGGCATCGAAGAACAGATATCGGGTTGCTCCCGTTCCTCTCTCCCGTCCCCTACCTCTCCGGTGGCCGCTCTCCACAAGCGGCAATCTCCTACGGTGGCTGCTCTCCACAAGCGGCGTTATCCTTCCTCACGTCCGGTGATCGCCGACGGCAACGGGGTGTGACAATTTGATATCAGAGCCAGGTTATTCTCCACCAAAATCTCCAAAAAAAATCCCCACCAAAAAAATCCCGTCCGATTTGATTTCTCGAGCAGATGGGAGTGCCCGCGACGACGACGGAGGCGACCATGAGTGCCATCCAGGATAGATTGGGCCAGCTGCACGAGATGTTGGGTCGTATTGCCGCCAGACAAGACAAGATGTTGGTGGATTTGAAGAAGACAACGGCGGCGCTCGCGCCCAGCGCCGCAACCACGTCTACGTTCGTGTCAGGTCGAGTACTGGACCAGCATACGAAGCCCTCGTCATCCTCTCTCTTCTCTATGGTTCAGGTCGGGGGTGCTGGCGCTCTACGCGCGGGCGCCATCCTCGCTTCCAGCACGCCCACCAGGTGTTCGACGCTTGGCTCGGCTATCAACATCAGAAGCAACCATGCCGTGGCCACGTTCCCAACTAGTGGCACGACGCATCAGCCTGCAGAGACTCCGATCGATGCCAGGAACAACATGCTGCGAGGTGTGGATGAGGCTGGCATGAATGATGCGGGAGCAAACTTTGCTGCTAGGGATTTGGAGACACATAGTACATCAAAGCACAATTGATGTTGTGTGAGACAAGCTTGTTGGATGCAACTCAGATGGCAGACACTATTGTTGCTGGTTATGAAGAGGTTCTAACTTATGTTGGAGGTGTATCCTTGTTCCTCGAACCATCTCAACCTGCCAAGCTGGTGTTCTCTGTAGTGTGTCACATGGAGCTTGAGGGGACAACATTCAGTACTGTGGAAGGCCTGACACCATTTCTGGGAGAGATATTGGGGTTCTACAAATGGCGTGCGTTGATGCAGCGCTTCATGAACATGTGCCCGGGTCCGAGGAGGCTCTCACTCATGTTGGTGGCCTCTCAGTTTTCCTGGAGTCTGATCATGACCTGAGTATTGCTTCTGTCAATCAAGTATTGCATGGCGATCAGCCATGGCCGCCATGGAAATGCCACGCACTTTACCCATGGAGTAACACTAGGGAAGTTAGCCATTTCTTAGAGGTGAATATGCCTCAAAATGCTTTCCGTTCTGGGCACAATGGCATGTTGAGCTCGTATTTGGCGCTGGATAAATGGCTACCATGGAGTCGAAGTGGTTTCAGTCCTGGTGATAGGTGTTCACTGCAACCTTTTGCAACAGAACTTCGTTTTATGTTGGGCTTGTGTGAAGTGTGGCTTTGGCATGATATCAAGGAGGCAAGGCATGAGAAAAGGAACCTTGTGGGTACAATTTTTTACGAATGCCATGGCCTAATACAATTTCCATGCAAGCATCAAGAGGACAGTAATCAATGCAGCTGCATATTTGGGCTTGCAATGTTGGGACTGATTATAAACAGTGAAGTGGTGCTAGATTGTACAAGCATGTGCCCAACAGAAGTGAAGATGAACCGTGCTCAGTTTTTTGGTGATATCCAAGTGGACGTTTGGACAGAAAACTGCAGTACAGCCCATGTAATCTCGGTATTCACAACCAGATAATCAGACATGTGCAACAAAGTCCATGCAAGTGCAATTATTTCTGCTCCTTGATTCATTTGGGTGACCACCTGCAATATAAACAATGGGATCCCGGTGTTATGTGGATACTAGGTGCAAAAGGGATAAATATTTTCTCACCACGGCCAAGGGGGCTACTGATCGGATTTCATGGTCGAGGACAGGATTTTTGTACAGATGTTGGAGCTACAGTTTGTTGCAACCTGAGCACGCCATTGCTTGGGGGCAAGCAATGTTTTTTGGGGGCGGTAATGTCATGCCCGTGCATTATGATACACTACTCAGTGGACATGGGCCATGGGCCGGCGGCAATGGGCTTGGGGTTTGGCTTGGTCACGATAAGAAGGAAGCTGCGGGTGTGAAACAGAGGCATCGAAGAACAGATATCGGGTTGCTCCCGTTCCTCTCTCCCGTCCCCTACCTCTCCGGTGGCCGCTCTCCACAAGCGGCAATCTCCTACGGTGGCCGCTCTCCACAAGCGGCGTTATCCTTCCTCACGTCCCGGTGATCGCCGGCGGCAACGGGGTGTGACACAGGCCATGTCTAAAACAGTCCTTGAACTCAGGAATTGTCCTAATACAGTCCTTCAAGTTGCTATGGATGTTCATGTACGGTCCTAACTACGAATTGCCACCCTAGAATGCGGACGTGGCAATGACCCGGACACACACAAGCGGCGTGACGCTGGCTGACCAGCTAGCCGCGATGGGGCCGGCTGCCTCGCCGGCCAGGTCCTGCAACCTGCTCAAGCTGCGGACAAGGACGATGGACGCCGGGCGCGGCCACGGTCACCCTCGCGTCGGCTGACCGTCGGGCCTCCTCTTCGTCATCGGCCGTGGTGGCCGCCGCGGCGGCGTGGACGCTGCTAGACATTATCTGCGACGACCAGCCCACTCCTCCTCCTGCTGCTGCCTCGTTCACCAGCTACCAGTTCGCCCGCCACGCGGTGTCCCTGCCGGCTCCGCAGACTGCCTCCCCGCCCGCGTTGACCACGGCCGTGCCCGCCGCTACCACATCCGGAGCCACCTACGGATGGTGGAGCAAACGGAGAGGTACTGGAGCGCGTTGCGACGGTGCCGAGCGAGCTGGACCGGTTCGGGCTGGAGGACGACGCGGACCTGCCGGAGCCGGGCTGAGGCGCCGACGCGGCGGGCGGCTGGTGCTGCTGCGTGTGAATGGCGTGGGCTCCTAGCCGGCCGCGGCCACTGCCCGCTATGCAACGCCGCCATCGTCGACGTCCTCCACCCCATCTGACCGTATCTCTGCTCGCCGTCGGTGACATCCGGCGATTGGGGGTCGACGTCCTCCGCCCCATCTGACCGTATCTCTGCTCGCCGTCGGTGACATCCGGCGATTGGGGGTGATTTAGCTCGATTAGTTTGACAGTTGTGCTCCTTGAGACTAGGCAGGGCTAAATGACAAAGTATCATAGCTGGGAGAAACACACGACGACGAGGAGAAGAACGAAGCCGAAACGGGGCGCGCTCCGAATGCCGATCACGTTCTCCACGCACAGAGCACACAACACGGGAGCGCCGTAGTGGGCCCACTTCAGCTCTCTACGGTACCCATACATACTTAGGACCGTATGTGGACATCCTGAACAACTTCTAGGACTATATTGGTGCAAATCGTGAGTTCCAGGACGGTCTCGGACATGACCGGTAACTTTAAGGACCATAGATGCATTTCACTCTAGCCTGGCCCTGAAGACTGAGAGAGTATGGAAACTGTCATGTGTTGTTCTGTTTATGACATAGCCCCGCTGATTTCGTTTCCGAGAGAGTTCTGTTTATGTTGGGTTAGGTAATTTGTCACCTTTTGTTTGTTAATTTGTACGATCAGATGGTGTCTCAGGCTCTCAGCTCGAAGACGTCTTCATCTGAGGAGTCAGAGTCAGATAATTCAGGAACCCGGTAGGCTTGGGTGATTGTTGTTTCGGCGGCCACATTTATTGTTTGTTGGTTTGGTATTGTTTGAGGCTCATAATTATACCAGACCTGCTTGGGTGTTGGAGCGCTTGGAATGAAGGACCAAGCAAGGTTGGGGCTCATAATTATACCAGGCGGCTGCTGCGCGGAAGGGTGGAGTGGTGGTGGCCGATTCGTGGCGTTGGCCATGGATCTGGAGCGGGTGGTGCTCGGGGCCCTGCCCCGGCCGATGCGGCTTCTTCGTCGTCTGTGCCAGCTCGGTGGAGCTGGCCTCTCCTGCGGCTCAACAACGCCTCCGGGCTAGGAGTACTCCCGTTCCTGGGATGGCGGATTCCGGCGGGTCCCTGCGTCGTCGTCTTCGACGGTGGTGCTCGTGCTCGCGGTTCGTCTCGAGGTTGAAGAAGGTGGTGCGCAGCAGCGGCGCTCCTTGTTGCTTTCCCGATCCTCTCCTTACTTGTTGTTCTTCTTTGTTTCGATCTATGTACTCTGTATGTGGTTCGATTGGTGAATAGATGTGGGAGTTTGGATGTGTCAAAAAAAAAGGTTGGGGCTTTCTTCAGTTGTTTTGCGTATTGCATCAGGAATAAGACGTGGTGGCACGGTATATGATTGATCTTCTTGTTGGCCGTTCTAGGGCAAAGGGTCAGCTATTGGAGCAGCCATGGGCAGGCGGTGGAAATGCTCGACTAATGGCTGCCTTGGCCTCGCTGTTCTTCTGGATCTCCACCAAACGACCCTCTCGCTGGCGTACGGGAGAGGATCGCCATCAGAGAGGAGAGGAATCGACCACGAGGCCATCGGGTCGGTTTGTAGAGTGGGCTTTAGTGAGATTTCGTGGCCCAATCAACCACAGAAGGCCGAATTGATCACCAGAGTAGCGTCCCTAGGGACAGCGCATCCAACGGACATAAAACTGCAGATAGGGAGATCCGACGGTTTAAAACGCTAATGACCTGAGAGAGCTCCCTCTTGTCTTAGTTTTAATATCCCTAATTTGTTTCTTCCACTAAGATAGCTTCCCTTTCATTTTGCGTTGACTGTATAATAAGGACCCTGTTGGTGCTAGAAGTGAAAATATGCAATTACCACTGAACGAATGGAAATTTGATAGTCTGCAGTGTATTCCTCTTTTCGAAGGCAACATGACCATTATTAAAAAGAAGTCGATGTATTGCTTAGAGTGTTTCTATATATCAATGTGAATCTCGATTTCTCGACCGCTTTTTTTTTTTTTTGCTTATTGAACATGTCAAAGGCCTTAATTTCCTGTTCCTGTAAATTTACTTACCCTCTCATGGGTTGACTGGCCACGAGGATGCCCACATCCCGCATCCATCAAGAAATGGTGCTGCAAGGTGAATGTGGAGTTTGTCCAGCAAATCAGATCCCGAAGCCCCTGTGCCGCACCTGGGTGCTCAAGTATCCAACTTCATTGCCCTTACTGTCTTATAATCTCGATGTTAATATGCTTCCGGCATTGTCTTCTTTAGTGACAAATCGTTCCATGCCAGCAAGCTTTTAGAAAGAAAAGACCAAAATAATACACTACTCTTTGTCCAGTATTTAATTAGTAAAGCCATTGCTTGTTTTGGCTTGCTTATAAATATCTAGGTTATTGTTTACTTTCATGCCACACATTAGTTCTATACCTAATGCAGTATGCTTTTATAGACTGATTTTTTGTGCTATCAATTGTTTCAAATAATGGTCTACATGATTAAAGACATGTGCGCTTCATCCCATTACAAACAAATGTTCAACTATTTCTTTACTAACAAATAAGCAAATCACTTAATGATTTTTTATTTAATTATTACATACCTTACCTCTGTTGTGTATGTTCCTACCATTCTATATTCAAAATAGACGGGCGCGGCAACGCGCGCCATCATGATCTAGTGGGGATCTAGAAGCCACATATGGCGCCCTGTCCCTAATGAACGAGCAAATTGGGCTAAGTTATTTCGTTATGTATTTGAGCTTCTTTCTTCGTGAATGAAAGAAACACTCTCAAACTCCGAGCGATGGCACATCATCTCCTTAACTACAAGGACATAGGCACATAGCCTAGCAACCACAAGTCACCAAAGAGCCAGGTCCTCCGCCAAAGCTGTTGAATATAAATATATTGCCTAGCCCCTTTACATCAGTTCGGACTTTTGGTTTAGATGGCTAGTGCAGCAATTCTATATGGTATCAGAGCCACCTCTTCCAAAGCCGAGTCTCACGTACGTATATTTATATGAGGCCAATGCCGGTTATACAGGAGGGATCGAACAGGATATGGACTAGGAGTCCTATGCATATATGAATCGGTACAGGAAACTATCCTATTCTAACAAAAGCAAGTGACTCTCAGGCTCTCAGCAAGCCAATATTTCAAGGGTTGGTGGATCAGTCGCTCATTGGAACACCACCACTGATGAATCCAAATAAAGCTCTTCATTGTTTTGTAGATGGCCGTGACAGGTCCCGAAGCATTGTTCCTGGAAAACGCAGCATCTATGTTACCCTTCATATGATCATCAAGATAGGAGCAGGATTTCACAGGTAAGACCACATTTGAGGGAGGCGGTTTCGACAACAACATCAACTCGGCCATACATTGTTGCACAAACGCATGGGTATATAATGGATTACAAAACTCTCCTTCATGTTTAATTTTTCTTCTACATATCGCCCACGTGGTTACTCATGATGTGGCATTGAATATATATCATCCTAAAAATCTATCGGTTTGGTTGTTTCACACATATGCTCAACAGTCTCATTATCTGATAGTGCCCACACACACCTCGCCATTCTACACTCTATCAAGGAGTGACGCCATGAGTCCACCACTCCACACACCCAGGTCAGCTATAGGGAGAGATTGCTTTTTAGACGGAAGGCTCGAGCAGAGCCCAGCTTTAAATTAATAAAGTCAACTGGCCAAATGATTCACACATACATCAAAACTCCGCCCAAGGCAGTTACATATAGGAACACACGATAGCGCGAAGGCTACAGTCAGGGGGAGACAACACCCCATACAGACGAATTAAGGCGAGTAGCAAATGTAAACTAAGGTAGAGGCAGCTGGTCCGGTCTATTCCTGCCTCCTAGCCACTGGCTTCCACACCTGCACATACAACGCCATTTTATATAACCCGTCAGCCGGTTGAGAAGGAAACACCCCCTCAATCGAGAATTTATTCCTCATGTTCCACAAAGACCACAAAAGAGCCGCACAGCAAATCCACAAAACTCGCTTGTGTTGTCCAGACTCAGCGGTAATCAGTCTATACACATCCGCGAAACACTAGGGATTCCAAGTGCGGTGCAACAGTTCCCTAACTGTGCTCCACATAAACTTTGCAAGAGGACACATAAAGAAAATATGATTCGTGTCTTCTCTCTCCTCACATAAGGCACATCTGCCGTTAGAGGGACCCCTTCTCCTCGCAATATTATCATTGGAGGGTAAACGCTTTCTGGCCAATTGCCAAAGGAACAGTCTAATCTTCAGGGAATGGAAATTCCCCAGATCTCACTATAATGTTTCCTAGGGGTACCGTCGCAAAGTTTGCTATAAAGAGACCTGACCGAGAACTTCTCGGACGGTTCCAGGGCCCAAGACAGGGCGTCCTATTCCGGTGCTGGGCTGAACTCCGGAAGCTCTCTCAAGAGAGAGTTCCACTCCGCGGTCTCAGCCGGTCCAAGTGACCGACGAAGAGGAATGTGCCACTCCCCCTCCCGGTGAGCCTAAGCCACCGAGGATTCTTGTAGTGCTAAAATGGCAAAGATAGCTGGGAATATATCCCTTAGGGGTCCTGGCCCCGTCCACCAGTCGATCCACAATCTCATGGATTTACCATTTCGCACATGGTGTCTTGCCCCCAGGCAGAGGAGGTTCTTAACTTTCTGAAGCGCCATCCAGAACTGGGAACCTCCCCATGAGCGTCTACCAGGATGTCTTTGGACCTTAGATACTTGGCCCTGAGGATGTCGGCCCAAAGGCCGGTCTCCCTGTCATGATCTTCCAAACCCATTTTGCCATAAGGCACCGATTCATGAGTTTGGTATCCATGATACCTAAGCCCCCCAAGGCCTTGGGTTTACACACTGCGTCACTGCGTACCCAGTGGTATTTACGTTTCTTCCCGTTAGCTTCCCAAAAGAAATGAGAGCGGTGTCCGACCATGGTTCGATGAACCCCATCACCCAGAAGGCAAACTGCCATCGCATGGAGAGGAAGGCTGGACATTCATGTATTGGTGAGCGTCAGCCTCGCTGCCGAGGACATCAGCTTACTCATCCAGGGGTCCGCCCGTTTAGCAACCTTACTGGTGAGGTGGCTCCAGGCCCCAGCCGTCAAAGCACGGTTGCTAATGGGAAGTCCCAGATAGGTGAATGGGAATGTGCCATGTTTGCAATTAAACATCTGGGCCACCCTCGTCTGCTCACCAGTACTAGCCCCCAAGACTAGTACCTCACTCTTGTGGAAGTTGATCCTGAGACCCGACATGCTCTCAAAGCATAGCAGGATGAACTTAAGATTGGCAGTAGCTAGATCATCTTGCTGGATCATGATGATCGTGTCATCTGCATACTGCAAATGGGACACCCCACCAGGAATCAAATGGGGTACATCACCCTTGATGTGTCCCGACCTCTTAGCCGCATCCAACATTGCCGCTAAGGCTTCGACTACAAAGTCAAAGAGAAGGGGGGACAGGGGGTCCCCCTGTCTAACCCCCCTACCATTACGGAAGAAATTCCCCATTTCTCCGTTAATGGTGATAGCAGTCTGGCCTCCCGAGACCAGACTGAGGGCCCTATGGACCCACCCTGGATCAAAGCCAACTCTCCGGAGTACCTCCCCCAAGAAGCTCCAGTTGACTCGATCATGGCTTTCTCAAAGTCCAGTTTCAGGAAAACTCCCCCAAGTTTCTTGGAACTGGACTCATGGATGATCTCCTGCAGGGAGATAACGCCCTCATGAAGGAGGCGACCCTTGATGAACGCGGACTGAGTGTAGCTGATAGTGCGATGAGCAATCGGGCTAAGTCTAAGCGCAAACGCTTTGGCTACAAACTTGAAGATAACGTTAATAAGCGCAATCGGTTTAAACTGACGAATATCCTCCGTGCCTTGAACTTTAGGGATGAGCGTAAGTACCCCAAAGTTCAGACGAGCGATGTCCACTCTCCCTAGAGCGAGGTTGTTCGTAATGGACAAGATGACTGGGCGGAGGGTCTGCCATAATCGCTTAAAAAAGCAAACTGGTAGACCATCCGGGCCCGGGGCGATGTCCACCTTCATGCTGGCTAGGACAATGTCCATTTCCTTCTCGGTGAAGGTTAGCAGAGATTGGTGTTCTCCTCCTCCGTGACACGCGGGCGCGTATCCCAAAGGGATGGGGCAATGTGAAACGCCGGGGGTTCCCCGGGTGCACCCATGAGAGCCCGATAGAAATCATAGATGTGTGCCTGAAGCGCAGTCGACTCCTAGGTGACCCCTGGTCATTCACCAGCTTGGTGATGGCACATTTCCTTCTCCTGCCATTAGCTATGGCGTGGAAATACGCAGTGTTGGCATCCCCCTTAAGGGTCCAGTTAAGTCTGCTGCGTTGTTTCCAGTATTCCTCCTCCACCTTTGCGAGGTGGCATAATTGACTCTCCAGATGATATCGAAGGGCCCACCCCTCATCATCTAGGTCCGTGGCATCTGCTCGTGCGTCCAATGCCCGGATCTGTGTCATAATGTCCTCTTTCAAGTCCCTCTCCGCACGTCCCAGGTTGGCGCCCCAACCCTTAAGGAATTGCCGGAGGCCACCAGAAAGGTGTTGCCAGACAGAGATGGAGTCCTGCGTCTCCCCCTGAGAGTCGACGGTTCCCTCCATTTGGTCTCGACCAGGTCCCCAAACTCCGGTCTGTCCAGCCAGCTCTTTTCAAAAAAGAAGCGAGAGCTCCTCTTCTTGAAGTCTTTCCCAGAGTTGAGGATCAAGGCCGCATGATCCGACCCCACAATGGGCTCTGCGACTAACGTGCAAAGTGGGAACAGGGTTTCCCAATCTACAGACATAAGAACTCGGTCCAAGACGCATCTGACCGGGTTCAGTTGTCTGTTAGTCCAGGTATAGCGGCCCCCACTCCGGCGGACCTCTCGCAGCGCGAGGGTAGCAATGCAATCATTAAACCTATGGACCCGAGGCCAGTTTATATTCGCATTGCTTTTGTCCGCCGCCCCTCATATCAGATTGAAGTCCCCTCCAATCACGAGAGGGTGGGAGTAGGCAGTCACCGCCACCGACAATTCCGCCAAGAATTCCGGCGAACGGCGGCGATCTGCCGGTCCATAGACCACAAAGAGGGACCAAGTCTGGGTGGAGTCCAACTGGAAAACATCCACCCGGATGAAGAAGGAGCCACTATGCCAGGCTCGCACTTCAAACCTGTCCTCATTGACACCCAATAACATACCCCCAGAGTGTCCACAAGCCAGGACAGAGTGCCAGGCAAAGCGCCCTCGTGGGTCGATGCTGAGGAGCTCTGCAGGGGTGAAAAGAGGCCTTGATGGTCTCTTGAAGCCCTACAAAGTCGAGTTGTTCACGGGAAATCAGTTCTCGAATCTGGGTTCGTCGTCCCGGACGGCTGAACCCTCGGATGTTGTAGAAGCCGGCCCGCATTTACGCGGCCTTCTTCCTCCGTCCGCGACGGGAACCCTGGGCAGTACGTCCATCCCGTGCCTTGGGCGTAGGGGTGGTAAGGTCGTGCACACCAGGGTGAGGTGCCGTACCCTCCTACCCAAGAGTCATCGTGGCCTCTACCACGTTAGACCGGGGAGGGATTTCTCCCACCGCCGCAAGCGCAGCCTGTTCCTTTCGGAACGCTGCGAGGGCAAGTGAGGCCTGCGCCTCCTCCTTGGCCCGAACCAAAGAGAGGATCTCCGAGGGCGTGCCCGCCTCAAGGGAAAAGGCCAGACCGATGTCGTGAATCACCGAAACCAAGTGTGCATCAGGTAAATCTTGAAGAACAACAAAGGGATTGGTTTTGGAAGTACCTGGGTGCTCGAGGTTATTGGCCGCAACCCCAGCTCCGCACGCTCCGCAATCGGCACGGCAGCCACCGAGCCCAGGAGCCGAGCGCTCTTGCGCTGGGGCCCGGCAGGCACCGTCCTGGTCCGGCGCCTCCTCGGGATCACCTTGTCCGCATCCACCACCATGTCCTCCATCTCCGAATCCGTGTCCGTGTCGGTGATGCGGATCTCCTTGTCGCTGAGGTAGAGGGCCTCCGTGTTCTTGGACGGCGAGTCAGACTCGTAGCCCGAGTCCGCCGTCAAGAGGGTCGATGAGTCAACCGGCGGCGAGGCTGGGGAAGCCGGAGCAGGCGGGGCCGGTTGCGCCACCTGCGCAAGGATCACCGCCTCCGCAGCGCGCATTGATACGTCTCAAACGTATCTATAATTTTTGATGTTCCATGCTTGTTTTATACCAATTGCTACATGTTTTGCATCTACTTTATATCACTTTTATACATTTTTTGGGACTAACCTATTAACAAGATGCCGAAGTGCCAGTTCATGTTTTCTGCTGTTTTTATATTCCAGAAAAGCTAGTCTGGAAATATTCTCGGAATTGGACGAAACTTCACGGGGGTCCCTATTTTACCAGAACACACCTGACGGAGCGAAGGAGCAACAGAGGAGGGCCACCAGGGCCCCACACGCCACTAGGGCGCGGTCCCCCCCTCTGCCGCGCCCTTGGGTGGTGTGGGCCCCTCGGGGGTCGTCAGCCGCCGCCCTTTCGCCTACTTATCCCCCCGACGCGAAACCCTAAGTGCCTGAGCAAATATCCACGAAACGTTCCAGAGACGCCGCCGCCGTCAACCCTAGATCGGGAGGGTTCAGAACCTCTTCCCGGCACCCTGCCGGAGAGGGGAATCGTCACCAGAGGCTTCTACATCGCCATGCCTGCTTCCGGAGTGATGCGTGAGTAGTTCATCCTTGGACTACGGGTCCATAGCAGTAGCTAGATGGTTGTCTCTCCACTTTGTGCCATCATGTTTAGATCTTGTGAGCTGCCCTACATGATCAAGATCATATTATTGTAATGCTACATGTTGTGTTTGCTGGGATCCGATGAATATTGAATACTATGTCAAGTTGATTATCAATTTATCTTATATGTTATTTAAGATCTTGCATGCTTTCTGTTACTCGTAGATGCTTTGGCCAAGTAGATGCTTGTAACTCCAAGAGAGAGTATTTATGCTAGATAGTGGGTTCATGCCTCCATTTAATCTGGGACAGTGACAGAAAGTTCTAAGGTTGTGGATGTGCTGTTGCCACTAGGGATAACCTAACGATGCTATGTCCACGGGCATATGTGTTTGTTTACATTACGCGCTTTACTTAATGCGATTATCCGTTGCTTGCAACTTAATACCAACGGGGGACTCAGATGACAACCCGGCGGTGGATTATTAGTCATAGATGCTGTTAGATAACGGTCTATGTATCTTGTCGTAATGCCCAATTAAATATCATAGTAGTCATCATGTCATGTATATGCATTGTCATGCGCTCACTATTTGTCAATTGCCCAGCTGTAATTTGTCCACCCAACATGTTAGTTATCTTTTATGGAGAGACACCACTAGTGAACTGTGGACCCCGGTCCATTCTTTTACACTGATTAAACAACCACAAACTGCAAACTGTTCCTTTTTCATTCTCTGCAATTTAATACTCATTTTCCACACCATACGTTTAATCCTTTGTTTTCAGCAAGCCGGTGAGATTGACAACCTCACTGTTTCATTGGGGCAAAATAGTTTGATTGTGTTGTGTGCAGGTTCCGCGTTGGTGATCGAGTAACGGCGCCGCCAACAACCTTCTGAAGAGTTGCTGCTCCTACTGGTTCGATAACCTTGGTTTCTTTCTGAGGGAAAGCTTGCTGCTGAACTGCATCATACCTTCCTCTTGGGGTCTCCCAACGAGCGTGTGATTCACGCCATCACGCATCTTCTCCAGGGCGGCTAGAGAGGGTGGCCAGGAGCTGGTCTTCGAGAGGCGCGCGTTGCTGCCATACTGGTCCAGCGGCAGCGTGGCCTCCTCGGCCGGAGCCGGCTGTGGTGCTGGCCCACCCGCAACAAGAACCGTCTCGGTGGGCACAACACACACCTTCTTGGCAGGAGGAGGAGCCGAGGAGGTGTTGCTCCCCCCGGCGTCCTTAGCCTTGGCCGCAGCCACCTCCCGCACCTTGTCCTTCTCTGCTGCCACCTCCCACTCCTCTGAGAGGTTCATGTCATCGTCATCATCTTCAGCCCCGCCGTGATGGGGTGGAGAGGGAGGCGGTGGAGGGGCAAGAAACCCAGGCTCCAATTGGACCCCCAGGTTATAACCCTGGTTCTTGTGGAAGATCTGGACCAACCCCTTCACCTTGACAGGGTCACGGCACGCCAGCTTGACGCGCACTGGTTGGCGTCCGGGAAGGGAGGTCTCGTCCACCTCGATGGGTCGTCCCAACATGCCTAGCCCGGCCAGCAGGCGGTCAGCACGTCTCAGGCGCTTGGGGAGACCGGAGATCTTCACCCAAAACTCCTGGAGGGTCTCGGCTGGAGCCGGGTCAGCATCCGCAAGGGAAATGTTCACCTCGGTGCCACTCAGGGGAGATACATGCGGCCGTTGCGCGCACACATCCGCAACATCTCCTTGGAGGGGAAGATCACCTCGAACTCCCTCGCGGCTGTGCGTGAGACCTGCCAGTCCCACGCAACCTCGACCAGGTGCTGCAGCTCCTTAGAGAGTGCAGCCACCGAGATCGGCTTGTCTTTGAAGGAGAGGACCACGGCGTTCGAGTCCTCCTCCTCGTCCATCTCGTCCGTGTCAAAGTCAAGGTCAAAGAAACCCTCTCCGGCAATGGCTTGCCAGAGGTTGCGAAGACACGGACGGCGCCCCTTGGTGGTGCAGTTCACCGAGTGGTGACCGTCCTCACCACAGAAAACACAGACCGGCGGAAGGGTACACGCCGTCTGGTAGTGACCGGGGCGGCCACATTTGAAGCACTCCACCTGCCCCAAGGATGCCGAAGCATCCACCGGCAGTGGGATGGGGAGACCCCCGGGTGCCTTGGCAGGCTGCGCACGGTGCTGGTTCACCGGTTTTTTCCCCTGGGCCTTGGAGGTCTGCGCCGCACCTCCCGCCGGAGGTGCCGCCCGGGCTGCCTCCCGCTCGGCGGCCAGCCGGGCTTCACGCTTCTTCTCTCGGAGCACGTACCAGTTCGGGGGTCCCGGTTGCTGGCGTTGGAGCCGGAACCCGAGCCTCCCGCGCCGCCCGCGCCGGATGCGCCGGACGCGCCCTTCCCCGCCGCCTGCTTCCTTCCCCCAAGCGCCGCCAGGGCCTTGCTACGCAGCGTCGCCTCCTGCCGCTGCGGATTCCCGCCCGAGCGATCCTCGAACCGGCGCTTGTTAGGGAGAGATTGCTTCGTAAGCGCCATAGGAAAACTCTAATTTTCGAGGACATCTTCACTTTCCGTAACATAATCAATTTTTCTTTCCCATCGAGTTGTGTGAGCTATACGCTCTACCATCCAACCAGCCTTCTCTCATATGCTTAGCTTCAACTAGCATGCGATAGGCGGAGCAAACAGTGAATATCTCTCGTTTCTCAAAGTCCCAAGCCTGAAAATTATGTATGTCCCGGGTGCAAATCGGCAGCCCCATGATGAGATCAGCGTTCATACATATGAACAACAGATCCCATGAGGTTGTACTAGAATCAATCAGCTTACTAATCAAGGTTGGTGGCTAATCTGAAAAGCAAATGATAGGTTTCATCATTTGATCCAAACGATCCAGTTTTACATCCATACCTAAGGGATCCATCTTGGTTGATTGACCATTGCCGATCCTACAGACTAGAACCTGAGAGAACATCTCTTCCCTGCCTCTACCAATTCGCGTCAGATATGTGATATATGGGATCCCTGTTCAGCAGCATCAAGAAAAGAAAATCTACCTGCAGATAGTAAGCAACCTTCCCAATTGTCTAAAAAAGAAAAAAAACTGATTCGTTTTTTTTTTCAGCGTAGAGAAGCAACGGCAATAATAAACATGAAACGATGGGTGGGCCAAAAAGTCTACAAAACATGAATGGAGACCCACGCTTGGCAGGCCGTGTTGTTATAGTCGCCCGGCCTGTACGAGTAGTTCCTTCCACCTTTGCCCTCGACAATCTGCTGCTCCCGCACGATTCGCCATGGGCGCCGCCGCCACAGCCGCCCCACCGTCCCACGACCCCCTAACCTGCGCCCTGAAGCAAGGCGAGGCTGAAGGGCGCTTTGCCGATGCCGAAGAGAAACCAGCAGCACCAGCCGAGGAGGAGCCCGCGGAGGCGGAGGCGGAGGAGGACGAGGAAGAGGAAGATGAAGATTGGTCCGACTCCGACGACGACGTGCGAGAAGCCCTAAACTGGCTTGACGCCGTGGAGGGTTCGGATGGCTCAGCGCGGATCTCCGGGACCTTCTCGGGCGCTGGAGGCATGGCGCGCAGGCCTAACGCGCACGGCGGCGTGCTCTCCCGCACCCTCCAGCCGCTCTCCAACCGCCAGCAGAAGCTAGCCTCGCACTTCCGCGCCGGCCCCTTGGAGGTATGCTGTTCCCGCTCCTCACCTTGGACTATGAAGTTTCGGCCTGTGCTCAACATTTATTGGCCGCATGCTATCAGGGAGTAGGGTTCAGTGGTTCGTTATCTTGTGGTTAAAGTTGGTTACTACAATGAGTAAAGAGAACAGTCGTACTTGATCTTGGAGCTAGGCCTCCTAGTAGTATCTGCTATACAAGTCTTAAGTTTCCAACGTAACTCCGCAAACCGCTAACTGATTAGCAGTATTGGTTTTTTATGTAACACCGGGAGTCATTACATATGATTAAACAGCGATCGTGATTTATTCATATGGGTGTTGTAGTACTTCGCTGAATATTTTTATGTCGCGGATTTTGAACTACTCAGGAGTGGGAAGGTAGAATGAACGTGGGGATGTCAAATTCCGTGACGACTGCAATCAGGGACAATGTAAGAGACTCCACAATTGGGAAAACAAGGAACACTGGGAAGGCTGATCGTGCTACAGTTGAACAGGTTTGTACGTTTTGCTGTTGTTGGGTGATGCTTATTTCATTCTCTGCTTGGGAAATCAACCTGTACACTTGCATATTCCTGTTTCAAATGTTTCTTCGCTTACAGTATGCAAGAAAACAAAGTTTAGTTGCTAGATTGTAAAACACTTTGTTGATGTACATGGATAAGAATTTTTATCCAAGTCATTTCAGCTCTGCTGTACCTCCCATTGTAACATATTCTCAAACCCTTTGCATTCCTGATTATATGTTGGTCCAAATGGCGCCATTAGTCCACTTTTGACTACTTAACAAAACTACATCTAAATCTTGTTTGTAATCTCATTGTATACATTCACCAGGCTTGACTTCCGCTTCATTTTCCATTGCCTGTTGTGGTAGTAATTTCATGAGGCAGAAATTTGTTAGCTTGAACAGTACGCTTCTTGGGGCCTATTGCATTTTGGTTTATGAGTTCTCTTGACTGAATAGATACCATTGCTTTAATGCTGATAAGCGGTGGATGATCCGATCTATTCTTTTACTCAGCTTGCTTTTTCATCTATCTTTGTTTTATATATGCAGGCTATTGACCCAAGAACTCGCATGGTTTTGTTCAGGATGTTAAATAGAGGTGTTTTTGATAACATAAATGGTTGTATTTCTACTGGAAAAGAGGTAAACTTCAGTTTGCAGTTCATATTGCTTTACATGTTTTTTTGCTACTTGCCAGTGTCATTGCATCTGCGGTTTATGGAGTACATCGCTACTTTAGCTGTTGACAGAAGAACATAGAGAATGCACCCAGAACTACATTGCAAATTTTTATTTATCATTCTCTATATCTGTAACTAGATCAACACACTCAATATTAACTGCTGCAGATGATTCGTCTTTTTCTTATGTAGGCAAATGTATACCATGCAACAAAGAAAGATGGCAGCGAGTTAGCAATCAAAGTCTATAAAACTTCTGTCCTCGTTTTTAAGTAAGATATTGATTTATGCTTGTTGTGCCTTCTAACTGGATACTCACTGAGAGCTACTGCAGAATACTGATTCTGGACAATTTGTTGTACCCTTCCTGTACTTCTTAACTATTTTGATTCAAAAAGTTTGCGTGTGAACAAACTACATCATTTACTTATCGCAGGGATAGAGACCGATATGTTCAAGGGGACTATCGTTTTAGACATGGTTACTGCAAGCATAATCCTCGGAAAATGGTAAAGACCTGGGCTGAAAAGGAAATGAGAAATCTTATTCGGTGAGGAATATTCTCATTACGAATGCTTTATTCATGATTTCCATTCCAGTATTTGGCACGATTTCTCCCAGTGGGACTCTTTTGTTAAAATGGATTTATCTTTGCGAGAAAAGAGATGCACTTGGAGGCATAAGCTATGGTTGCCATCGTTTAGTTTGTTCCATCCACCACTAAATTACGTTTCCACCATTTGTATGGTTATCTTCTCTGCAATACTTCACAGAATGCCTCCAGTTAGTCAAATAGAAAAATGAAACAGGTTGTTGAATTACATACACTTATTCTTAACCTTTTGCAGAGTTGGAGAAAAAGGAATCCGTTGCCCGATGCCAAGGCACTTGAAGCTTCATGTTTTGGCGATGGATTTTATAGGTAAAACTTGTGATAACATTTGTTTATTTCAGTGCCTGTAGAAATGGTATAATAGATCACCACCTACTAATTGTTCAAAGCATACACCGTGCTGGCGGCACATCTCACAGAACAGTACTTTCATGGTTTTATCAGTACATTTAATAAATTGCGCGGTTCTCCTTCAGGAAAAGATGGTCATCATGCTCCTCGCCTTAAGGACGCTGGTTTGTCGTGTGACAAGTTACGTGAAGCTTACTTTGAGGTACATGAGAAAGATTAACAAGTTAATAGTTTCACCTTATACGAGTGGGCAATATGGAGCTCGGGCTCCAGGTAGCCCGTTTCGAAATCGCCGAAATATACAAATTTAAAGTTTCAAAAAAATTCAAACAAAAATATCAGGATGTAGTCATTGATTTATTCTACAGGTGTGTAAATTTTCAATGCGAAAAACTATATATTCTAGCTTCAGCAAAAAAGACAAATGTGCAGGTCCGGGGACGTGAACAGTGCAAATTTCGAATCTTCCAAAATTTGCCCGATTTATCTTTTTTTGCTGAGTCCAAAATAAGAGGTATTTCACATTGACATTTTGCACGCTTGTAGTGTACATAGTTGACTACATTAGGTATTTTTTTGGGAATTTTGTGACACTTAAAATCGAGTTTTCAAAATATTCAAAATAATGTCCTCCCTGTAACTCGGGCTCCAATTGGGGTTTCTGCACCTTACCAACTATTTTTGTATTTCTTATTCTGTCAACTTTTATTTTTCAAAGATGTGGATGGGAGCTTTAGTCTCTACTAAATGGTTGCAGATGTTACCATAAGTCAAACTGGATAGTTGCAACTTTGTCCAAATTTGATCACTTTGGATGTCATTCGCGTTTAACCCAAGACAGAGCTCTAGTCTTGCTGCATTCCTGCACCACATTTTCTACAATTAAACTAAAGTTTTCCAGAAATGGACAACTCGTGGTTTTTAGTGTGTGTACAATGCTGTTTTTGAGTAGTGACATGAGTCTGGGAGGGTCTCTAGGATCATCATTGTCGAAATACAGTTTTTTATGACTTTTGTTGCTGGAACCTAATTGTAATGGCCACTTACGTTACTACATGCTATCATGCAGAATGCATGTGTTGAATTGCGAATGTGGGACAACTCATCTGCATAATTTAGTGGTTAAGCTAGTCGGCGAATAGCTGTTCTTTATTTGCTCATATCCATGGATAACATTTTCCCTTTACCATTAATTGTCGGCTGAATATGGTCTTACCTATAGAAGAATGAATACGGAACCACACAATACCCAAATATTAGATTTGGATACTTGTAGTGTACCATTTCCCCATATATTTACCACAGCTTCTTTTTCAGATAGTTACAACAATGCGGACACTCTACCAAAAGTGCAAGCTTGTCCATGGTGATTTGAGTGAATACAACATTCTTTATTACGAGGTAGCTCGACACTTCTGATTAAGACTTTCTTAACCTTTTCAAATTTCCCAGTTAACAAGTTCCTTTCTCATTCTTATTTGCTTGTTGTGCAGGGACACTTGTACATAATTGATGTTTCACAATCTGTAGACCTTGATCATCCTTTAGCGTTGGATTTCCTGAAGGAGGATTGCTTGCATGTTAATGTGAGTAACAGTTAAATAATTTTTTTGAAAATTTCCAGCGATGGATATCTCGTGGTTTTAAGTTGTGTGCAATGCTGTTTCCAGGACTTCTTTGAAAAACGAGGTGTTGCTGTCATGACAGTAACAGAGCTATTTAATTTTGTTGTTGATCAAAATATTGCTGATGAAGATGTTGATGATTACCTGGAGAAGGTATGTATTTAGTAGGTACATTACATTGTAATAATCGATTTCTTGGGATACTATGGTCATGATCGGGCACATAACCTAATGATTAACAACATTTGTCCTTATATCAGGTTCAGCAAAAGATTTTGGAAAATGGGGATACGGCTGAAAAGGATGATGAAATTGCTCCGATAGTATTGGTGCAGGTAGGAATACATATAATGATATATATCATTATGCATTTGCCTAACTTTGCCAGAAATTATATTTTTACAACAGAGAGCACCGTAACTTCTTCACTGACAGACCCATATCTGAATCATACTCTTATTTACTGCATCTGTTTCTACCCACAAATCGTCCAAACGTGAAGCATGCTACTTTTATATTTTGGTATTACCATTGCTTTGGTAACTATTTAATCTCGTATACACTATAAAATTATATTGTATGGGGTTGAAGATATAGGATGTAATCTCTCATATATCTCTTATACAACTATACAAGTTTAAAAAACATTTCATGTTCATTTTTATGTTTTTGCTACGTGGTATACTGTTCACTTGCTAGTAGTTGTATCTTTTGCTCTTTTCGATAGACGTTGGACTATGTGGAGCAATGCGAGGCAGATATTGCCAACCAGTCTCATCCCTTGGTTATGAACTAACAGCAGATAAGCTTTATGACCAGCCACAAAATACACCGGAAGAACCCTTGGACCTGCAGAATAAGTGCTCACTGAAGAACAAGGAGGAAGATGAATCAGATGGCAGCGAGCAAGAACAACCGCCACAAAATACACCGGAAGAACCCTTGGACCTGCAGAATAAGTCCTCACTGGAGAACAAGGAGGAAGATGAATCAGATGACAACGAATCTTGCTCTGGTTCCGACGAAGACGGTTCATGGGAGGAGTCCACAAAGATGGGCCCCGAGGAAAAGAAGGCTGCTCGGAAGGAACACAAGAAGAAGGTGAAGGAAGAAAAGAGGGAAACTCGCAAGACAAAGATCCCAAAAGCTGATAAGAAGAAGAGGAAGAAAATGGCGAAAGCCAAGTGCAAGCGGTAGTGAACCACTGCAGGCAATCCACATGGTTGACACCATCAATTCAAGTTACAGTTATATCAGTCGCTAATACTTATCTTCAATGTAACTGTGCGGTGTTCGTAGTTTTGATGTGCTCTATTGCTTATGTGTCTTCAGTTCCTTATGAATCTATTACTGTACTTAGAAAACCAGTGCTGTAAAAGATTTTCATCAGTTTGCAACATTACCAGATCTTTGAGTTGTGTACGCGTGAATGCGCCCAAAATGATATCTGTTAATTTCTTCTGTTCTGTATATGGTCCATGTTAAGACATCTTATGTGCGATTTAGTCGACACTATGGAGGACAATAGAATAACGTTTTTCTCAATGGTTTTTCGAGATCGAGACCGCTTTTAGCAGAAGGAGAAACGTAGATTAACCGTTCAGCATACCAGGTAATCTTGAATGAAACACAAAAGATTATAGATGGATATCTAAACGAAAATTCAAATCTCTTAAGCTTTTGGACGAAATCTCGACGATTCAGATCTTTTTTCCACCGTAATAACTCGAGCAAACCCTGACTCCCCGAGGTAGCTAGCCTAAGAGAGAGTTAAATCCACATTTTCACCTTCCTGCGGAGCGAGCAAACCCTTCCAAAACCACGGTTCCCCCCTCGTCCGCCGACGCCGGCGAGAATGCCGGAGCCGCAGGCCATCCTCCCGCTCCGGGCCCTGCCGCCGGACGCGCCGCTCCCCTTCCATCAGCAGTCCCCCGCCCCCACCGCCAACCCCAGCGCCGCCCCGACCACGCCCCCAACCCGACCCCTCCCCCGGCCGCCCGCGCCCGCGCCGCCCTCCTCCACGCGCCCGCCGCACCCATGGGAGATAGCGGCGCGCGCCTGGCTCGAGTCCTTCCCCGACGGCCGCCCTCCCACCGAGCCCGAGGTCGACGCCTACATCGACGCCCACCGCCCCGAGCTCCCGTCCCTCCCCCGCTCCCAGCTACACCAGCGCCTCCTCGCGCTCCGCGGCGACCAGGTAGCCCATCTACCCCTTTCCCCTATAGGCTATTCGCGCGTTGCTTTGATTCCTTACCTGATTCCGTCGTGGTTAAGGTAATTGCATTGGTCGACTTGAGCCCTCAATAATCTTACAGCGGTTCAGCCCATTGTTTGTCAAGTTAGGTTTTCTGAACCTAGGACTCGCCGTTAGTTTGATTGGAACTCTAGCTGCAGCATATGAAACTATTACGTCAGCTATGTTTATGAGCTTCATTAGCTCAAGGAGATCTGCACAATAGCTCTTAAATCTGTTATATGGAGTTTTCTCTTGCATCCTTCTAATTCTTCTAGTGACAAAAAAAAAAGCTAATTTCAGGGTGCAATTTTGTTTCTCGTTTCCATCAGGTTTTAGATGCAGACCAAAGTGCATTCCCGTACAGGTTCCAGCGAACTGATCTCTGGAAGCCTGTGTATCAGTGGCTAGAAACTCTCGAGATAGACACCCTAGTTGAATCAAAGCAGATATCGGACTGGCTTGCAGCGAACCCGCAGGTAATGAACAGGCTGGTTGAGAAGCACTCCAAATATCATTTGATACACTACAGCCAGCGGATGCACTTGAAGTTGCTCAAGAAGAGAGGGAAGGTGCCAAAGGTACAAACTTTTCTCTTTCTGAACCACTTTGTTTGGATGGTGGGGTAAACGTTTTTATTTTATCTATAATATTGGCTGAAGAGGTTTAGACCTTTCGAAATAATTTTGCATTTATAATTTGATTCAAATTATATTTATACTTTATTCTTTAGGAGGTGCGTGGTACTCTGTTCCTGTTTTGTTTCATGAATCCAACATATTAACGGATCATAGAATCATATCGTGGTATCACGATACTATGAGAGTTTCATTTTTAATATAATTAATTTATACATTACAAAATATACCTCAAATGAGTTATTCCGTATAATAAGTGAGCATCATCACTGACAGAGAAATAATGATTTCTACGTACGCAAAAGCTTTTTAGTGGATACGTACACACATGGCCGTAACAATAGGGCAGGCTGTAAGCCCATAACATACACAAGTTTTCTATGTGACTGAACGGTAACGCACACAAGTAGTATGGTTTTACAACTGTAAATGCTGGTTATTTCTCAAAGATAGAATAGACCGGTCTTGCAGCCCACAGTCTACAGATTGCAGTTCATACATGGCAACAGCCACATAACACGTTTAGTCCCACCTCGTCGAACTGCAGACTAGCGAGCAGCTTAAATACATCGAGTTGACCTAGCGAGCAAGCTATATCCTGTTCCCATCATGTGCCCGTGTTTGTTTTGTGCTCAACGTGGGATCGATAGTTATCCGATCCGTGTTGAGAAACTACCGATTCTGCTACATATCGTGATCCCAGGGCGATCCAGTATACGATGCATATCATTTCGGTCAGATGGGATTGTAGAATCATATGATACTACGATCTTTATCGCGATACTGCTAACCATGGGTGGGACATGATGTGACCAGCCTGCATTTGCCCGCGCTAGTCCACATCTGTTAAGTGGGAAAATGTGGCGGGCCGCGAATAGTTTAAATGGGCAATCCCCGCCCGCCAACTCACACCATATTGATCTGAAAAAATTGCACAGCTACACTTCAAACTGGAGACTTAGGAGTTTCCCTAGCTGTGCATTCTTAATTGTCCTTCGTCTAAAGTTAATCACCCTCTGTTATTCATGAAGCAAACAACATAGGAGAAATAGAAATTGGACACGTACGCACTGATGCATATCAGGATATCTTTCTACCTGTTACTAGTAGTTAGCCAGAGTGCACAACGGCTCGCCGTTCTTGAGCATGATGGTGGTGAAACCGGACCTCAAGGCCATGCTGCTTATGGAGTTCGTTGCAATGGCTAGCTGGCTAGAGTTTTTGACTACTTGTCAAGGCAATGCTCAATATATGACAGTATATATCACATGGGATGGCAATTCGTGCTTACAATGTTACGCAAGAGACAAGGAGATGAGAAGTCGGCTATGCAGACAAGAAATGGGATATCTGGATTAGCCCACAAACTCAACATAATTTTATCCACATAATGCTTTTTGTGGGACGGTTTTTGCGGGTGTCAGGTGTGCGGACAGCCTGCCTCCACCCGCACTCACCCTAGCAGTAATAGCTTTTACCTTCTTTGTATTATTAATGGTTCATTTCAGCAAAGGAATTTACAGAGCCTCCTCTAAAGCAGTATACTATTATTTCCATGAGTTTATTATGTGAATACATCTTGCTATTCTTGCAAACAATATTCTGATCGGCCATTTCTCAATCGCTTGAGAAGGATGAAATCACATTCGATTTGCTCTCCGTTGGATCTCCTCACCCAACTGTTGCTGCGGGTCCCGTCTTCCTCTCTGGCAGTGACAGCGTGTTGGTTTAGGGTGGGGCACTGAATATCTGTTGGAAGGATAACTGGATGGGGAGAGCCGTCTGGTAGACCGACATGGCGAGGATGGTGCCAACAGCTGTAGCTGTCAGAGATTGAGAAGGAAGGCGATGGCAGCAACAAGAGAGACAGACGACTGTGATAGAATGTGGTTAAGGGGAGGAATGGGGAAACAGAGAGGCTGATGTTGGCTGTGGATTTAGTTCCAATGGCTTATATCATCTACTGGTTTTTAACGAAAAAGCAGACAACTGTCATTCACATGAATCGACCTCTTTTCAAGAATAAGCAAGTGACTTTGCAGCTGGCGGACACGTTTATATTTTTTCATTACTCTAGATAGTACTCACATCATAGCAATTCACCTTCTTTTCTTGTTCCCTTGAACATTTTTTTTCCTTGGAGATACTAGCTTTACAAAATTTGATGCTTCGATAACAGACTCTACAACTTTCTGCGGCTAGAGCCACATTCCGGCCAAGTGCAGTTCCAGTGACCACGCCAGAAATTGCAGTGACCTTACCGACATCTCTACCTCCAGTGGCAGGTTTTACTTTAATCGATTCTGCATCTTTTCTAGAAGTGATAATTCATGCTCTCGTTTATCATATGCATATTCTGCTTTACTGTAGGTGTATTTCGGGTGGCAGTGCAAGCATATCTCCAGGTGGCAATGCAGGCCGATCTCCAGGAGACAATGCAGGCAGATCTCCAGGTGGCACTACAACAATAAGCAACAAAAATATGTCATTGTCCAAAAAGAAAGAAGCTCTCCTCAAATATGAACTGTATGCACCAGACTCTTGTACTATTCTTAGGGTTATCAATGGACTATTGCTTCATTTGTTAGTGCCTGTGATAAAATATCCTTGCATGCATTTCAGTTTGACAGATTTGCAGAATCAGTTAACCAGTGTGCTGTTGAAGAACTGTCGTACTGTCGCCATCAAAGATACAGATTCACTATATATGGATATTCAAAAGCCAGAAACTAACACATGTATACAAGAAGGGACAACTATTGCAAGTGCATCAAACCTTGCGGATGTGCCACAGATTTATGTCAATGAACAACCAAACTCAGGAGAAGCAGCGGAGGGTGAATTTGGCCAAAAGAGAAAGAGAAACCCTATCATTGTTACACCTGCGTGGTGTTACAGTGAAGCTGCAACAGGTTTGTTCTTTTTCTTGGTGGTAAGATCCATCATCTGTTGTTGTGTTCGGTACAAGTTAATTTACGGACTTAGGGGACATCCTTTTGGCTGTTCGATGTATATCCTGTGAATCCGGGCTTGTTGTTTAATATGTCAAAATGCCATTCCAGAAGCCTACCATTTTTTCTTCTGCGAGGAGCATTTCATTTTCTGCAGTCATATAATTGCAAATTTTTATCAAGATCTGTATCAACTAAAAAGTGATGTTACAGGAACCTTGGAGCATGAACAAAATTCTAGTTCACATAGTGACGGTGCAAGAAGTTTCAGTATGTGGAAGGGACATGTTAATCCGTTGTTTCCGCAGAAATCTATTAAGAAAAACCTATTGTTCTGCCTGGAGGGGCGTGAAATTGGTAGTAACTGGTCTCAAGTTTGTTCTTATGGAGGTTATGCTGGAAGGAACTGTGAAAGATGGACCCCGTTTCTTGAAGGCATGCTTGTTTTGATCTCTAAACAATAGTGTTGTTCAGCAGTGCTTTGTTACTTTTGAAAACTATACTTATAATTTTTTTTAAATCATAATAGATTCTTCTTGATTTCAACATCAGGATGGAATTCACCCGCAGTCCAGTTTGAAGGGCCTGCAGTACAAGCTGTAAGAAGAAGCTACTTATCTTGGTATCCCAGTTCATTTGCTTATACGTCGAGTGCTCCTTCTGCTCAGCCTCATGACAGGGTATGGATCTCTTAAATGCTTGGCAATGCAATTTGGTACTAGTTCGAATGGTTGATAAGTCTATCAGTTTTCTTTGGCTTTTAAGCTTATGTAATATCAAATGTAGTTTAAGAAGCCTGAAACCGAACATGCAATTGAACTGGAGATAAACCAGAACCAGTGACTTTGGAGGCTTGGTTTGCTTGAAAGTCCATTCTAGTGCCAGGAAAAGCAGGTGTACCAGACTAGTTCTTAACAAATAGGCCATGCGGAGGGACGGATTGGTTGGACCAAGTGAAAGGGGAAAAAGGAGGAGGGATGCTTGGGCTAGCCAATCTTTTGTGCTTAAATACTTAGTTGAGTGCTGTCAGCATATTGTAATATGTGGTTTTCTTTCTGTCATTGTTATATTACAGACAAGATAAACTTGTATGTGAGGTATTCAGCTTAAATAATTTTTTTGTTGCCCCCTGTTTAAGCATCCATTAATTTGCAAATTGAGTAATATAGCTATGGCTCGTGTGTGCTCTTTGTTTGTATTAGAGTGAAGTGCACTGTAGGTCATTTAACTTGTGTACGTGTCACTTGGTTCCATGAACTTGGGAACTTGGTTCCAAACCACACTTAATTAACAAGTGATGATGATGCCACGCTTTGGCTCTGTTTAAGACAAAGTTTGACTATGTGATTCTTAATTAAGACCAATCAGAAGATTGTGGAAGTTACCCGACAAGATGACATGCAGAAACTTGTTTCGAGGCCAAACATAGGTTCTCCAATGATACCAAACAGCTATAACATGGTCAAATTGTGATTTAGGAGGAGCTAAGGTGTCATTTTGTCTTACTAACAAAATATGATTGGACTTATGTTGACCCACTTATACAAGCTTAGAGACCTAATGGGCAATTTTCATGTCCAGAGACCCTAGTGACATGTCCACAGAATTTGAAGGACCTATGGTGTGTTTTACTCTTTATTTTACCAATATGCACAGTTCTGTTCTTAAATTCTACAATTTTTGTTGGCTCAGCAAGGTGTACGCAAAGTTCTTGATGTAAAGTTTCATCCAGAAGGGTTGCCTCAGCTCGTTTCTTGCTCTAACGAGGTTAGTACCTCTTATGATTATTGGTGCATTTTTTACTTACTATTTTCCAACAGTGAGGGGGCTGGCAACAAGCATGCGCTGTATCTGCATATTCTGTTGCTACCATAAGACCTTTTGTGAAATGCCTCGATACTTCCCTATTATTCTTTGGATTCTTATTTGTTTATTTCTTAGTTCCCTATTCATATAACATATTATTCCATAATCCAGGCACCAAATGAATTATTGCTTTTCAATCTTCTTTCTGGAAGGGCTATTCCACTTAGAGGCCACAATACTAAGGTATGCCTTACAAGTTCGTTTACGTTATATCTACCCAAGTACACATGTAGAGTATCTTCTGAGCTAGTGAATCCAATGCTGCCTTTCTCCTTTGTCCTTTGGTGCTTGGAAATGGTATACTTTCCTAGCTGGGATACAAAAGAAGTAATCACATGCTCAACATTTTCTCTTCCTGCAATATTTACTTGTCAGGTTTCATGCTTAATTGTTTCTCACATTTGTATTCTTGGAAAATGGTATACATTCCTATCTGGGATACAAAAGAAGTAATCGTGTGACATGCTCAACATTTTCTCTCCTGCAACATTTACTTGTCATTTTTCATGCTTAATTTCTTCTCACATTTGTTTCAAGCATGTCCCATACAAGGAGAAAATGCGAACCTTTATAAGCTCATGTTTCTTTGCTAACCATGCTGCTACTACATAAAAGAAATTCACAAGTACAGTACTATGGTAGTGCTAAGACCTAAGAGCATCTACAGCGCGGCGCTAATTCGCGGACGCCAGGATTAGATTCCCAGTCGATCGGTAGTTATGGCCTCAGATCCTCGGCATCCGGCGCAAATTGTTTCGCCGGAGCTACTTGTTTTTTTGCCCGCTGAGAGAAAATATGAGTCATCTGGCGCTAAACAACCGCGTGCATGTAGCGACGCCTGCATGCCTGGAAAGGGAACTAGCTAGGATGGTCTGTGGGTCCAAAGGAGGGGCTAGTTTTATGGGGCGTTGGAGAGTCAAGCGCTTAACTATTTTCGTTAGTGACGGAACAAGCGTCCAGCGTTGCAGGCTAAGACTTAGCTGAAATTTTGATTTCCTAAGATTAATTTTTATTACTTAAGCGCCTATCTAAGTGGCCTGCATTGTGGATGCTCTAACTATCCTCAACCGCAGTACTCGTCATAAGATGTTTGCTCGCAATTTTTGTATTTTGTGTTGGTATTTGGCACGCCTTACTTCTTTTTGCCTTTTTACTATGTTTATTACTAGTGTTTCATTTGGTTCTGTTGAATTATTCTCAGATACAGGCAACCTCATTTGCAGTTAAAGGAGCAAGCGTAGTATCTTGTGGTTCCAATTTACTGAAGGTGACTGTGGAGTTTTTCTTCTCTGTTCCACTTTACTGAAGCGTAGTATCTTGTGGCAACAAATAAGGAAAGAATGGTGCTAATATTTTTCTTTATCAAAACAATAGGTATGGGACTGCATAACTGGCTCTTGCCTCTACACCCTGGGTGGTGATGACCAAAATTCAGTGGGGCATACTCAACCAATTAATGCCATGGCAGTGAATAAGTGGCAATCCTGTATGTCAACTCTCATGAGCTTTACATATGTTTGTTTACTGAGTAGAAAGGATTATCACTTAGATACCCTAAGTGCCGCAGTTTCTTTATTGTATTCAAACTCGTGTTCTGCTCTAAATTCTATATAGAGTATCTCCGTTTTAGTTTCAGTTCAAATTATTCCTGTTTTCAGCATAGTTTACACTTATAGGTCTGGTTGTCACTAGTGGAGCAAAAGGTGATGGGAAGCTTCTATTATGGAATGCTTTGAGAGGTGAACTGGCTTCTGATCTAAATTCAAATCTGAGGTAACCTTGATCCTTTCTCTTCCACCATGTATTCATCACGTGTTCTTGTTCTGGATTACTCCCTAGTCCCTAAGTTTCAAAGGTATATTTAGATTGGTCTTATTAAAATATCATGGATTTAGTGTCAAGGCACTTTCAGTCTTCTACAATTGTATAATCATATAATTATCACGTCATGCGATGGAGGGTATGTATTCTGATTAGAACACCCAGTCTTCTACCTTGATATACATTTTAATGTAATCTGTATAGAATACATGCTGATTAACAAACTTGTCTGCCTCTAAGTTATCCATATGGACTTGTGTGACATTAATCGACAGCGGGAGACCCTTTTGTATATCATGCTGACATTCATGTACAAGTCAACAGACATCCTAAGAAAAAACAAAACTTTGCTTGTCGTATTAGTTATATCAGTTTGCTATTTACATGATGACCACTTTTTTTGTTGCTTGTTCTCAGTTCTCTTCAGATAAGAATCATCTGATGAGGAATACCCCCTAACAAACAAATGTTTTTCTGCCAGTAATGTTTTTTCATGCCGGCCTTACTCCTGCTGGCATTTTGTGAAGTCTCAACGTTTAGTATAGTGTATTTTTTCTCTGAGCTGTGGCTGCTCCATCACAACTCCAGGAAATGAACATTCGCACCTGGTTTGGTTAGATCTTTGGCAAACTAATTCTCGTTTCATCCCCCAAAATGTCGTAGCTACTACCCCATCAATTTCGGTAGATCATCTATCTCTTAGGCAGTAGCTAGCACCTAGCAGAACTCCGTGCGTGACACATGAATGAGCTTCTAGAGAAAAGTAAGTATCAACAGTATGTTAGTTTTTTGTTGCAGAGGTAACATGGGCTAGCTAACTTGTTAGACCAAGAAAGAGAGGCCCAAAAGGGTTTTTGAGTGCCTGCCACATCATCCACGTGTAGGGATGAAAACGGAAACGGAAACTTTCGACTTTTCCGCGGAAAAACGAAAACGGAATGGAAATACGGAAACGAAATTTTGCAGAACGGAAACAGAACATATTCCGGCCGAACGACCACGGAAACGGAAATTCCGTTTCGGTAATAGGGAACTTGAGAAGTTGATGACTTATGGACACTATATTATATAATCATGATACCTCCTTATATTTTTTTTCATCTTAGAAACTTGAGAAGTTTGTTGATTTGCTTGAGTTTTCCTGCATTATTCAAGTGGTCTCTTGATTCCGTCGAACATCTGCTTTCTGTTCCGTGTCCGCACTGATTCGGTCTGTATCTTTTTCCGACAATATTTGTTTCCTGTATTTGTTTACAGGGTTTCTGTATTCATTTCGGTTCCGCAAAAAAATATGAAAACAAATGTGGCACCCCTCAGTTCCATCCATATCCGCTCCGTTTTCATCCCTATCCACATGAGTATCAGATGGTTACTTGGAGAAATTGCCACCTCAGTGACACATTAGCATCTACCCTCATGTCTCATCCCTGTCAACCATTACCAACCCACCTCTGGATCACTCGTGCTCAGTCCAACCAGTTTATTGACCTAGATGCACCCACCTCGCAACTTCATGTACCTGTGGTGCAATTTACACCAAGCATTTACGATTCGTCCATTAGCGATTTAGAACAGCTGTTCTGAAATGGGACTCCCTTGTGGGCTTGTGCAAATGCTATCAGTTACCTGGCCACATGTCTGTTGTTAATTAGTGCAAAATATATTTTGCTCAACAATGTGTTTTGTTGATTTGTACTTTGTAGGAGAGATATTGCAAGCTTATAGTGTTCCTTGGTTCACGTGTTTAGAGATTTTATGTTTCCACTTAAGCCTGTGCATTTCCATGATTTGTCGTAGATGTAAACCTTATCAACTTCCGTGTTGATTCAGGTCACAGGATATGGTCTATCCTTCAATTGATACAATGGAGTTCTGTAGTGAGAATCTTCTGGCATGTGGAAGTGACTGTGATTATGGCGGCTCTGCTGTGGTACAATTATGGGATATCGAGTCTCCAGAATCTTACTTATCTTTCTCCGCCAGCGATTCTGTATGTATTTCTTTTAAGTTTTTACTTAAAGTATCAGAGGTGATCACTGAGCACAACACTAACAAGTCTCGTTCACAGTATATTACTTCCCTTAAAACCAATCCTGCCGGCAACACTATCATTACAGGTTATGCTCCTTCTCTGTTGTGTAAAGTATCCCTCTATTGCAGCCAAACTATACACACTAGTTATGGTTGCCTCCTCGAATATGCAGGTTCTGGTGATGGGACTATTGGCTTATTTGACATCCGTGCTTGTTCTGCAATTAATCATTTGTCTGTGGGGTCTGGTTCTGAGGTAGTATTTTAATACTATCAGGCATACTGATGCTTTATGTTATCCTAGTTCGTAGATTGAATGTATTTTCCTTGGTTTACTGATAAGTACATATTTGTGGTTTGACCAAAGCTGATATCGCCCTTACATTGTAATTGAAACATGAAATACTTGAGTGCATCCAGTGATCATACGATATTCTGCCTAATCTGGAGTTCTCATCAGCCCCTTGTGAAATTGTTTTGGTTCTAATCGCTCATTCTGTGACACATGCCATAGCTCTAACTATTCTTTTTAGAGAACGTATAGCTCTAAGTTATCAGTTATCAGTAATGAAATGATTCCTTTCTCTTTGGTGCTTCTTGTACCCATTAGTCTACTACAAGTAGTAGCAGCTGAAATTGCCGGATAGGACTTTGCATGGATCATTTGTAAGCTATGTCATGTCATATTGGTTCCCATATGAGGATAAAGGATCGTATTGCTGAAAGGGATATTTTCGTTAAGCTTCCATTGTCTTTTTAGTGGATCTTCTTTTCTTATAGCTTACTTTTTTTTTTCCGATGGTACCACCATGTTTCTTCCCTGAGAACTGATAATAAAGGTTTTGTTGTTCAACAGGTTACGTCTGTTTCATTTAGCAACTGTGGTACCTATTTTTCTGCTTCTAGCACATCAAATAACACTCTGGTTTGGGATACAAGACTAGTTCCAGTAAGTCACACCAGGGATGTTTCGCAAAACAAAGACATGCGATTTTTTCGGCCTTTACATTGCTTGAGCCATGGCAAGCAGATGCCAACTGCAGAATATACAAGCCAACTGCCAGGGTAATTGCACTAAATATGAGTTTGGCGTTATTGTCTCTAATGGTTGTTTGTTGTCAAGAGCATTTATGGTTATTTATGATTTTCGCTGCTGGGCTAAGTGGAAGTTGTTTTTGACTCGATGGTTGATGTACTGTTTCTAAGTATTCTGGCATACTCTATGAACCTTCATGATGTACATCAGTTTGTTCTGTTTTATTTTGTCCATGGCTGAACAATTTGTGTTCCTGTACAAGAAAACGAGAACTCCGTGATACAATAATGTTATTAATCTCCATTTTCCTTACGAAAGACCTTAGATTCTGCTGCTCTAGTTGCCGAGGATATAAATATTAATTGCATAGAAGTTGCTAATTAAATTGTGGCAGAATAGAGACAATATAGATTTTGGAGATAACTAGCTAGAAAGAAAATCTTAATTACTAATAGTGGTTGTAATCAAGTACATAAGTATATATATGCACTCCTGTGACTAGTAATCTAACTTGTTATCCCCTTTCTAGCAGCATAACCTGAATATCGATGAATGTGTAATTAGCTGATAAATAGTCCCTACTGCACAGCTATAGATCGCCCACCCTACTTTGCTTTGGATAATTTAGCCGATTATGGCTGGTCATAAATATCATTCAATGTTTATTGTACATCTCATTTGGTATCACCCTATGGCTTGTGCTACCTCTGACGTTTTTGGAGTTCAAACTCCAAAAACGTCTTATATTTAGGAACAGAGGGAGTATATAGTTCCCTTTGTTTCAGAACTCTATTTGGTTTGATAAAACTTTCTTCATTGTACAGGCATGTTGATGAGGGTGATCAGGGGGTAAACTCCACACAGTGGTTGCATAATCAACCTGTCCTTGTTACTGTAAGTGGTGATGGCAGGTGAGTAAAAATAAGTTGATATGATCATTTATACTTCTGTTGTACTTGCAAAATGTGCTCAACTGCTTTGTCTGCAGCGTTGGAATGTGGGATGTCACTCTAGGACAGCCTTGTGTCAGACATATCGTCACTCATAATCGATGTGCCAACGCTGTAAGCATGTACTCCAATATTCTACTGGCAGTCCTTTAGCAAGCTTTTCTGATATTTCAGGTTTGGCATGAAACAAATTTCAGGTTGCTGTAGCCCCAAATGATGAATACATCTCTACAGGAGGAAGCGATCAAAAAGTTGTGAGTTTCTTTTTGTCCTCTTAGTCAGTTCCTTTCAACAACGTTATAATGCATGGATGGATGGAGGGTGTGATTGATTTTATTTTTGGGTCTGCAACCGCACAAAAGATGTAAAAAAGTTGGTGAAACTTCACAATGTTCTTGGATATGTTTGCCAAACAGTGACATTAAGAAACGAATCAAATCAACACTAATCAATGTATTTACATCAACCGTAAAATCTTGAAGATGCTATCGGCAGGTTTCACTCACCTTATTGTATCATCTCTAGGATCTTTTGCCTTTATGCGTGTAACTAGCTGTTAGCATCCTTCAGAGGCTAAAATCACACTTAAAGCACACAATTGCTTATGTAGGGGCTGTTTGGCTTGTATCAAAACCTTGCCCTTCTCCAAGATCCAAGTTAGGGGAGTTTAACCGAGTTAGGCATTTGTTTGGTTCGTAGCAACACCATCGATGGAAATACTGGCATTTAACCAGACATGCCTGTATTCCTTTCTGTAATTCTGAAGGGCACTGTTTGCCTTGTTTCTGATGTTTAGCTTCTCTTGCTTCGTGTGGCAGGTTTTGTATCATAATAAAAATGGGCATGCACATCTTAATTGGCGTCTCGCGTACCCTCTGCCCGGAAATGATTAATATGTTACCAGGAGTTGTATTTGGTAAGTCACCTTATTTGTGTTTCCTTTCACTGATAAGCTTGTATAGTATTGACACAAACAGTTAAAAAGGAGCAAAGTTTACTGTGTGATATAGTAATAAATACATGAATGTGGCATCAATACATATAAATCTACTGCTATTTTTTTTTTCAATATCATTGAGCAGTAGTGCTATCTTCACATCTAATGAGACAAAAAACAAGGGGATAATCAAATTGATGAAAGGCCCTGTTTTGTAGATACTCCTGACATTTTATTTTCGCCAGGGATTGAACAGCTTCTGTTATTCCCCAACGTACTCTGCATGCTTCTGTTCCTAACTTTTGTTATATGCATATCTTTTTCAGCTGAGGAATTATCTGAAATAGGTTGTTGATCTAAAGAAGAAACTCTGCGGCTTGAAAATGATGTCGAACGCTGGCTGTTATTGAAGCCTCTGCTGGATGGACGGCTGCAGCTTGTGTTGGGCCTTGATATAAATGAACTTTCATTCCTCTTGACAAGTTGAGTCTGTACCTTTTTATTCTCCTGTAAAGAGAATGTTTAGGAAATCAATATCAACCTGATGATGATAGTTTTCTGATCTTCGTAAAACGTTAATGAAGTTATCAGCCAGATTAGGCAACTCCCTGTAACATTAATTGAGCAATAGCTACTCACTCGTTGCCTGTATCTCTCTTCTTCCCTTTCCTTCATTGTTAACATGTAGTCATTCAGCATTGCCAAAAGGGGAAGCTGCAAAAACTATTGTTATCAGTCATGTTCAAGAAGTTATAAGCGCCTTCTAATTTTTGTAACCACTATGGTGCTAAACGAGATCAAAGTGGAGGCTGAGCGTTGATGCCATCCTTAACATCCTGGTTGGATGAGCTGTGTGAGATTATGCTTTCGTGTGTGTTGTGCGTGCTGCGAGGAGTGTGTTTTTGTATGCCCGGGGCCTCCATTACTCTTGTGTCTATTTAACTTGATCTACTTAATGAAAAGTCGCACAAATGCTTTTTGTGCATCATCTGAAGAAATATTGTAGCCAAATACTTGACACTATGTACCTGAACTTGCATGTTGAATTGGTACCGCAAGTTTTAAGCCGGATGACTTATTTTTATTGTGGTGCCTGAAGTGCACACTCAGAAGTCTTTTATATTTGTCCAGGTAGGTACTTTGTTATTTAGTGCTGAATATAAATGGTATTTATGTTTATTTACCAGTACTTTGTCTGTTGTCATGTGTTCAAAATGGTACTGAGAATTCTTATTTAGGAAATTTAGGCTCAGTGTTACACAATGTTCATGTACCATGCAAGGTAAGACAAGGTTTTCGCTGTGCAACATAATACATTATATTTGAAATCATAATTGTTTATTAACCAGAATTTTCAAATTTCCATATGTCCTTGGTCCTCCCGGTACTTCTTGCTTTTACTTAATTGCGCAGCCACATTTTAACATTTGAATAACACTATCACCTCAGGCACCAATCTGCAAGATATTTTGGTTATTTATCTTTCTGGGAGTACTATAGTTTCTTCCAGTCATCTGCTTACTATTGCTGTTTTTCCTTGTATGCAGCATTATATGTCCATGGCAAATGTGACAATTTGGCTACGGCTATGTAGTTTCCATTGAGGGTTAATGGCCTGGCTGTCCATAGCTATACATTTTAGTTCATCGTTCTACAAGTACGCTGTTGGTTTCATTATTTTCTATTTTGTACTTTGTAAAAAGATGCTCTTGTGTATTTCAACACTCTAAATTTCATGGCTGTCATTTGGTTTCTTCTTAACTGACCTATTCATTATGCCAAAGTGTTACTCTCAGTCCCCTTTAGTGGCCTAAGAGGACAGGACAGACCCAGTGCATAAGGCTCCCACACAAGGTGGATAAAGTTAAATCTAGCATGCGAATGCATGAGTTGCATGGCTAAATGTCCTTCAAGACAAGATATTATAATAGTTCAACCTGTCCATAGTTTTTATGTGGGATTCCCATACCCGATGGGCCAAGTTTTTGCTGTGGGTCTGGTGGTGGTTGTGTACGGGTACGCAGCCCTATCAAGCTGGCGAAGAAACCGGCAGATCTAGAATACGGCCAGCTGCCACGTAGCATCGATAGGCAATGCTACAGGTTTGGCGTCTTGCTCTGATACCATGATATGAGCTTTTGCATATTGAGAGAGCCCAAAGAGCATATATATGTATATGTATACAAGACTTAAGTGACACATCTGGACACGAACAAAGGCATTTGTATCCTGAACAGATGCATCATATAGGGGCACTTCTTGCAGCAGATAAGATGGGACTTCATAAGGTTATTTCCTTTTAAGTTAGTTGTAGAAGATTAGGCTCAACACTTTATCTGCTTATTCAATTTTATTTGGACCCTTTTAAGATCACAAAACAATTATGCTTATTGCAATTCAAAGAGGCCCTGTAGAACAATATGGACCTGTAGATTGGTTTGTTCTTCCCAATTTCATTTTTCTTCTGCTAGAATAGTGAAATGTGAATACCATATGGAGGATGGAGTTCTGTTTTGACTTATAAGTTATAGGCTCTCACCTCGTCGTAGTAGAAGATCTTTTTCCTCTCATGTTCCCAGATTTGTGTCTTTGCCATTATAAGGTCTACCAAGCCTGCATATTTTCAGTTAATATATCTTAGCTATTGTTTCTTCAGTTGATAGTTTTACCTAGCGGCTCTGTACTTACCTGGAATTTTGTTTGATATAATCCTAGCACGTTCTGCGCGTTTCAAGTGCTTATGGGCTCCTCTGCTTACTGAGTACCTTCTTTCATCCTGTAGAGAGAAATAGAATTAGTTGAATGAAATTATTTTACTGGAGTTAAGCCATGGGTATGACTATGGTCATGAGGCAGGCACTGCACCCTGCTGTATTCTTCTAGCCATCTCTCTTCATCACATGAATTTATCCACTTGTCAACTTTCTCCATTATTTCTTTACGACTTGTGGCCTCCTCTTTTGTTTTATATATATATCCATCCATTTTCTTAAGTAGATTATCATGGTCCACATCTCCTGTTCATAAGATATAGTGGAGATGTCATTCTATAAGTGGAAAGTATAATTCTGCTCTTTGTAATATGGGAATGGTGTATGACTGGTGGAACGAACCTGACATAATCAGTCCTGCTATGCTGTCCATTTCTGACCGGTGAGGCATATCCATGTGAGATATCTTGCAAATTTCTTCAATCTCAGCTTTCTTTTTGATGAATAGCTCTTTCATTTTGCTTGCTTTTAACTCATCTAGTCTCTGAACTTCAGATTCAATCTATTTCATTCATTATAGTGATATTAAACACCTGTCACTATTCTAGGGTGCAGCTAGTAAAATTCATGCAGCAGAATTCGAGCTTTGTTTAGGTAAGTGTCTCTAGTTTACCTGCTCAATTTTCTCAAGTGTGAGGCTTCCAGGACCTAGCATACCATTTCCTGAAGTCAATGAAAATATCTTAATTTGCCTGTACGGTTGGCGTTCTTCCATAGCAGTATCTAAAATATTCCATAAGTTTGTCAACGCTTTTCCAAGGCTATGGAGCTGCAAAGTAACACTTGCATCAGTTGATAGTTCTGCAAACATTTAATGTTTGGCTATTCTGTGTTTTTATGGTATGTTTGAACTAGAAAAATCACTAGCCTAATGCTACAAGAAAATTATTGAAGAGTTGAATAGTTATAATTTCTTAAACTGACCAGCGAAGTTTGTTGTAAATATTTTGAGCCTGTCTACCTGATGGTGCAGCTTCAGCTTTAATTTTCTGAGGTGTTGTGGCATTTCGGCAGTTTCGTTTAAATGCTCCACCTTTTGCTATCGTTTCCTAGTTCCTGGTGGTGTTTGTTACATTATTCTAAATTTCTAATGATCCCATCACAGGAGTATTTGCCCAAGGATAATAAATTACCTTTTCCATTCTGTGGGTTTTCTCTTCTTTAAGCTGCTGGACCATGGTGTTGAGCTTGTTGAGGATGTCATCGCTGATGTTCTTTTTTTGTTGTTCATTTGCTCCATTTTGCAGGCTGGGGTGAACATTAGCAAGGACGTTTGAAGGATCCATCCCCATAATTTTCGCGAAATTACAAATCAGAACTTTATACTCTTCAACTTTGCACAGGCGATCACCCTTTGAGAAAAAAAACTGTTTGGTAAGTGATGTGACTAGGATTGTTATAGCACAACTTTTCAGTATTTACGTACCTTTTCTCTTTTAAGTCTTTGCAACTCACTTTGGTGCTCCTCGAGTTTCTTCAGTGACAAATCTTCTTCATTAACGGTGACAACTTCATTCTCTGAACCTCCTGCTATTTCGGAGGTGATTCTTTGCACTTCAGTTTGAACCTCTATGAACTGTTTTAGTCTGGCTTCTTTTCTCATTTGCATTTCTTGCAGGGCTGGTGTAATGGAATTCAGCTGCTCCTTTAGACTGCCGTTCATTTTCTCAGGCTGCATAAAGAAAATTCCGGTTACTTTATAAATACTTCACTTCTGAATGTGATTTAATGATCACGCCTTTAAGCTGAGGATTCTTACTCGGCTTGGAAATGATCTTTCTCCGAGGGAAAGAAGTAGATTGGTAAATTCTGCTTCAGAATCAGCCAATGCTTGATGCAGTTGAATCCGAGACATATTAGCGCTATTTACTTTTCTCCTGTAAACTTCCTGACACTCTTGCTCTAGCTCGTCCAGTATTCTTTCCCTCTCATTTTCTTCTTGCCCAACCTCATCCCATATCATCTGGCACCGCATGGAGTTCAGTAAGCATGAGAAGGTCACCTCTTGTGAAACAAATCCAGGTAATTAGGGAGGAGAAATTTGTGCACCTTCAGTTCTTGAAGCAAGTATGCACATGAGGATTCCGGCAGTGCCGGGATGTGAGCTTCTCCAGCTGTCCTGAGTGACCCCATCTCGACGATCTTGTGACAGTCTGAGAGCGAAAACTTCTGGGAGCAACCCAAAATGGGTGCACTACTTGCTTAGAGCTTGCATTGGAGGGTTCAGAGATGCGCAGGTAGTATGAGTGGATGGATGCTGTGAGTGGCTTTAGATGCTGGTTTTGCTTGCAAGACAAGTACCACATCTTTGGTTGGTGTCGCCATGAGCTGAATCAAAGCCTGAGCCTTTAGGTGCAAGGCTCCCCCCTTGGTCGCTTTGTTGCTTCTTTATACCTTTTGTCACTAGCCTTCGTATTTTCAAGTTGGGCAGGCACTGTCTAATCAGATCTTTCCTTCTCCATTGTGTTGCATCTGAAACAAAAAGATGAGTGTTCTAAATCACAGTGATGGTCCTCTGCATCCTCATAGGATTGATCTATCTGCGGTGAGCTTGCAGCTGAAGCTGAGCACACAAATGGGTGCTACTTTTTTGGACATATGGATTGCTTTGAGAACGAAACGTTACTCGGTGGTTACTGGCTGGTAGATCTGAAAGTAACGGGTCAGTTGCTCAGTCGGTGACCATCTGTTAACTTAATTTGCAGGTCATTTTTTTAATTTGCAGGTAAACATGTAGTTTCCTGCACATGGAAGTTGCTATTTTTCAGCAACATGATTTACTTCTGGCCAATTACCTGTCATGCCTAGCAATCTGTTCTCTCTGGCTCTTAACAACCTGTGATTCTAGTTGCGGATTGCTGAGTTCTCCGGCATCCACATTTTTTTACGTGAATTTCAGTCTAAAAGGGCAACTCGGTATCTGATCTCATGCGGTGCCTTTCTTTCTGGTGTTGGCCTATCAGCGAGATGTATAGCGACGTATTATCTTATTTAGGGCCAGCTTTGTGTTACCCTCTCCCTCTCAGAAAAAGGGCCCTCTCTTCTTTTTTATTAGCACGTACTCCCTCCGTTTTTTAATATAAGATGTTTTAGCTTTTGTCCATATGCACATGCACAAAAAAAAGGTATGTTTACTCATTTTAGTTTGCAGGTAGACAGCATGTGTACCAACTAAAATATCTTATATTAAAAAATGGAGGGAGTACTATGCAGGTGCCAAGGTTCATTGCACTTGCACAGCATTCTCAAAAATACAGGATCAACTTTCTTAGGGAGCGTCAGGTGGCGAGAATGGTGGGGAAGCAGCTGTCGTGCACGCAGCTGAGCACGTCGCGGTAGTCCCTGTGGATGCTGAACGAGTCATAGACCTTGCCGTCGCTGCTCTTCTTGTACCCGAACAGCAACGACGAGTGGTTGAAGGCCGTGAGCTTGGTGAATCCATAGTCCTTGTCCCTGAACACGCTCCACCTGGGGATCGCCATGGTGTAGTCCGAGAGGTGGCTGCCGCCGCCCCCCGCGACTACGAAGATGGTACCGTTCATGGTGCCCGAGTAGTGGCTCTGCTCGCCGGTCATACATTGGCTCTGGTAGAGCGGGCAGGTGCGCTCGTAGTTGTGGACGTGGCCGAAGAAGGCAATGTCAACGCGGTACCGCTGCCACAGCCTCTGCAGGCTCTCCCGCCCCTCAGGCTCCTCAAAGGAGCCCTGCGCCGCGTACCACGAGTTGGAGGAGTATCCCAGCACCCGGTGCGCCGCGAAGATGAGCCATGGCTGGTGCTTCCGGTCCACCGTGGAGAGGCACTCCTCGATGAACTTGTACTGCGGTGTCCCCTCCCGCTAGTCGTGCTTCGAGTCCGCCACGCAGAATCAGAACATCCCGTAGTCCACCTTGTACCTTCACAACCATTTCGACCATTGTTTGAATCGTGGTAGTCTCGGATGAATGTCATAGGAAATATATATAGTTCGATTTCTGCAAAGCACTGGAAAGTGTGTATACCAGAAGTTTGCTCTGTTCTCCGCGGGTAGTAGTACATTGTCTCGGCCGGCACGCCGCACTCGCCGCCGGAGTTCTTGACGTCAAAGAATCCGCCGGTGTTGGGCCAGTCTCTCTCGTGGTTACCGCTGCAACGCATACACGACAAGGATAAGTTAATTCCTTGCCATTTCTCACGTGACACACCTCCATACCTATGCACGTGCACAGTCGTGCCGTGTTCTCTATCTATCTACTCCCTCCGTTCTAATATAAGACGTTTTAGCTCTTCAACATGTTGTCTACGTGCATACTAAAATGACTGTGCATACACACTAAAATATGTTTACATACATCTACACATGTGAATGTGGACTAATGCTAAAACATCTTATATTTAGGAACGGAGGAAGTAGTACAAAAGCAGTACCTTGCAATCATGTAGGGTTTCGTGGCGCTGATGGGGGCGACCTGGGCGGTGAACTGGTCCCACTGGGAGAGGTACCCGTTGGCGTAGGGCATGTCGCCGATGTGGAACACCATGTCGTAGTTCTCCAGATCTCCAACCAGCGTGTCCGTCGTGTTCAGCGACCCAGGCTGGTAGTTGGCGAACTCATTGGATCCGTCCCTTTCCGCCTTCCCCATGTCGCTGAAGACGATGATGCGCTGCAGCGAGTTCTGCCCGGGGGTTGGCGGTGCCTTGAAAGTGTAGGACTTGCCCCACACGACGCTCCCGTCCAAGAGCTCATGCCCGATCTTGTAGAAGTACTCTTTGTTGGGCCACAGGTCCCTCATGAACGCCGTGTGGATGAACCCGGGGTCTCTCCACCCGATCGTCCGCGCCGGCTCGCCGCACATGCTGCCGCGGTTGAAGGTCAGCGTCCCGGCGGGCGTGCGCGTGGGCTTGCCGCCGGCGACGCCGGAGGTGACCAAGCCCCATTCCACGAACGGGTACGCCTCGCCGATGTCGTAGCCGCTGGTCCATGTCACCGTCATCTCGTCGTGGGTCTTGCCCTGCGCCAGCCGCGGGAACACCGGCGCCTTGGGGCTCCTGAACGCCACCTGCGTCGACACCGCCACCAGCCTCGGCTGCGCATGCAGGAAATGTAGTATGTTGTTATCGGACCAATATTCGTGTCACTGCAGGCTCTCTCTCTTGGCTTCGCATGATTTTGCAGGACATGGCTTACGTTTTCGAGGCCGCCGGTGAAGAGGGCGAAGGAGAAATCGGAGCGCTGGTTGATGAGCTGGAACCGGATCGTGCCCTTGCCCCAGTCGACGTAGTTCGCCGAGTAGTTGGCGTACTGATGCTGCAAGCCACACACACATGTAAACAAATCAGTTAAGCTGTTCTAAAAAAACAGTTAGGCTCAATCATGGCCACGTAATTCAGAGTTTGCTAATTAATTGTCATGAAAGTACCTTGATAGGGGCCGTGCAGAGCAGCGGCTCGCCGGGGTACCTCGATGGGTTAGGGCGCGAGCCCGAGCTGCATACGCACACCAGGCACATTATACATCGATCAGGAGTTGAATTTGTGGCGATTGGAATGCTTTGAAAAATACTACTTCCTCCATTCTTAATGTACCGTGTATAGTTTTCTACATGAATATTAAGATATAGGTATTTGACATATGATGGACTCATCTTCTTATGGAAAAAATCAGGAGATATGAGTTTCTAATAGACACAACTTGAAAACAATACACTCCATAAATTAGGATTCATTTTTGGATGGGTAAAATTATGCATAAATCACATTATACCTTATATTTTGGAATTTTTCTGAAAAAACCAAACACCTTACATCAAGTAACGGAGGGAGTAGCTAGCAGTGAACTCTTACAGGAATTCAGCAGGGGAAAAGACGGCGATCCAGTCATCGGTGGAGGGGCTATCCGACCCGAACTTCACTGTGACCCATACAGTATCTTCGTCCTGTCAGAGGCAGCTCAAAAAATTGTTGTGAAGGGAATAAATAATATTGTTCAAGTAAAAAAAACGTTTGTGGTGCTCTGTGCAAAACTAACAAACTCTCGAAACAGGCTTTCGCCCTGCTTTATAAATAAAGCAACATGCCAAACAAGTCCATACAGAGTCAACAAGCAGAAACAGATGCTAGAGAAGAAGAGCTAGGGCACAAAACTAACAAACTTAGTGGCCAAAATGGGATTTGAAAAATATCTTTTTGGAGCACTTATTTTGTTGTTTTTTTTCCGCATAGATCAGCAGACATGTCTTTTCATCATAAAGGTTGGCATGTATGTACAACCTTTGTATATGTTCATCTCCAAATGTTTTCAGAATTTTCTGAAATGTTTGTATGTATATTATACAGTACTCGACGGATGTCTAAATCGATTCTCACATTCCTACTTCTCCCATCCATTAGTCTTTAGATATGTCAGTCAAGGTAATGATTGATTAGTTTAAATATCATGGTTCGGTGCATCCGTCGATGCATGCTAGGAGGTACAATCTTCTCCCGACAAAAATATTCCCCTTATTTTAGATTCTAGTGATGTCAAACTTGGTTCAGTGTATCCGTGGATGCTGACGTCAGAAGGTATAATTTTTCCTTGCTGAAAAGTGAAAAAAAAATCCCTCGTTGTAGATTCTAGTGATGTCCATATTGGTTTATTAAAAAGATAAGATACCTCGTATACTTTTTTTTGGCATTTGCAGCTACCATATTTTGCTTGTACTATTATGCACTGTAGCATCCGACTAGCGACCACTCTGTTAAGTCTGTTTCCATGTTTGTACTCTCCGCCGTATTCTCTCTTTTTTTTCTATAATTAATAGAAGCGACAAAACTTTTGCTCTGTTTCGCAAAAACTAGAACACCACTGCAAACTTCAAAGCCACCAGGCCACCGGAGTGAGCTAGCTGTTGGTCAAATTAACCTGATGAACATTGATAATTAGCTTTTAACACCTGGTCGCCTAGCGACGCCCAATTAACAATGTTCATCGTTGTAATTGAAGGGGTAATTGAAATTATATAATGCTTTTCCATTGCGTTTCACCCTTCAATGAAAGATCTAACTGGCACACTATTTTACTATTCATGGGCGATGACAGTATGATAGGCAGAGTGGGCTGTTGGTCAAATTAAGCTGATAAATACAGTACTCCGGCGACGTCGAGCAACGCCCGGTCTGGTAATGAACTAGCTATTTAATAAGCTTTATATACCTGGTTGCCGAGCAACGCCGGCGTAGCCTGAACGTAGGCGGAGCCGAGCAGGTTGACGGTGGCTTTGTGAATGGCAATCTTGGACAGCGGCTGGATCCCTTCCGCTGGCGACGCGGTCACCATCGTCGTACTTGTCGTGGCCATCGCTATGGCGGCCAACACCGCCGCCAGGACGACGGGCGCCATCCCCATGCTTGTTCTCCTCCTCCTGTAACTCGTGCGCGCTGGCAGCTGCTACGGGGCTCCAGGCTGGTGATTGTCTTGCCTTGTGTACGCCATGGCTATATATAGCCAAGTGGCTGAACAAGTGACAGTGTGGGATCGGACAATATTATAGTGACACTATGTTGGAAAATTGTCGAGTACTTCTACATTACATGTTTAGGAACAGTAGAGCGTGAGGAACGTTGTGGATCTCGACAGTTTTCTCCCCTTCTTTTTAGGCTGTGACTATTAACTCTTTTTTTTTTGACAGAGACCATTAACTCTCTCTCTCTTAACTATTGCTGTTAGATATTTCGATCAATTGGAATCAGAGGTTAGAAGTTTAGACAAAAAATATCGTTCAAAGGAAAAACAAATCCTTTCTCTCCCCCTCGCGCTTGGTGTCGGCGTGGCGCTGAGCTGGGGCGCCGCGACGTGGCTGCTCGTCGGCATCGTGGTGGCTGCACGGTCTGGCGTGCTTGTGGGGCGGCGGCTCTCCTCGTAGGGGCATGCAATAATCATGTTTCTTCATTTCATTGTTCAGAGCCAGGGCATGCAAATAGAAAAGGGGTCCTCTCCTCGTAAAGCTGCATTGGTATTTGCTGAATACAATAATCAAACTTTTCCAAACAGTTTTGTTTTGTCTGACTAACTTTTTTTTCTACCTCTACACATATTTTCTCAGATGATATTAAATTTAGTCCAGTATAGAATAGTGAGTGGCGGAGTTGGTATAGAACCGTTGGGTTCAGATGAATCCAACAAAATAAATCAAAAACTTGTTAATTAGTCCGTGATATTGCTAATTAGTGGAAGCTTGGGAAAGTCCAAATAGAGCTTGAGCTCCATGTAGCTCGCTTCTTAAAAAATTCAAATTCGACATTTTTATTTTACAAAATTCAAATGAAAAATCGTACATGTAGATAATGTCAAGATCTATAAGTGTGCAAATTTTCAATCTAAAATTCGTATTATTCTAAGCTACACAAAAATATAAATCTAGCAAAATTTCAAGTTTTTTGAAACCGTCTACTATTCACCACATATATTCACTCATTTTATCATTTTTGTCCAGCCAAAAATATAACAAATTTCAAACTGATATTTTTCACACTTGTAGATCATATCAGTATCAACATCTGAGATTATTTCTGAATTTATTGGAAAAAAGAATGCAAAATCTGAATTTAGAAAAAAAAAGAGGTACATGGAGGTCGGGCTCCAAAATGCCTCACTCATTCAAGATTACACTATAATACCAAGAGCTGAACCCAATACACTATAATACCAAGAGCTAAACCCAATAATTTTTTGTTCTAGCTTCGCCCCTGAGTATAGTATAACATCCTTTAAAGAGGAGAGATGAAATTGGCGTTAGGATCCAACATATTTGTGGATAAGTGGATTCGAAATGGTCCCATGAATAATTCAAGATTTGAGATTTAGATCTCGTCACCTGCCACGCTGTTTACAGTATGTACATCAAATCTAAATATTCACCTAATATAATTTGCAATGTTCAAGATATCGCTTATCGTTTACTACCCGGTTGGCCTCAGATTAGAGATTAATCGCTTATCGGCCGATTAATCGATTTTATCGGTCTCCTATTTATCGGCTAGTTTTTTTTATAAATGTCAACTTTTGGCACTAAAAATTCTAAAATATGCTATCTAAAAATTACATTGGAGTATTGGATATAAGTGCAACATTGATTCCTTTCCTTTGAATCAACAAAATGGGCAAAATTCGTGCTAATGTAAAGTTCTACAAAACTATTGTCCTATAAATCAGCTGTGAGGCCGATAAATCGCCGATAAGTGGGAAAAATCGGCCAAAAATCGGCTATCAGACCGAAAAATCGGCGCCAGCGATAAACTCGACCGATAAGCTATAATCTTATCGGTCACCCATGATTCACGATAAATTAGCCGATAAATCGACATATCGGCCGATTTTTTGAAAATTGATAATTTGCGAGACCAACGACCCAGCTCCGTCGCGCACGCGCTTGGCTGCTGCCTCCTCCTGCTATTTTTAACACATACTTCCTCAATTCTCATTTCTAATGTGCACGCGTTTTACAAGATTTATGTTTGACTAAGAATTAGTGGAAGTAGATGTTAGAAAGTACTATATCTATCCACAGATATAAGACATCTTGGTGAGCTGTTTTATCCCATCAAAATAAGTTATAGCTGAGGACAGAGGTACTCCTTCCGATCATAATAAGAGCCGCTGATTTAATATTTGTACAAAATGATTGATATATTATTGCTTATTTTTCTGGTCAAAATCTGTCCTGAAAAACGCGTGCGTCTTATAAATGAGAACTGAGGGAGCATGTAGTAACATGCCACCGTCTCCGTCCTAGCAGTGCTTGTCGGTGCCTCAGGAATACCGCTTATGCTGGGATGGCGTGTAGAACGATGAGCTCGATTTAACTTAACGTGAACAACTGAACGTGAGCCAAACCACAATAAATATTGATAAGAATTTATAGGAGACAACATAATGAACTAGTTTGTGGAGTACACTTGACTTCAAAAAAAACTTCGTCGAAACCTATGGATATGGGAGTTAGTTTTAAGAATACAGACATGCGGAACATAATGACAACAATGTTATCGTAGTTTTCACTCTGAACTTTCGTTGTGAAAAAAAAATGACTCGGGTACCTCCCATGCATCCGTGAGATCTCAGAATTCTATAGATCTTTCACACCCACGCACTTCTCCTAATCACCCACCTATGACATGGACATAAGCCTAAAGGAGCCAGGCGTCGCAACCACGCGAACTAATCTTGGAGAATAGTGATTTTTTTCTAAATAAATTTTAAAATACATACAGAAATGTAAATACGTGTTGGGTTAGTGAAAAGCTGAAGGGGGTGCAAGGTGGGAGATCCTATGGATCGCTCTCAGCGACGCGCCTAAATGGGCAATTTTTAGTGTGACCCATTAGTTCAACAATAATTAATATGGATCAGAGGAAGTGTTAATCTTAAAAGTCATCTATATAAATGTTTATGTGTATTTAAACAAATGTGCTTGAGGTCGAAAAGTTATTTCTATTATGATAAAAAAATGTACATAGAAACATGTAAAAATATTCGTAGAATACAGAAAAAAATGCTCACACTATATAAAAGGGTGACAAATAAAAATAAGAAAACGAAAAGAATGTTTAAGGGAGAAATGCAAAAAAGAAAAATATGGAAAATCCGAAATAAATAAACCTGCAAAAATATATTTTATAATATAGAACCTGCAAAAGTTTATTTTATCATATAGAAAAATCCTATCGGTCTATGCTTCTCGGCATTTCCTATTTGACACCTAGGGGCTGTTTGGTTGCGTTCTTAACGGAAACAACGGGCGGTAAACAGGAGTTGCTTACTGAACTGGCCAGCCAGGCTGCTAGTCCATGGGCCTGGTGCGCCAAATGGTCATCCTGTCCTCGCCTAGTAGCAAGGCCTCGACGCTGTCGCAACATCCTCCAGATTCCAACCGCCTCCGAGCTCGAACCCGTACGCATCTCTCCGCTTCCCATCTCTACAACCTCGCCTCTCCCCTTCCGCGCCGTTGCTCGCGCTATGCTGCAGCGCGACGAATACGGAATATCCCAGCTCCGTGCTCAATGCTTATGCTCCTCTCGCTCGCAGCTCCTGGTGTGCTCAGGATAGGATACTAATCCGCAGGTGTGTCAATGAAAACATAGCAAAGGACGACATTGCGAAGATTTTCTCTGGGGAGGTGTTGCCCGAGCTGCAAAGGTTGCTCACTCTGCTCTTGCCGGAGTGGCTAGAGGACGCCTCCAAGGATTAGGTAATATAGCAGCAACTATGGCTGCCTTAATATTTTATTTAGTCGTTTAGGTTTACAAGTAGCAGGGCCTCAATCTGTATAGTACTCCGGCCAATCCTTAAGTAGTGTTTGTGTACTGATGTCAACATAAATTCCGCCCATTCGACAACCGACTGGAGTGTCAGGTGGCGAGGGTGGTGGGGAAACAGCTATCGTGCACGCATCTGAGCACGTCGCGGTAGTCCCTGTGGATGGTGAAGTTGTCGTAGACCTCGCCGTCGCTGCTCTTCTTGTACTCGAACAGCAACGAGGAGTGGTTGAAGGCTGTGAGCTTGGTGAAACCGAAGTCCCGGTCCCTGAACAGGCTCCACTTGGGGATCGCCGTGGTGTAGGGGTTGAGGTGGCTGCCGCCGCCACCCGCGACGATGAAGATGGTCCCGTTCATGGTGCCCGAGTAGTGGCTCTTCTCGTCGGTCATGCATTTGCTCTGGTAGATCGGGCAGGTGCGCTCGTAGTGGTGGACGTGGCCGAAGAAGGCCATGTCGACGCGGTACCGCTGCCACAGCTTCTGCAGGCTCTCCCGCCCCTCGGGCTCCTCGAAGTCGCCCTGCTCCGCGTAATGCTTGTTGGAGGAGTAGCCCAGCACCCGGTGCGCCGTGAAGATGAGCCACGGCTGGTGCTTCCGGTCCACCGTGGAGAGGCACTCCTCGATGAACTTGTACTGCGGCGTCCCCTCACGCCAGTCGTGCTCCGAGTCCGCCACGCAGAACCGGAACAGCCCGTAGTCCACCTTGTACCAGAAGTTTGCCTTGTTCTCCGCCGGGTAGTAGTACATTGTCTCGGCCGGCACGCCGCACTCGCCGCCGGAGTCGTTGGTGTCGAAGAATCCGCCGCTGTTGGGCGAGCCTCTCTCGTGGTTACCGCTGCAACGACAATAAGTTAATTCCTTGTCGTTTTTCATGTGACACTGCTCCATATGTATGCACGATGGGGGCGTGGTCTGTATCTATCAACACAGTAGTACCTTGCAATCATGTAGGGCTTCGTGGCGCTGATGTTGACGACCTGGGCGGTGAACTGGTCCCACTGGGAGAGGTACCCGTTGGCGTAGGGCAAGTCGCCGATGTGGAAGACCATGTCGTAGTTGTCCAGATCTTTAATCAGCGTGTTCGTCGTGTTCAGCGACCCAGGCTGGTAGTTGGCGTACTGATTGGATCCGTCCGTTTGCTCCTGAAAATTAAGGCCAAACACCCATATTATGTGTGTGTGCCTCATGGTCAGGCCCGTCGATGGGGGTGTTCGAGATGATCGATCGAATAGGGCCCCAGAATCCTGAGGCCCCAAATTATTACTGCTGTCCAAGTCCAATACATAGTTCAGGTTAAAAAAAATTCCAATACATATTTGCCTACGCACGGTTTTTAGAAGGAAGCAGTCCAACACCAACACGTAAACTCCAGCAGGCCACGATCGCTTCCATCAAAGAAAAAAAAGGCTGCACCTATAAATAGGCCACGATCTCAATCCCAGTACGTCCTAAAAAACTTTGAGGTTTGTTTCTTATTTTACGAAAAACACTTCTTGCTCCCGAGCTCACTCGATTTTTCCAAAAATCGAAAAATATATTTTTAGGTCTAAAAAAATTCTGAAAAAATTTATGCAATGTACGACCAAACTTTTGCACAAATATATTTCCATATATGATCTGTACAAAAAAGACAAATGTAGATAGTAAAATGAGTTCCTTTTCACCTTTTGTAGAGCCATGATTTTGTGATTTTTGTTTAGCCTAAAATATAGCGTATTATCGAACAAAATTATGCAGATATGTAGATCTAGTGTATACGTATTCGCGTAATTTTTAAAAAAATTAAAATACCATTTTCGAATTTTACAAAAATCGGGTGCACTGGAGCTCGGGAGCCAAAAATCTCCTCTCCTTATTTTAGTTATACGTTTACTCTTTTAGCATTAGTATTTGATATATTTTCGAATATTGTATGAAATAATACATTCTAAAGTTATCTAATAAAATAAACGCATGTTTTGTTATACCGGTTGTATGATTTTTCAAAAAATAATTAGGCCCCATTTTACCATTCGCACCGGGGCCCTCAATTTCTGGGGACGGCCCTGCTCATGGTGGCATTCCTAGGCTACAAAGAAAACAAGAGACATTTGTACTACCGTTCCCATGTCGCCGAAGATGATGACGCGCTGCACCGAGTTCTGCCCCGGTGTTGGTGGTGCCTTGAAAGTGTAGGACTTGCCCCACACCACGGTTCGGTCCAAGAGCTCGTGCCCAATCTTGTAGAAGTACCTGGATCATAAACAAACAAACTGGTCAGCTTGGGACTTGGGGTAGTACTGCATTTGTCAAGGACTTGGTGTAGTATATTTCTGCATCTGTGTACATACTCTTTGTTGGGCCACAGGTCCCTCATGAACGCCGTGTGGATGAACCCGGGGTCTCTCCACCCGATCGTCCGCGCCGGCTCACCGCACATGCTGCCTTGGTTGAAGGTCAGCGTCCTAGCGGGCGTGCGCGTGGGCTCGCCGTTGGCGATGCCGGAGGTGACCATGCCCCACTGCACGAACGGGTAGGCCTCGCCGATGTCGTAGCCGCTGGTCCATGTAACGGTCATCTCGTCGTGGGTCTTGCCCTGCGCTAGCCGCGGGTACACCGGCGCCTTGGGGTTCCTTAACGCCACCGGCTCCGACACCGCCAGCAGCTTCGGCTGCATGCATGAAATCTATGTCATCGGTCCATTCCTGTCACAGGCTCGCATGATTTTGCAGAACATGGTTTACGTTATCGAGGCCGCCGGTGAAGAGGGCGAAGGAGAAGTCGGAGCGCTGGTTGATGAGCTGAAACCGGATGGTGCCCTCGCGCGAGGCCACGTAGTTCTCCGAGTGGTTGGCGTACTTAAACTGCACCCACATACACACATAAACAAACCAATTATTAATAAGCTCAATCATGGCCACGTGCAATCGGGATTTGGAAATATGAAATGCCTAGGTAAGTTCTTGTTCAGACCTTGATAGGCGCCGTGCAGAGCAGCCGCGGCTCGGTGCGGTACCTCGACGGGTTATCGCACTCGCCCTTGCTGCATAAGAACACGAGGCACAATTAATATACATCGATCCATGTCAAATGACTCGGCAGTTGTTAGAAGAAATTTAATTTCTGGCAATTGGAATGCCTATAGAAATACTAGAAGTGAAGTCTTACAGGAATTTAGCAGGGGAGAAGACGGCGATCCAGTCATCATTGGAGGGGTTATCCCACCCGAATGTCACGGTGACCCATTCAGTGTCTTCGTCCTGTCAGACGCAGCTCAAAATGTTGTGACCGGAAGAAATTACATTGTTCAGGTAAGAAATATTGCAAAGTATCTCTATCAGCTACACCGGAGAACAAGTATGGTGGAATATTACTGAATGTTCGCCCGGCTCCATTACAATGGCGGATGCTCTTCGTGGCATGATTAATGACAATGGTTTGAGCTACCATATTTTGTTCAATTTTATGTTTGCTTTTGTGTGTAGCTAGCTAGTGCTTGTTTCATAATCAGTGAAACCAATATCCGCTTGGTTAATTTTATCTTAATCAAGCGGGGACTCTTAGTGGTTAAGATGTTTTTGTGTGTGTGTGTGAACACATGCTCTATTTTGTTTGTGAAACACAGAATCAAGATGAACTGTTACATGATCCGGCACAGTACACATGCTGTTTGGCAGTAACTTGAACAAAAAATAATCAAATCAAAAGCTGTGATAGTATATTTCTGCAAGCGTCAGCCGTGAGTGTACCTAGGACCTAGTTAGCAAACTTCCCTACTGTGTTGGTCCACATGTAATGAACAAGTGGCTATGTCTCTCATTATTTTTGTATTATGGGTTTTGTGGGCACGTAATCACCAGATCACTAGATTAAAAGTTCGATGTCAATTTGCTCGGTGGTGCTTAATTAAAACCAATAGTGCATAGTTCAATTTGTATAGGGGAAAACTGTAGATTTTTCTCTAGCAATTGAACTGGGACGACTCAATGGATCAGCTCAACCTTGGTCCATGGTGTACAGTAGCTACTCCCTCCGTTCTAAAAAAGATGGTTTCCATTTATTTACATGTCGATGTATGTGTACATGTAACATGTCTAGATATATCCACATGTATACAAATAGAAGTCATCTAATTTGGAACAGAACGTATTTAATAATAAGCTTTACGTACCTTGTCACCGAGCAACGCCGGCGTAACCGTAACGTAGGCGGAGTCGTGCAGGTTGACGGTGGCATTGTGGATGGCAATCTTGGCCAGCGGTTGGATCTCTTCCGTCGGCGACGCGGTCGTCATTGTTGCGGCCGCCGCAATGGCGGCCAACACGGCCGCCAGGACGACGGACGCCATCCCCATGCCTCTTCTTCTCATCCTCCTGCAACTCGTGCGCGCTGGCGACTCGAGGCTGGTGATTGTGTTGTCTTGTCTACGCCATGGCCAACCGACCTATATGTAGCCTAGTGGCTGAACAAGTGCCAGTATGGGATTTTCTTTTCTTTTCGAGGAGCATTACAGTGACACTATGTTGGAAACTTGTCAGCGTGAGGCACGCTGGACCTCGACAGTTTTCTCCCATTCTCTTAACTATTACAGTGACGCTATGTTGGAAACTTGTCAGCGTGAGGCACGTTGGACCTCGACAGTTTTCTCCCCTTCTTTTAATTACTACAGTGACGCTATGTTGGAAAATTGTCTGTACACCACATGTTCGTAAGAACTGTAGAGCGTGAGGCAGATTGGACCTCTATAGTTTGTTAGTTTTACGATGAAAACAGGATGGATCGCTCACTGCTTTTAAGAGTGGTTTGGCGTGTCGTGTGCGTGTGTCACATGATGTCAGCCCACCCTTGTCAAAAATAGCAAACACTCGTCACCTTCTTTTTTCCGGTGTATGAAATCGCCACAGTAGTAGTACGTCCTATTCTTCTTTCCAGTAACGCAATATGTACTTCTACTTCCACCAAATAAATTGAATGCAATTGCAATTGTTTCGTTTAGCTTGATTGGATCACTTGAAGGGATTATATTGTACAAGGAGGTGTCTTGGTTGTCAAGTAAAGAGATTACAAATTAGGAAACAATCTAAACTAATCTGATCCTCCTTGATTTCGGCTAGGTGGACGTGTCATCTCCAAAAGTAACACGCTCACGAACGAAGTGTAGATCAATCTCCACATGCTTGGTATGTTGATGTTGAACCGGATTCGTCGAAAGTTAGACGGTGGAGATGTTGTGGCAGTAGACCACCGTAGCTCGCTGAAGAGGTCGGTGGAGTTCGGACAAGAGCTAGCGTAACCAGCATGCCTCGACTACAACATTGGCGACACCCCGGTATTCAGCCTCCGCACTCGAGCGGGACACAGTCTGCTGGCGTTTCGGGTATCGGGGCAGCCAGCCTAGTCGGCGTCAGTATAAGCAGTGAGCGATGCCGGCGACGAGCGATATATCTGAAGGCCATGATTGACGGTGCCACGAAGATACCGGAGAATCCGTTTGACCGCATTGAGATGCAGCTCCCAGGCATCGTGCATGTACAAGCAGACCTATTGCACAACATAGGCGATGTCTGGACTTGTGAAAGACAAGTACTGGAGAGCACCCACCAAGCTCCGATAGGCAGACGGATCAGCGACGGTGGCGCCAGCAGCTGAAAGCTTGGACTGTGTATCTACAGGAGTGGAGCATGGGTTGCACTCGCTCATTCCTGCACGGTCAAGTATGTCGAGGATGTACTGCCGCTAGGAGAGGAACATGCCATTTGAGGACTATGTAACTGTGACTCCGAGGAAATAGTCAAATGTACCAAGGTCCTTGAGGGAACTCGCGCTCAAGAGCCGTGATTGTTCTCCGAAGAAGCTGCGCAGAAGAAGCTGTGAGAACTATATCATCGACGTACAACAGCAGGTAAACAATCTCGGTGTTGCTGTTGTAGATGAAGAGCAAGGGATCCGCGTGGGAGATGACGAATCCGAGGCGCAGCAGGTGGTCGGCGAAGCGGCTATACCAGGCACGCGGCGCCTGTTTAAGCCCATAGAGAGACTTATTGAGCCGGCAAACATGTCCTGGCTTGGAGACATCGACAAACCTCGACGACTGTGGATAGTAGACCGTCTCGGCAAGAGTACCATGTAGAAATGCATTGTTGATGTCTAGCTGATGAACCGGCCAATCTTGCGCGACGGCAATAGAGAGGACTGTGCGAACGGTGGCCGGTTTGGCAACTAGGCTGAAAGTTTCTCCATAATCAACTCCTGCACGCTGGGTGAAACCACGAAGGACCCAGCGAGCTTTATATCGATCCAAGAACCCATCCGGCTTAAGCTTGTGCCGAAAGATCCACTATCCAGTTACGACATTGGCGCCAGGCGGATAAGGAACAAGATCCCATGTCTGATTTGTCTGCAGTGCACTGAATTCGTCCATCATAGCTGAGTGTCAATGAGGGTCTTTGAGAGCGCTCCGATAGCTCTTGGGTAGCGGACTAAGAACATCAGCCAAGAGATTAAATAGTCAAAAGGTTTAGACATGCCAGGTTTTCCACGGGTAAACATGGAGTGAGTGTTGTCCTAGTAACTCCTAACCTTGTAAAAAATCTTATTTCCGTCAGTAAGTTCACCACTGATAATCTTGTTTCTATCGAGTTTGATCCTTTTGGTCTCTCTGTGAAGGACCTCCGCACCAATAAAGAGATCGTCGGGTAGAGGTCGCTGGAACTATTGCACCTGACGATCTCCTTCTTGGTGCGGAGGTCCTTCACAGAGAGACCAAAAGGATCAAACTCGATAGAAACAAGATTATCAGTGGTGAACGTACGGACGGAAATAAGATATTTTACAAGGTTAGGAGTTACTAGGACACATTACGAGAAAACGAGTGATTAGGAGTAGAAAGGGTGGTGTGGCCAGTGGGGGTGATGGGAAGGGCGTGACTGTTTCCGACGATGGCATGCGGGTACGGAGAGTTAGAGGGGAGGATATGCGAAAAGTTACCCTGATTGCGGGTCATGTGGGCGGAGGCGCCTGAATCCATGATCCACTCATTCGGAGATGCATGGTGGTGTCAGGGACATGGTGTTGAAAGCCTGCATGAGGTGTCCTTGGTCGAAAGACGGTGGCAACGCAACATATGCCGGTTCATGCATCGGAGCCGATGGAGGCGGTCCTGGCATCCAGGGTACGGGTGGCGCTCTTGCCAGCCAGGGCAAGGGTGGCCACATCATGGCATGATGAGCCTGTGGTGGACCGAGAGGTGGCGGGTGAAAGGACAAGGATGTCGCCTAGAGGGGGTGAATAGGCGAGTTAAAAACTTTTCCGGTTTAGTCTTGATAATTGCGGAATAAAACTTGGTGTTTAAAATAACAAGCCAACAACCTAAATATAGGCTCACCTATGTGCACCAACAACTTATGCTAAGCAAGACAAGCAACAAGGTGATAGCAAGATGTGAAACTTCAAGCACGAAGGCTATCACAATGTAAAATGCATAAGTAAAGAGC